>CM059787.1:2587500-3000000 GCA_030435695.1 Brachymystax lenok tsinlingensis | reverse complement strand
ATGTAAACAACATTGTGAACAACATTTGAGAGAAATAAGATTTTATTTCAGCTCATGAAACATGGGACCAACACTTTACATGTTGCGTTCTCCCAATTTCAATTATGATCTTGTCTCATCGCTGCAACTCCTCAACGGGCTCAGGAGTGGCGAAGGTCGAAACATGCTTCCTCCGTAAAATCTCCCGCAAAACCGCGCTCCTTAACACCCGCCCGCTTAACCTGGAAGCCAGAGTCACCAATGTGTTGGAGGAAACACCGCTCAACTGACGACTGAAGTCAGCCTGCAGGCACCCTGCCTGCCACAAGGAGTCGCTAGAGCGCGATGAGCCAAGTAAAGCCCCCCCGGCCAAACCCTCCCCTAACCCGGACAACGCTGGGCCAATTGTGAACTGCCATATGAGACGTAGCAGTAGCTAGGTTAGGCTCAATTTAGTACCACCCTGTGTGTGTGTGTGTGTGTGTGTGTGTGTGTGTGTGTGTGTGTGTGTGTGTGTGTGTGTGTCTGTGTGCGTGTGCGTGTGCGTGTGTGACTGTGTGTTTGTGTGTGTGTGTGTGTGTGTGTGTGTGTATCAGGGTTTCTGTTAAGAAATTCTGTGGCTGGACATTTGACAGGCAGCATTTTAATTTACAGGTCATTTCAGAAATTTACCGGACCCATATTGGTTACGTAACCTGATTAGGGCGTCCACCCACAGTACTCAGAATGACAGAAATCACATTTAGTTTATAGTAATTCATCCTAACAGAACATTTAGTTTATAGTAATTCATCCTAACAGAACATTTAGTTTATAGTAATTCATCCTAACAGAACATTTAGTTTATAGTAATTCATCCTAACAGAACATTTAGTTTATAGTAATTCATCCAAACAGAACATTTAGTTTATAGTAATTCATCCTAACAGAACATTTAGTTTATAGTAATTCATCTCAACAGAACATTTAGTTTATAGTAATTCATCCTAACAGAACATTTAGTTTATAGTAATTCATCCTAACAGAACATTTAGTTTATAGTAATTCATCCTAACAGAACATGCATCATTGTTACCGAATGTCTACGAGCAATTTGAAGATGTCAGAATACATAGGCGGCATGTCCGTAAGGCGAGGGGAAGCTTCCCCTAAAGTCAATTCAATTAAATAGTCAAAATTATATAGCCTAATTAGCTTATAAAATCATTCAAAATAGTCTACTACACCAGAAAAGCGATTTAACCACAGAGGATCATTAGGACTGTTGATCCCTCCATATTAACCCTATCCCTCCATATTAACCCTAGCCCTCCAAATTAACCCTATCCCTCCATATTAACCCTATCCCTCCATATTAACCCTATCCCTCCATATTAACCCTAGCCCTCCAAATTAACCCTATCCCTCCATATTAACCCTATCCCTCCATATTAACCCTATCCCTCCATATTAACCCTATGCCTCCATATCAACCCTATCCCTCCATATTAACCCTCCATATTAACCCTATCCTTCCATATTAACCCTCCATATTAACCCTATCCCTCCATATTAACCCTATCCCTCCATATTAACCCTATCCCTCCAAATTAACCCTATCCCTCCATATTAACCCTATCCCTCCATATTAACCCTATCCCTCCATATTAACCCTCCATATTAACCCTATCCCTCCATATTAACCCTAGCCCTCCATATTAACCCTCCATATTAACCCTAGCCCTCCATATTAACCCTAGCCCTCCATATTAACCCTCCATATTAACCCTAGCCCTCCATATTAACCCTCCATTAACCCTAGCCCTCCATATTAACCCCTAGCCCTCCATATTAACCCTCCATATTAACCCTATCCCTCCATATTAACCCTATCCCTCCATATTAACCCTCCATATTAACCTTATCCCTCCATATTAACCCTATCCCTCCATATCAACCCTATCCCTCCATATTAACCCTCCATATTAACCCTATCCCTCCATATCAACCCTAGCCCTCCATATTAACCCTAGCCCTCCATATTAACCCTAACCCTCCATATTAACCCTAGCCCTCCATATTAACCCTATCCCTCCATATTAACCCTATCCCTCCATATTAACCCTATCCCTCCATATTAACCCTCCATATTAACCCTATCCTTCCATATTAACCCTCCATATTAACCCTATCCCTCCATATCAACCCTATCCCTCCATATTAACCCTATCCCTCCATATTAACCCTCCATATTAACCCTATCCCTCCATATTAACCTCTATCCCTCAATATTAACCCTAGCTCTCCCATATTAACCCTATCCCTCCATATTAACCCTATCCCTCCATATTAACCCTAACCCTCCATATTAACCCTATCCCTCGATATTAACCCTATCCCTCCATATTAACCCTATCCCTCCATATTATACCTATCCCTCCATATTAACCCTCCATATTAACCCTATCCCTCCATATTAACCCTATCCCTCAATATTAACCCTATCCCTCCATATTAACCCTATCCCTCCATATTAACCCTCCATATTAACCCTATCCCTCCATATTAACCCTATCCCTCCATATTAACCCTCCATATTAACCCTATCCCTCAATATTAACCCTATCCCTCCATATTAACCCTCCTCCATATTAATCCTATCCCTCCATATTAACCCTCCATATTAACTCCTATCCTCCATATTAACCCTATCCCTCCATATTAACCCTATCCCTCCATATTATACCTATCCCTCCATATTAACCCTCCATATTAACCCTATCCCTCCATATTAACCCTATCCCTCAATATTAACCCTATCCCTCCATATTAACCCTATCCTCCATATTAACCCTCCATATTAACCCTATCCCTCCATATTAACCCTATCCCTCCATATTAACCCTCCATATTAACCCTATCCCTCAATATTAACCCTATCCCTCCATATTAACCCTCCATATTAATCCTATCCCTCCATATTAACCCTCCATATTAACCCTATCCCTCCATATTAACCCTAGCCCTCCATATTAACCCTATCCCTCCATATTAACCTATCCCTCCATATTAACCCTATCCCTCCATATTAACCCTCCATATTAACCCTATCCCTCAATATTAACCCTATCCCTCCATATTAACCCTATCCCTCCATATTAACCCTCCATATTAATCCTATCCCTCCATATTAACCCTCCATATTAACCCTATCCCTCCATATTAACCCTATCCCTCCATATTAACCCTAGCCCTCCATATTAACCCTAGCCCTCCATATTAACCCTATCCCTCCAAATTAACCCTATCCCTCCATATTAACCTTATCCCTCCATATTAACCCTCCATATTAACCCTAGCCCTCCATATTAACCCTAGCCCTCCATATTAACCACCCATATTAACCCTATCCTCCCTTATTAACCTCCCATATTAACCCCTAGCCCTCCATATAACCCTAGCCCTCCATATTAACCCTAGCCCTCCATATTAACCCTATCCCTCCATATTAACCCTATCCCTCCATATTAACCCTCCATATTAACCCTAGCCCTCCATATTAACCCTCCATATTAACCCTAGCCCTCCATATTAACCCTCCATATTAACCCTAGCCCTCCATATTAACCCTAGCCCTCCATATTAACCCTCCATATTAACCCTATCCCTCCATATTAACCCTATCCCTCCATATTAACCCCTCCATATTAACCTTATCCCTCCATATTAACCCTATCCCTCCATATCAACCCTATCCCTCATATTAACCCTCCATATAACCCTATCCCTCCATATCAACCCCTAGCCCTCCATATTAACCCTATCCCTCCATATTAACCCTCCATATTAACCCTATCCCTCAATATTAACCCTATCCCTCCATATTAACCCTATCCCTCCATATTAATCCTATCCCTCCATATTAACCCTCCATATTAACCCTATCCCTCCATATTAACCCTAGCCCTCCATATTAACCCTATCCCTCCATATTAACCCTATCCCTCCATATTAACCCTATCCCTCCATATTAACCCTCCATATTAACCCTATCCCTCAATATTAACCCTATCCCTCCATATTAACCCTATCCCTCCATATTAACCCTCCATATTAATCCTATCCCTCCATATTAACCCTCCATATTAACCCTATCCCTCCATATTAACCCTACCCCTCCATATTAACCCTAGCCCTCCATATTAACCCTAGCCCTCCATATTAACCCTATCCCTCCAAATTAACCCTATCCCTCCATATTAACCTTATCCCTCCATATTAACCCTCCATATTAACCCTAGCCCTCCATATTAACCCTAGCCCTCCATATTAACCACCCATATTAACCCTATCCCTCCATATTAACCCTCCATATTAACCTTAGCCCTCCATATTAACCCTAGCCCTCCATATTAACCCTAGCCCTCCATATTAACCCTAGCCCTCCATATTAACCCTATCCCTCCATATTAACCCTCCATATTAACCCTAGCCCTCCATATTAACCCTCCATATTAACCCTAGCCCTCCATATTAACCCTCCATATTAACCCTAGCCCTCCATATTAACCCTAGCCCTCCATATTAACCCTCCATATTAACCCTATCCCTCCATATTAACCCTATCCCTCCATATTAACCCTCCATATTAACCTTATCCCTCCATATTAACCCTATCCCTCCATATCAACCCTATCCCTCCATATTAACCCTCCATATTAACCCTATCCCTCCATATCAACCCTAGCCCTCCATATTAACCCTATCCCTCCATATTAACCCTAACCCTCCATATTAACCCTATCCCTCCATATTAACCCTATCCCTCCATATTAACCCTATCCCTCCATATTAACCCTCCATATTAACCCTATCCCTCCATATTAACCCTAGCCCTCCATATTAACCCTCCATATTAACCCTAGCCCTCCATATTAACCCTATCCCTCCATATTAACCCTATCCCTCCATATTAACCCTATCCCTCCATATTAACCCTCCATATTAACCCTAGCCCTCCATATTAACCCTAGCCCTCCATATTAACCCTATCCCTCCATATTAACCCTATCCCTCCATATTAACCCTATCCCTCCATATTAACCCTCCATATTAACCCTATCCTTCCATATTAACCCTCCATATTAACCCTATCCCTCCATATCAACCCTATCCCTCCATATTAACCCTCCATATTAACCCTATCCCTCCATATTAACCCTCCATATTAACCCTATCCCTCCATATTAACCCTATCCCTCCATATTAACCCTATCCCTCCATATTAACCCTCCATATTAACCCTATCCCTCCATATCAACCCTATCCCTCCATATTAACCCTCCATATTAACCCTCCATATTAACCCTATCCCTCCATATCAACCCTATCCCTCCATATTAACCCTCCATGTTATCCCTAGCCTTCCCTATTATCCCTCCATGTTATCCCTCCATATTAACCCTCCATATTAACCCTAGCCCTCCATATTAACCCTCCATATTAACCATATCCCTCCATATTAACCCTCCATATTAACCCTATCCCTCCATATTAACCCTCCATATTAACCCTCCATATTAACCCTAGCCCTCCATATTAACCCTATCCCTCCATATTAACCCTATCCCTCCATATTAACCCTATCCCTCCATATTAACCCTCCATATTAACCCTAGCCCTCCATATTAACCCTATCCCTCCATATTAACCCTCCATATTAACCCTATCCTTCCATATTAACCCTCCATATTAACCCTAGCCCTCCATATTAACCCTAGCCCTCCATATTAACCCTAGCCCTCCATATTAACCCTCCATATTAACCCTAGCCCTCCATATTAACCCTAGCCCTCCATATTAACCCTATCCCTCCCTGTGTGTGTGTGATGTTTGTGATGTGTAATATTATGTTAATTCCCTTTTGATGGACAACCTTTATTACTGAGCAGTATAGATCCACCGATAACACTCCGCCGAGCCTTGGATCACACAGACACTGTTGTAGATATTTTAATACCATTATGTTGCATTTTGTCATTTCTGAACAGAATGCATAGAACACCTTTTAAGTAGAAACACATGTCAAGGGTTGCCTCAGCTGAAAAACCACCCATACTGCACGTAGGCCTCGTACCACACGTTTCACTTTTAAGTGAAAACACATGTCTGAGGCTGCCTATAGGAATAGTATAAAGGCTGTGCTCTGAGACACAGAGTCAGTTGTGATCCGGGTCACGGCTCAACCTTTGATTGTGCTTAATTAAAGGTGTTATTGAATTCACAAGTTTCTTGTATGAATGTCATAATTTGAAGATAATAACCTCTTTTACGCTGGTGCTACTCTCTGTTTATTATCCGTGTCTAGTCACTTACCTCTACCTACATGTACATATTACCTCAATTACCTCGACTAACCTGAGCCCCTCCACATTGACTCTGTACCGTAACACCCTGTATATAGCCTCCACATTGACTCTGTACCGGTACCCCCTGTATATAGTCTCCACATTGACTCTGTACCGGTACCCCCTGTATATAGCCTCCACATTGACTCTGTACCGGTACCCCCTGTATATAGCCTCCACATTGACTCTGTGCAGTACCCCTGTATATAGCCTCCACATTGACTCTGTACCGGTACCCCCTGTATATAGCCTCCACATTGACTCTGTACCGGTACCCCCTGTATATAGCCTCCACATTGACTCTGTACCAGTACCCCCTGTATATAGTCTCCACATTGACTCTGTACCGGTACCCCCTGTATATAGCCTCCACATTGACTCTGTAACGGTACCCCCTGTATATAGCCTCCACATTGACTCTGTACCAGTACCCCCTGTATATAGCCTCCACATTGACTCTGTACCAGTACCCCCTGTATATAGCCTCCACATTGACTCCGTACCGGTACCCCCTGTATATAGCCTCCACATTGACTCTGTACCGGTACCCCTGTATATAGCCTCCACATTGACTCTGTACCGGTACCCCCTGTATATAGCCTCCACATTGACTCTGTACCGGTACCCCTGTATATAGCCTCCACATTGACTCTGTACCGGTACCCTGTATATAGCCTCCACATTGACTCTGTACTGGTACCCCTGTATATAGCCTCCACATTGACTCTGTACCGGTACCCCCTGTATATAGTCTCCACATTGACTCTGTACCGGAACCCCCTGTATATAGCCTCGCTATTGTTATTTTACCTGACACCCTAAGCACACAGGGGGACAAACACCTACCTGGAGGTGGCAGCATAATCCCTCCCCCATATCTCCCCCAAGGCACAACTACGACAACATAACCAACAAAAACGGGTCACAACTCCTGCAGCTCTGTCGGACGCTGGGTATGTCAATGGCAGGCGTCGAGGGGACTCCTATGGTAGGTACACCAACAGCTCATCTCTTGGCAGTGGTACTGTAGACTACTTTATCACTTACCTCAACCCAGAGTCTCTTAGAGCGTTCACAGTCAGCCCATTGACACCCCTATATCAGATCACAGCAAAATCACAGTCTACTTGAACAGAGCAATACTCAATCATGAGGCATCGAAGCCAAAGGAACTGAATAATATTAAGAAATGCTACAGATGGAAGGAAAATAGTGTAGAAACCTACCAATAAACTATTAGGCAATAACAAAGTCAATTCCTTCTAGACAACTTCCTGGACAAAAACGTTCCACTGTAATAGTGAAGGTGTAAACTTGGCAGTAGAAAATCTAAACAGTATATTTGACCTTGGGAAAATCCTCTGCATTATCATTAACAGCAGACTAGTTCATTTCCTCAGTGAAAACAATGTACTGAGCAAATGTCCTATTGGCTTTTTACCACATTACCGTACGACAGACCACGTATTCACCCTGCACACCCTAATTGACAAAACAACAAACCAAAACAAAGGCAAAGTCTTCTCATCCTTTGTTGATTTAAAAAAAAGCTTTTGACTCAATTTGGCATGAGGGTCTGCTATATAAATTGATGGAAAGTGGTGTTGGGGAAAACCCATGACATTATAAAATCCATGTACACAAACAACAAGTGTGCGGTTAAAATTGGCAAATAACTCACACTTTCCACAGGGCCGTGGGGTGAGACAGGGATGCAGCTTAAGCCCCACCCTCTTCAACATATATATCAACAAATTGGCGAAGGCACTAGTCAAATCAATTCAAATCTTCAAATCTAATTTTATTGGTCACATACACATGGTTAGCAGATGTTAATGCGATTGTAGCGAAATGTTTGTGCTTCTAGTTCCGACAGTGCAGAAATATCTAACAAGTAATCAAATAAATTCACAATGACTACCTTATACACACAATGTAAGGGGATGGAAATACGAATATGTCCGCGCGATGGCGGTGCAGCATAGGCAAGGTGCAGTAGATGGTATAAAATACAGTATAAACATATGAGATGAGTAATGTAGGATATGTAAACATTATTAAAGTGGCATTATTTAAAGTGACTAGTGATACCTTTTATAAAATCAATTTATTAAATTAAATTGAGTCTGTATGTAGTCAGCAGCCTCTCTATTATGTTATTGGCTGTTTAACAGTCTGATGGCCTTGAGATAGAAGCTGTTTTTCAGTCTCTCAGGCCAAGCTTTGATGCACCTGTACTGACCTCGCCCTCTGGATGATAACGGGGTGAACAGGCAGTGGCTGGGGTGGTTGTTGTCCTTGATGATCTTTTTGGCCTTCCTGTGACATCGGGTGCTGTAGGTGTCCTGGAGGGCAGGTAGTTTGCCCCCTGTGATGCGTTGTGCAGACCGCACCACCCTCTGGAGAGCCTTGCAGTTAAGGGCAGTGCAGTTGCCGTACCAGGCGGTGATACAGCCCGACAAGATGCTCTCGATTGTGCATCTGTAAAAAGTTTGTAAGGGTTTTAGGTGACAAGCCAAATTTCTTCAGCCTACTGAGGTTGAAGAGGCACTGTTGTCTGTGTGGGTGGCCATTTCAGTTTGTTCGTGATGTGTTTGTCCGTAATGTGTCAGTTTGTCCGTCATGAGGAAGGAAAATTATGTTGATACAGTGAGGGAAAAAAGTATTTGATCCCCTGCTGATTTTGTACGTTTTCAATGGTAGGTTTATTTGAACAGTGAGAGACAGAATAACAACAAAAAATCCAGAAAAAACGCATGTGAAAAATGTTATAAATTGATTTGCATTTTAATGAGGAAAATAAGTATTTGACCCCTCCGCAAAACATGACTTAGTACTTGGTGGCAAAACCCTTGTTGGCAATCACAGAGGTCAGACGTTTCTTGTAGTTGGCCACCAGGTTTGCACACATCTCAGGAGGGATTTTGTCCCACTCATCTTTGCAGATCTTCTCCAAGTCATTAAGGTTTCGAGGCTGACGTTTGGCAACTCGAACCTTCAGCTCCCTCCACAGATTTTCTATGGGATTAAGGTCTGGAGACTGGCTAGGCCACTCCAGGACCTTAATGTGCTTCTTCTTGAGCCACTCCTTTGTTGCCTTGGCCGTGTGTTTTGGGTCATTGTCATGCTGGAATACCCATCCACGACACATTTTCAATGCCCTGGCTGAGGGAAGGAGGTTCTCACCCAAGATTTGACAGTACATGGCCCCGTCCATCGTTCCTTTGATGCGGTGAAGTTGTCCTGTCCTCTTAGCAGAAAAACACCCCCAAAGCATAATGTTTCCACCTCCATGTTTGACGGTGGGGATGGTGTTCTTGGGGTCATAGGCTGCATTCCTCATCCTCCAAACACGGCGAGTTGAGTTGATGCCAAAGAGCTCCATTTTGGTCTCATCTGACCACAACACTTTCACCCAGTTGTCCTCTGAATCATTCAGATGTTCAGTGGCAAACTTCAGACGGGCATGTATATGTGCTTTCTTGAGCAGGGGGACCTTGCGGACGCTGCAGGATTTCAGTCCTTCACAGCGTAGTGTGTTGCCAATTGTTTTCTTGGTGACTATGGTCCCAGCTGCCTTGAGATCATTGACAAGATCCTCCCGTGTAGTTCTGGGCTGATTCCTCACCATTCTCATGATCATTGCAACTCCACGAGGTGAGATCTTGCATGGAGCCCCAGGCCGAGGGAGATTGACAGTTCTTTTGTGTTTCTTCCATTTGCGAATAATCGCACCAACTGTTGTCACCTTCTCACCAAGCTGCTTGGCGATGGTCTTGTAACCCATTCCAGCCTTGTGTAGGTCTACAATCTTGTCCCTGACATCCTTGGAGAGCTCTTTGGTCTTGGCCATGGTGGAGAGTTTGGAATCTGATTGATTGATTGCTTCTGTGGACAGGTGTCTTTTATACAGGTAACAAGCTGAGATTAGGAGCACTCCCTTTAAGAGTGTGCTCCTAATCTCAAGTTGTTACCTGTATAAAAGACACCTGGGAGCCAGAAATCTTTCTGATTGAGAGAAGGTCAAATACTTATTTCTCTCATTAAAATGCAAATCAATTTATAACATTTTTCACATGCGTTTTTCTGGATTTTTTTGTTGTTATTTTGTCTCTCACTGTTCAAATAAACCAACCATTAAAATTATAGACTGATAATTTCTTTGTCAGTGGGCAAACGTACAAAATCAGCAGGGGATCAAATACTTTTTTCCCTCACTGTATATTGAAGCAACACCTCAAGACATCAGGAAGTTAAAGCTTGGTTGCAAATGGGTCTTCCAAATCGACAATGACCTGAAGCATACTTCCAAAGTTGTGACAAAATGGCTTAAGGACAACAAAGTTAAGGTATTGGAGTGGCCATCACAAAGCCCTGGCCTCAATCCCATAGAACATTTGTGGGCAGAACTGAAAAAGCGTGTGCGAGCAAGGAGGCCTACAAACCTGACTCAGTTACACCAGCTCTGTCAGGAGGAATGGGCCAAAATTCACCAAATTTATTGTGGGAAGCTTGTGGAAGGCTACCCGAAACGTTTGACCCAAGTTAAACAATTTAAAGGCAGTGCTACCAAATACTAATTGAGTGTATGTAAACTTCTGACCCACTGGGAATGTGATGAAAGAAATAAAAGCTTAAATAAATCATTCTCTCTACTATTATTCTGACATTTCACATTCTTAAAATAAAGTGGGGATCCTAACTGACCTAGACAGGGAATTTTTACTAGGATTAAATGTCAGGAATTGTGAAAAACTGAGTTTAAATGTATTTGGCTAAGGTGTATGTAAACCTCTGACTTCAACTGTATATAGAGAGGTATATGGAGAGGTATATAGAGAGGTACATAGAGACACATAGAGAGGTACATGGAGAGGTACATGGAGAGGTAAATAGAGAGGTATATAGAGAGGTATATGGAGAGGTATGGAGAGGTACAGTAGGAGGTACATGCAGGCAGGAAAGGGGAGAGGGGGTGAAAATCTGAGTCGTAGAGTAACAGGCAGGCAGGTGGTCGTGGTACCCAGATGCCATTGCTCAGATCTGGCCTGTGACTCATGCTAGCTCTACAGGAACAGATGGCTAGACAGCAGACAGAGAGAGATGAGAAGAGAGAGAGCGGAGAAGAGAGGGAGAGAAAAAGAGAGATGGAGGTGGAAGAGAGAGAATAGGGGGAGCAGAGAGAGAAACACAAATAATTACTAGACACTATATAAGATTAGAGCTGTCACCAGCGTTAGAGTTGGCTGGAAGGCAACATTAGAGCTGTCGCCAGCTTCAGAGTTGGCTGGAAGGCAACATTAGAGCTGTCACCAGCGTCAGAGTTGGCTGGAAGGCAACATTAGAGCTGTCGCCAGCGTCAGAGTTGGCTGGAAGGCAACATTAGAGCTGTCGCCAGCGTTAGAGTTGGCTGGAAGGCAACATTAGAGCTGTCGCCAGCGTTAGAGTTGGCTGGAAGGCAACATTAGAGCTGACATCAGCGTTAGAGTTGGCTGGAAGGCAACATTAGAGCTGTCATCAGCGTTAGAGTTGGCTGGAAGGCAACATTAGAGCTGTCATCAGCGTTAGAGTTGGCTGGAAGGCAACATTAGAGCTGTCGCCAGCGTTAGAGTTGGCTGGAAGGCAACATTAAACCTGTCGCCAGCGTTAGAGTTGGCTGGAAGGCAACATTAAACCTGTCGCCAGCGTTAGAGTTGGCTGGAAGGCAACATTAGAGCTGTCGCCAGCGTTAGAGTTGGCTGGAAGGCAACATTAGAGCTGTCGCCAGCGTTAGAGTAGGCTGGAAGGCAACATTAAACCTGTCGCCAGCGTTAGAGTTGGCTGGAAGGCAACATTAGAGCTGTCACCAGCTTCAGAGTTGGCTGGAAGGCAACATTAGAGCTGTCGCCAGCGTTAGAGTTGCTGGCCCATGTTGACTACAATCCTACCCACAGTTGTGTCAAGTTGCCTGGATGTCCATTGGGTGGTGGACCATTCTTGATACACACGGGAAACTATTGAGCGTGAAAAAACCCAGCAGTGTTGCAGTTCTTGACACACTCAAACCGGTGTGCCTGGCACCTACAACCGCACCCCGTTCAATGGTACTGAAAATATTTTGTCTTGCCCATTCACCCTCTGAATGACACACATTACACAATCCATATCTCAATTGTCTCAACAATTGTCTGAACAATCCTTGTTTAACCTGTGCCCCCCCCCTTCCATCTACACTGATGGAAGTAGATTTAGAATATCTTCTTCATGCTACAGAAGAAACGTGGCATAGAGCCTGAGGAAGGACACAAAACAGGCTGAGGAGACAGACAAGAATGACGTGGACGGACTCGTACAATCTAGCTACGTCAAGAAGCATTAGACCAGCCAGAAAAGACCTGGGGTGTAATTTATTAAGCAATGCGTAGGCACAAATCTTTGCATAAAAACCATGCGTGGGATCATTTCCACGCCAAGTGTGAGATTGATCAGTATGAATGTTTGCTTGAGAGTGTGCGTAAATTTACTCACAGCCATGACCATGTGTATGCACAGTGCCAAGTGGTAGGATGAGGGAACTGTTTGTCAAGATTAGAACGGGGAAAATATATGTTGAAAATGTGTGAAATTGTGAGAGTAGGCCTGGTAATTTAATTTTTTTTTTTAGATTTAATTGTATTTCCATTGTGAATTCTTGCAACATATCTTGACAGGATATATATAATTTGACCACATCAGTGCATTTGTTACGATAATAATCCTTATAAAGTACAGTCATTTGTTACGATAATAATCCTTATAAAGTACAGTCATTTGTTACGATAATAATCCTTATAAAGTACAGTCATTTGTTACGATAATAATCCTTATAAAGTACAGTCATTTGTTAAATGAGTCACGGGTGAAGGGGAAAGACCTACTTTTAAAAAGGCAAACACATTCCTTTCAGTTGAACATCAAAGTGCTATCCACCCACTGTTTTTGCAGCGGCTTGCCGATGGGCATTATAAGGGGCACAAGGCGAGACGCAGATGCAGACACGGGAGACAGATGGCTTGACATCCAAAAGGGCAAGAGAATGGTCGCGGACAGACAAAAGGTCAAAACCAGTTCAGAGTTCCAGGAGGTACAGAGTGGCAGGCAGGCTCGAGGTCAGGGCAGGCAGAATGGTCAGGCAGGTGGGTACAGAGTCCAGGAAACAGGCAATGGTCAAAACCGGGAGGACTAGTAAAAGAGAATAGAAAAGGCAGGAGCACGGGGAAAAACACGCTGGTTGACTTGGAACGTACAAGACGAACTGGCCCAGAGAGACAGGGAAACACAGTGATAAATACACCAGGGATAACAAGCGACACCTGGAGGGGGGTGGAGACAATAACAAGGACAGGTGAAACTGATCAAGGTGTGACAGGCATCTCACATCCCTCGATGAGTCAATATGTTGAATGCAATCATCAGCAAAACTGTAACATACAATTTCCATACAAGCTGCTGAATGTGGTGATCAGGTGGAATGCATGACTCGTTCATTCTGCAGAACAGTAATGTTGGCCTATACGCTTACAGGAGGGATCTGGATGGCTTATTGGTGAGTGTCGCCTGCTCATTTAAAGTATATTTGCCAATTGTTGTGGAAATTCTAATCTGTAAGGAAGAGATACTGTAGATTCTTTAAACAACAACTTTATCATAAGATTTGCAAAAATTTTGCTGTTAACAATCACTCAATGGCGCAGAGTTAAAATCCCAACGAACAGAGTTGGCTCTCAGCTTTTATAGAAAGTACAACCTATTTTGTCTACATGGCAGTTTAGCAGGGCCGGAACATGGTGTGTAAAATGTGATTCGCTTGACTGTGCAGATTAAGATAGTCTGACGTTGCCACCATTGTCTGTTCCTTCCTGCAAGTTTCCACACAGCTAAGTTCTTGCAGAATGTACAGGATGTAGCATACTGGGGTCGCACCCAAATGGCTCTTGTCTGTACGCCCAGACTTACGACTAAGTCACACAAGACAAGTTTGTATCAGCAAAAAAACTCTCATAGCACGTCTATTAATACATTTTCCACCACGTTTCCTCCCCTTTGAGACTAAGTCTCAACCTAATAGAAAATGACTTACAAGCATTTTCATCAAACAAGCCTGAGGGGAAAGAGAGAAATGACCTCCATTGTCATTGAGTTTCACCTGGCAGGGTAGCCTAGTGGTTAGAGCGTTGGACTTGTAACCGGAGGGTTACAAATGGACAAATGTTGCACAATCCAGGTGTGGAAGTCACCATACCCTAGATGCCTCAAACTCAACTCTGGACCTCAAAGCCAGTTCCCATGCATTTTGTTTCATTCTTCCCCTCTAATCAGAGACTGTTTTAGAACTAGGACACCAGGTGTGTGCAATCAGGTAAAGATGGTGGATAAATGAAGATCTTTCACCCATGCTGTTTCCCATTGAAAAAAATGGTCAGTTCCATTCTATTTAACGGGGTGGGTCTCCCATAGACACCAATGCAATAGCAGCTGGGTCTGGTGTACTTAATTAATTTACTTAACTAGAAAAAAAAACAGTGAGTGAGGTGTCTCGCTTCCTCTTCAATCAATTCAGTTTAAAGAGCTTTATTGGTAATGGAAACAAACATTTACATTAACAAAACAAGTGAAATAGATAATTTAAAAAAAAGTGAAATAAACAATACAAATGAACAGTACACATTACACTCACAAAAGTTCCAAAGGAATAAAGACATTTCAAATGTCATATTGTGTATATATACAGTGTTGTAACGATGTGCAAATAGTTAAAGTACAAAAGGGAAAATAAATGAACACACTGTGTAAACATTCACAGTGCAGGGTGGAAAAGGTATGTGAACCCTTGGATTTAATAACTGGTTGACCCTCCTTTGGCAGCAATAACCTCAACCAAACATTTTCTGTAGTTGCGGATCAGACCTGCACCAACGGTCAGGAGGAATTTTGGACCATTCCTCTTTACAAAACTGTTTCAGTTCAGCAATATTCTTGGGATGTCTGGTGTGAACTGCTCTCTTGAGGTCATGCCACAGCATCTCAATCGGGTTGAGGTCGGGACTCTGACTGGGCCACTCCAGAAAGGGGTATTTTCTTCTGTTGAAGCCATTCTGTTGTTGATTTACTTCTGGGTCCTTCTCTTGTTGCATCACCCAACTTCTCTTGAGCTTCAATTGGCGGACAGATAGCCTAACATTCTCCTGCAAAATGTCTTGATAAACTTGGGAATTCATTCTTCCGTCGATGATAGCAAGCTTTCCAGGTCCTGAGGCAGCAAAGCAGCCCCAAACCATGATGCTCCTCCACCATACTTTACAGATGGGATGAGGTTTTGATGTTGGTGTGCTGTGCCTTTTTTTCTCCACACATAGTGTTGTGTGTTCCTTCCAAACAACTCAACTGTAGTTTCATCTGTCCACAGAATATTTTGACAGTAGCACTGTGGAATCCAGTACATTTTAGCAAATTTCAGACGTGAGTAATAGCAGAGGTTTTTGGAGAAGTCATTAGCCTAGGAGTTCACATACTTTTTTTTCATTACCTTTATTTAACTAGGCAAGTCAGTTAAAAACGAATTATTCTTTTCAGTGACAGCCTACCGGGGAACAGTGGGTTAACTGCCTTGTTCAGGGGGCAGAACGACAGATTTTTACTTTGTCAGTTCGGGGATTCGATCTTGCAACCTTTCAGTTACTAGTCCAACACTCTAACCACTAGGATACCTGCCGCCACCGTAATAATTCGATTTCCTGTACCATCATCACTTGACACAGTAACAAGGAGATGTCCGGTATCGTCATCACTTGACACAGTAACCAGGAGACGTCCGGTATCGTCATCACTTGACACAGTAACAAGGAGACGTCCGGTACCGTCATCACTTGACACAGTAACAAGGAGATGTCCGGTACCGTCACCACTTGACACAGTAACAAGGAGATGTCCGGTATCGTCATCACTTGACACAGTAACAAGGAGACGTCCGGTACCGTCATCACTTGACACAGTAACAAGGAGATGTCCGGTACCGTCATCACTTGACACAGTAACAAGGAGATGTCCGGTATCGTCATCACTTGACACAGTAACAAGGAGATGTCCGGTACCGTCATCACTTGACACAGTAACAAGGAGATGTCCGGTACCGTCATCACTTGACACAGTAACAAGGAGATGTCCGGTACCGTCATCACTTGACACAGTAACAAGGAGATGTCCGGTACCGTCATCACTTGACACAGTAACAAGGAGATGTCCGGTACCGTCATCACTTGACACAGTAACAAGGAGCTGTCCGGTACCGTCATCACTTGACACAGTAACAAGGAGCTGTCCGGTACCGTCATCACTTGACACAGTAACAAGGAGATGTCCGGTACCGTCATCACTTTGACTCGTTGTAATCAAGCTTAGTTCGGCCAGCAGGTACATGTTATCTTCTGTTAGTAGCATTTGATGAAATTCTACGATAACCTGCAGGAGCGGTTTAAGTTCTGCCTGTTGGCTACAATCCCACCAGGTTTACTACATGTTTCTGTTTAGTCTGAGAGGTGGTTGTTGACACATCACAGCATAAAGAGACAGCATGTCTGTTGCATGACAACGTCTACTACAACACAATCCAATATATATAGTTGTCTACTTGCACGACAGCGTCTACTACAACACAATCCAATATATATAGTTGTCTACTTGCACGACAGCGTCTACTACAACACAATCCAATATATATCGTTGTCTACTTGCATGTCAACGTCTACTACAACACAATCCAATATATATCGTTGTCTACTTGCATGTCAACGTCTACTACAACACAATCCAATATATATCGTTGTCTACTTGCATGTCAGCGTCTACTACAGCACAATCCAATATATCGTTGTCTACTTGCATGACAAATGAACAGAACTAAATTATTTCTTAATTAACACAGGAAGCAGGCTCAACACACACACACACACACACCACAGAAGGGAAACAGCAAAGTGAATTCCTTCTTCTCCCCCAGAGAGCTTCAAGTGAATATTGCTGCGACTTCACCTCTGCTGACAGTTGGAAAATAATGAAGACAAATACAGTAATATTCTGATGAAACCAATTTCCTACAGCGCAGTGTGTGTGTGTGTGCGTGTGCGCGTGCGTGTGTGCGTGTGTGTGTGCTGGAACATATAACACTGATTCAGGAGATGTTCCGCGTCTGTGATTAAAGCCAGCTCATTAGTTAGTACTGGACAGTAGTCCCACATGACCTGATTGGCAGGGCTACTGATTTCTCCCAGAATTACCCATAAGGCTGTGTGTCAAGGACGTGCTCTGTGTGTGTTTGCCATGGCTTAACAGCTGGCTACCAACATGAGGAGGGTTAGGTAACAGCTTCTCAACACCTATCCTTAAAATAGAATCTACCCCGCGTTGAATCAGGTGCCCTATTGCTTGGCTGGGGAGGGTTTTGCCTGGGGGGCTTTACATGACTCATTGCCCTCTAGCGACTCCTTGTGGCGCCTGCAGGCTGATATCCATCGTCAGTTGAACAGTGTTTCCTCCTTCACATTGGTGCGGCTGGCTTTCGGGTTAAGCTGGGCGGGTGGCGGGTAAGGGGGAGAGAGAGAGAGAGAGAGAGAGAGAGAGAGAGGGGGGGTGGAAGAAAGGAGAGAGAGAGAGAGGGTTGGGAGAGGGGGAGAGAGAGGGTGGGAGAGGGGAGAGAGAGAGGGTTGGGAGAGGGGGGAGAGAGAGAGAGGGAGAGAGAGGGTTGGGAGAAGGGGTTGAGAGAGAGAGAGAGAGACAGAGGGGTGGGAAAGGGGGAGAGAGAGAGATGGTGAGAGAGTGTGAGAGAGATAGACAGAGAGAGGGGTTGGGAGAGAGAGCGAGGACGAGAGAGGGGTGGGAGAAGGAGATACTCTATTAAACTGTCTCTGTCTCCCCTTAACTCTGTTAAACTGTGTCTCTGTCTCCCCTTAACTCTGTTAAACTGTGTCTTTGTCTCCCCTTAACTCTGTTAAACTGTCTCTGTCTCCCCTTAACTCTGTTAAACTGTGTCTCTGTCTCCCCTTAACTCTGTTAAACTGTGTCTCTGTCTCCCCTTAACTCTGTTAAACTGTGTCTCTGTCTCCCCTTAACTCTGTTAAACTGTGTCTCTGTCTCCCCTTAACTCTGTTAAACTGTGTCTCTGTCTCCCCTTAACTCTGTTAAACTGTGTCTCTGTCTCCCCTTAACTCCTGTTAAACTGTGTCTCTGTCTCCCCTTAACTCTGTTAAACTGTGTCTCTGTCTCCCCTTATCTCTGTTAAACTGTGTCTCTGTCTCCCCTTAACTCTGTTAAACTGTGTCTCTGTCTCCCCTTAACTCTGTTAAACTGTGTCTCTGTCTCCCCTTAACTCTGTTAAACTGTGTCTCTGTCTCCCCTTAACTCTGTTAAACTGTGTCTCTGTCTCCCCTTAACTCTGTTAAACTGTGTCTCTGTCTCCCCTTAACTCTGTTAAACTGTGTCTCTGTCTCCACTTAACTCTGTTAAACTGTGTCTCTGTCTCCCTTAACTCTGTTAAACTGTGTCTCTGTCTCCCCTTAACTCTGTTAAACTGTGTCTCTGTCTCCCCTTAACCCTGTTAAACTGTGTTTCTGTCTCCCCTTAACTCTGTTAAACTGTGTCTCTGTCTTCCCTTAACTCTGTTAAACTGTGTCTCTGTCTCCCCTTAACTCTGTTAAACTGTGTCTCTGTCTCCCCTTAACTCTGTTAAACTGTGTCTCTGTCTTCCCTTAACTCTGTTAAACTGTGTCTCTGTCTCCCCTTAACTCTGTTAAACTGTCTCTGTCTCCCCTTAACTCTGTTAAACTGTGTCTCTGTCTCCCCTTAACTCTGTTAAACTGTGTCTCTGTCTCCCCTTAACTCTGTTAAACTGTGTCTCTGTCTTCCCTTAACTCTGTTAAACTGTGTCTCTGTCTCCCCTTAACTCTGTTAAACTGTCTCTGTCTCCCCTTAACTCTGTTAAACTGTGTCTCTGTCTCCCCTTAACTCTGTTAAACTGTGTCTCTGTCTTCCCTTAACTCTGTTAAACTGTGTCTCTGTCTCCCCTTAACTCTGTTAAACTGTCTCTGTCTCCCCTTAACTCTGTTAAACTGTGTCTCTGTCTCCCCTTAACCCTGTTAAACTGTGTCTCTGACTCCCCTTAACTCTGTTAAACTGTGTCTCTGTCTCCCATTAACTCTGTTAAACTGTGTCTCTGTCTCCCCTTAACTCTGTTAAACTGTGTCTCTGTCTCCCCTTAACTCTGTTAAACTGTGGGTAATTGTGTCCTCTGTTTTCCACAGGGCCCAGTGTGTGTGTGGACCCTGCCCTCTACAGAGGGACCAACCCCCCCTCTACAGACCCCCAGAGAGGAGGGGGACCCCCAAACTATACCACCCGTAGTCTACAGCCCCCATCTACCCCGGCCCTGCCTCGAAGATACCTGCCTGCTCAGCCCAGAGGGTCGCCTGTTGGTGAGTCATGCACAGGCTCATATACACATATAGTACACATTAACCACACAGTACACATTAACTACACAGTATAGATCAACTACACAGTACACATTAACTACACAGTATAGATTAACTACACAGTACACATTAACTACACAGTACACATTAACTACACAGTATAGATCAACTACACAGTACACATCAACTACACAGTACACATTAACTACACAGTATAGATCAACTACACAGTACACATTAACTACACAGTACACATTAACTACACAGTATAGATCAACTACACAGTACACATTAACCACACAGTACACATTAACTACACAGTATAGATCAACTACACAGTACACATTAACTACACAGTACACATTAACTACACAGTATAGATCAACTACACAGCACACATTAACTACACACAGTATATGTTAACTACACAGTGCACATGAACTACACAGTACACATTAACTACACACAGTATACATTCACTACACAGTATACATTCACTACACAGTACACATTAACCACACAGTACACATTAACTGCACAGTATAGATCAACTACACAGCACAAATTAACTACACAGTACCCATTAACTACACAGTATATATTAACTACACAGTACACATTAACTACACAGTATAGATCAACTTCACAGTACAAATTAACTACACAGTACACATTAACCACACAGTATACATTAACTACACAGTACACATTAACCACACAGTACACATTAACTACACAGTATAGATCAACTACACAGTACACATTAACTACACAGAATAGATAAACTACACAGTACACATTAACTACACAGTACACATTAACTACACAGTACACATTAACTACACAGTATAGATTAACTACACAGTACACATTAACTACACAGTACACATTAACTACACAGTACACATTAACTACACAGTATAGATCAACTTCACAGTACAAATTAACTACACAGTACACATTAACCACACAGTACACATTAACTACACAGTATAGATCAACTACACAGTACACATTAACCACAGAGTATACATTAACTACACAGAATAGATAAACTACACAGTACACATTAACTACACAGTACACATTAACTACACAGTACACATTAACGACACAGTATAGATTAACTACACAGTACACATTAACTACACAGTACACATTAACTACACAGTACACATTAACTACACAGTATAGATCAACTACACAGTACACATTAACTACACAGTATAGATTAACTACACAGTACACATTAACTACACCGTATAGATCAACTTCACAGTACACATTAACTACACAGTACACATTAACTACACAGTACACATTAACTACACAGTATAGATTAACTACACAGTACACATTAACTACACAGTACACATTAACTACACAGTATAGATCAACTACACAGTACACATTAACTACACAGTACACATTAACTACACAGTATAGATTAACCACACAGTACACATTAGCTACACAGTACACATTAACTACACAGTACACATTAACTACACAGTATAGATTAACTACACAGTACACATTAACTACACAGTACACATTAACTACACAGTATAGATCAACTACACAGTACACATTAACTACACCGTATAGATCAACTTCACAGTACAAATTAACTACACAGTACACATTAACTACACAGTACACATTAACTACACAGTACACATTAACTACACACAGTATACATTAACTACACAGTACACATTAACTACACAGTACACATTAACTACACAGTACACATTAACTACACAGTACACATTATTACACACAGTATACATTAACTACACAGTACACATTAACTACACAGTACACATTAACTACACAGTACACATTAACTACACACAGTATACATTAACTACACAGTACACATGAACTACACAGTACACATGAACTACACAGTACACATTAACTACACACAGTATACATTAACTACACAGTACACATTAACTACACAGTACACATTAACTACACACATTATACATTAACTACACAATACACATTAACTACACAGTATACATTAACTACACAGTACACACTAACTACACAGTACACATTAACTACACAGTACACATTAACTACACAGTACACATTAATTACACACAGTATACATTAACTACACAGTACACATTAACTACACAGTACACATTAACTACACACAGTACACATTAACTACACAGTACACATTAACTACACAGTACACATTCACTACACAGTACACATTAACTACACAGTACACATTAACTACACACAGTATACATTAACTACACACAGTATACATTAACTACACAGTACACATTAACTACACAGTACACATTAACTACACAGTACACATTAACTACACACAGTATACATTAACTACACACAGTATACATTAACTACACAGTACACATTAACTACACAGTACACATTAACTACACAGTACACATTAACTACACACAGTATACATTAACTACACACAGTATACATTAACTACACAGTACACATTAACTACACAGTACACATTAACTACACAGTACACATTAACTACACACAGTATACATTAACTACACACAGTATACATTAACTACACAGTACACATTAACTACACATATTACACATTAACTACACAGTATACATTAACTGCACAGTACACATTAACTACACACAGTATACATTAACTACACAGTACACATTAACTACACATATTACACATGCACTACACCGTACACATTAACTGCACAGTACACATGAACTACACACAGTATACATTAACTACACAGTACACATTAACTACACATATTACACATTAACTACACAGTATACATTAACTGCACAGTACACATTAACTACACCGTACACATTAACTACACACAGTATACATTAACTACACAGTACACATTAACTACACAGTACACATTAACTACACAGTACACTTTACCTGCATGGTATACATTAACTACACAGTACACATTAACTACATAGTACACATTATCCACACAGTACACATTAACCACACAGTACACATTAACCACACAGTACACATTAACTACATAGTACACATTAACCACACAGTACACATTAACTACACCGTACACATTAACTGCACAGTACACATGAACTACACACAGTATACATTAACTACACAGTACACATTAACTACACATATTACACATTAACTACACAGTATACATTAACTGCACAGTACACATTAACTACACCGTACACATTAACTACACACAGTATACATTAACTACACAGTACACATTAACTACACAGTACACATTAACTACACAGTACACTTTACCTGCATGGTATACATTAACTACACAGTACACATTAACTACATAGTACACATTATCCACACAGTACACATTAACCACACAGTACACATTAACCACACAGTACACATTAACCACACAGTACACATTTACCACACAGTACACATTAACCACACAGTACACATTAACCACACAGTACACATTAACCACACAGTACGAGAGACAGGAAGGAGAGGAGATATAGAGAGGTGTCATTGTAGAGGGAGAGAGCAGAGAGAGGAAGAACGAGGAGATGCGTGAGTAAAGTGATTAAAGGAAATGTAGTTGTTTTTAATCCCAGGTCTAATTATCAGGAAAAGTTGGATTGAACTGATTAACTGGAGAGAAAAGGAAGGCGATGTTGAAGATTAGATGTTGAATGATTAGACTGATTACATAATTGGTTGATTGCTTAATGAAATGTTATGATTGCTTAATTGATGTGTTTTTTTTTATTGTCTCTGATTGGTTGATTGCTTAATTCCATGTTTGTGATTTGTTGCTGTGTTCGATGACAGGTGCGAGGAAAGAGTTCCAGAGGAGTTCTGAGATCACAAGGTCCCTTCCTTCCTCTCCTAAGAGGCTGGCTGTGGTGCCTCCTAAACCCCAGTCACCAGGTGAGACACAGGCACACACACGCAGGAAAACACAGGTACACACACACACACAGGTACACACACACACACACACACAGGTACACACACATACACAGGTACACACACACACACACACACAAGCATACATGCACACCTGCACGCCCACGCACCAGATAGCATGGGGAGAGAAGTGAGAATATTAAGTGGAGAAAACATAATGACAACATGAGACGACATGATGGGGGGAGGGGCAGGGGCGGGGGGAGGGGCTGGAAGAGGGGCTGGAAGAGGGGCTGGGGGAGGGGCTGGGGGAGGGGCAGGGGTGTCCTGTAAATTCTCCCTTTCATTCACTGTCAAAGCCAAGAGTCTCCACCCCCACCACAGCTCATTACCGGAGACAGATGATGCCCACTGTTGTCATGGAGACCAGTCTTTCACTGCAAGGGTAACAGATATTTTAGAGCTGGATAGATGGTGTCAGGGGGAAAGGGGAAAAAGGGGGGGGGTGGATACCTAGTCGGTTGTCCGAACTGAATGCATTCACCTTGCTCGGTTGGTTATATGCCATGTGACACCAGGACAGTAGGTTCAAATCCCAGGACCACCTAGATGTCTCTTTGGATAAAAAGTGTCTAATAAATGGCATGTGTGGTTAATATTTGACTGTCTATTAGAGAAGACGACTAGACAGTATTATGGGTGAAAGATATGAAGCCCGCAAAGCTCCTATGGGACGTCATAGGGTTGTGTAAAATAGAATTACTATTTTATATATATATATATATATATATTTGTATACAAATCGATACTTGGAAAGTAGCGATATAATACAGTGTAAAATATTATTCATATATGTAACTGCTCAGAAACCTTCTGACTCTGGGCTCCCGATTGGCGCAGCGGTCTAAGGCACCTGTATCTCTGTGCTAGAGGCGTCACTACAGTCCCTGGTTCAAATCCAGGCTGCGATTGGGAGTCTCATAGGTGTCCTTGTTTGGCCGGCGGGGTAGGGCCGGTATTGTAAATAAGAACATGTTCTTAACTGACTTGCCTAGTTAAATAAAATATAAATCCTAAAGAGTAATTTCTGTTTGCAGTCTGTATCAATCTTGTCCGCTAATATGAGGTTGTTTAGTTGCAGTACTGACAGGCTGACTGTTGTAACGACTCAGCCTGGGATCACACACACACACATGTGTGCGGTGTGTGTGTCAGACCAGTAATGTGTAGTTGACACACACAAGGTTAGATCAACCTTTCTATGTGTGTCATCCAGTTTGAAAGAGTTGATGCCAGGCAGTAGCAGTGATCTGATGCCAGGCAGTAGCAGTGATGCCAGGCAGTAGCAGTGATCTGATGCCAGGCAGTAGCAGTGATGCCAGGCAGTAGCAATGATCTGATGCCAGGCAGTAGCACTGATCTGATGCCAGGCAGTAGCAGTGATGCCAGGCAGTAGCAGTGATCTGATGCCAGGCAGTAGCAGTGATCTGATGCCAGGCAGTAGCAATGATCTGATGCCAGGCAGTGATCTGATGCCAGGCAGTAGCAGTGATCTGATGCCAGGCAGTAGCAGTGATGCCAGGCAGTAGCAGTGATCTGATGCCAGGCAGTAGCACTGATCTGATGCCAGGCAGTAGCAGTGATGCCAGGCAGTAGCACTGATCTGATGCCAGGCAGTAGCAGTGATGCCAGGCAGTAGCACTGATCTGATGCCAGGCAGTAGCAGTGATCTGATGCCAGGCAGTAGCAGTGATGCCAGGCAGTAGCAGTGATCTGATGCCAGGCAGTAGCAGTGATGCCAGGCAGTAGCAGTGATCTGATGCCAGGCAGTAGCACTGATCTGATGCCAGGCAGTAGCAGTGATGCCAGGCAGTAGCACTGATCTGATGCCAGGCAGTAGCAGTGATCTGATGCCAGGCAGTAGCAGTGATGCCAGGCAGTAGCAGTGATCTGATGCCAGGCAGTAGCAGTGATGCCAGGCAGTAGCACTGATCTGATGCCAGGCAGTAGCAGTGATCTGATGCCAGGCAGTAGCAGTGATGCTAGGCAGTAGCAGTGATCTGTGTAAATCAGTGGTGGCAGGCTCAGCCTGTCTGCCTGTCTGCTGTGTGTGGGACAACAGCAAGGATGTGTTTTTCATACTGTTAATTTAACCCCCCCTCTCTCTCTCTCTCTCTCTGTCTCTCTCTCTCTCTCTCTGTCTCTGTCTCTCTCTCTCTCTGTCTCTCTCTCTCTCCCTCGCTCTCGCTCTCTCTCTCTCTCTCTCCCTCGCTCTCTCTCTCTCTCTCTCTCTCTCTCTCTCTCTGTCTCTCTCTCTCCCTCGCTCTCTCTCTCTCTCCTCGCGCTCTCTCTCTCTCTCTCTCTCTCTCTCTCTCTCTCTCTCTCTCTCTCTCTCTCTCTTCCTCTCTCTCTCTCTCTCTCTCTCTCTCTCTCTCTCTCTCTCTCTCTCTCTCTCTCTCTCTCTCTCTGTGTCTCTCCCTCTCTGTCTCCCTTTCCCTCTATCTCTCTATCTCCCCATCCCCTCCTCCTCTCTCTATCTCCCCCTCCTCTCCCCCTCCCTCCAGTCCTGCCCAGGCAGCGTCCAGCAGCAGCCGCCAGAGGATCAGTTCCCCCGGCTCCCCTCGGCGCGTCCCCCCCTTCAGGCCAAAGCAGGAACAGCAAGAGAACCTGCAGAGGGAGAAAGAGGAGGCGCAGTTGAAGGAGAGAGAGAGGGAGGAGCAGGAGAAGGAGAGAGAGAGGGAGGAGCAGGAGAAGGAGAGAGAGAGGGAGGAGCAGAGGGAGGAGGTAATGTGGTTCTGAAAATGGTGCTTTTGTGATTGTCTTCATGCAGTCTTTCGTATACAAGACTGTGTTAGCCCGACTTAGGCATCATCTCAGGGAGCTGAAGTCTTCAGACAAGGTAACTCAATAGGAGAGTATGATTCACCTCAACTACACTCACCGAGCTGTGGGTTTGATTACTGCATTGGTCTTATGCACAGAAAAAAAAACTAAAAACTACTCATGGAAAATCCAGACTATATCGATACTATTCCCAAGACAATCATGTGATATGTTGTTAGATTACTGTATGGTCCAGTGACTGCAGTGTGTTGTGTTGTTATATTACTCTATGGTCCATCATCATGTTACTGTATATCGTAATGTTACTGTATATCATCATGTTACTGTATATCATCATGTTACTGTATATCATCATGTTATTGTATATCATCATGTTATTGTATATCATAATGTTACTGTATATCATAATGTTACTGTATATCATCATGTTATTGTATATCATAATGTTACTGTATATCATAATGTTACTGTATATCATCATGTTACTGTATATCATCATGTTATTGTATATCATCATGTTACTGTATATCATCATGTTAATGTATATCATCATGTTACTGTATATCATCATGTTAATGTATATAATCATGTTACTGTATATCATCATGTTATTGTATATCATCATGTTACTGTATATCATCATGTTATTGTATATCATAATGTTATTGTATATCATCATGTTATTGTATATCATCATGTTACTGTATATCATCATGTTATTGTATATCATCATGTTACTGTATATCATCATGTTACTGTATATCATCATGTTATTGTATATCATCATGTTACTGTATATCATAATGTTATTGTATATCATCATGTTATTGTATATCATCATGTTACTGTATATCATAATGTTACTGTATATCATCATGTTATTGTATATCATTATGTTACTGTATATCATAATGTTACTGTATATCATAATGTTATTGTATATCATTATGTTACTGTATATCATCATGTTATTGTATATCATCATGTTAATGTATATAATCATGTTACTGTATATCATCATGTTATTGTATATCATCATGTTACTGTATATCATCATGTTACTGTATATCATTATGTTACTGTATATCATCATGTTATTGTATATCATCATGTTATTGTATATCATCATGTTACTGTATATCATCATGTTACTGTGTATCATCATGTTACTGTATATCATCATGTTATTGTATATCATCATGTTACTGTATATCATCATGTTAATGTATATCATCATGTTACTGTATATCATCATGTTAATGTATATAATCATGTTACTGTATATCATCATGTTATTGTATATCATCATGTTACTGTATATCATCATGTTATTGTATATCATAATGTTATTGTATATCATCATGTTATTGTATATCATCATGTTACTGTATATCATCATGTTATTGTATATCATCATGTTACTGTATATCATCATGTTACTGTATATCATCATGTTATTGTATATCATCATGTTACTGTATATCATAATGTTATTGTATATCATCATGTTATTGTATATCATCATGTTACTGTATATCATAATGTTACTGTATATCATCATGTTATTGTATATCATTATGTTACTGTATATCATAATGTTACTGTATATCATAATGTTATTGTATATCATTATGTTACTGTATATCATCATGTTATTGTATATCATCATGTTAATGTATATAATCATGTTACTGTATATCATCATGTTATTGTATATCATCATGTTACTGTATATCATCATGTTATTGTATATCATCATGTTATTGTATATCATCATGTTAATGTATATAATCATGTTACTGTATATCATCATGTTATTGTATATCATCATGTTACTGTATATCATCATGTTACTGTATATCATTATGTTACTGTATATCATCATGTTATTGTATATCATCATGTTATTGTATATCATCATGTTACTGTATATCATCATGTTACTGTATATCATAATGTTATTGTATATCATCATGTTACTGTATATCATCATGTTACTGTATATCATCATGTTACTGTGTATCATCATGTTATTGTATATCATTATGTTACTGTATATCATCATGTTACTGTATATGAGATTCATATGTGTTATTATGGTATTGGTATAGGTCCAGAGGCTTCAGAATCGCTGTGTGGAGCAGGAGGATCAGCTGACATCACTGAGAGAGGAACTGAGGAAGACTACGCTAGGACTGCAAGCCTTCATCATTACTACCCAACACTACTGTCTACAGGTAACAAACACCCACAACTGGCAATCACACACACACACACACACACTATACACACTGGCAAACACACACACACACTATACACACTGGCAAACACACACACACACTATACACACTGGCAAACACACACACACACACACACTATACACACTGGCAAACACACACACACACACACACACACTATACACACTGGCAAACACACACACACACACACACACTATACACACTGGCAAACACACACACACACTATACACACTGGCAAATACACACACACTATACACACTGGCAAACACACACATTCACACACTATACTAACTGGCAAACACACACACTCACACACTCACACACACACACACACACTATACGCATTGGCAATCACAGACACAAACGCACACTATACACACTGGCAAACAGGACTGGGTAGAGGTATCTGGTCGGTGGTCAGACAGACAGGACAGAGATAGCTGGTTGGTGGTCAGACAGGACAGAGTAGAGATAGCAGGTTGGTGGTCAGACAGGACAGAGTAGAGATAGCTGGTCGGTGGTCAGACAGGACAGAGTAGAGATAGCTGGTCGGTGGTCAGACAGGACAGAGTAGAGATAGCTGGTCGGTGGTCAGACAGGACAGAGTAGAGATAGTTGGTCGGTGGTCAGACAGGACAGAGTAGAGATAGCAGGTCGGTGGTCAGACAGGACAGAGTAGAGATAGCTGGTCGGTGGTCAGACAGGACAGAGTAGAGATAGCTGGTCGGTGGTCAGACAGGACAGAGTAGAGATAGCAGGTCGGTGGTCAGACAGGACAGAGTAGAGATAGCTGGTCGGTGGTCAGACAGTTTCTGGGATAATGGTGTTGATGTGAGCCATGACCAGCCTTTCAAAGCACTTCATGACTACAGACGTGAGTGCTACGGGTCAGTAGTCATTTAGGTAGGTTACCTTGGTGTTGTTGAAACATGTAAATATATGTAAATATATTACAGGGACAAGTTGAAAATGTCAGTGAAGACACTTGCCAGTTGGTCAGCGCATGCTCGGATTACACGTCCTGGTAATCCGTCTGGCCCTGCGGCTTTGTGAGTGTTGACTTGTTTAATTAGGGAGCAGCTCCCGAGGTGACGGTTTTGGAGAGCCTGGCGTGCCCAAAGTAAAATGCCTCCCACTCAGGCCCAGAAAATAGGATATGCACATAATTTGTACTATTAGATAGGAAACACTCTGAAGTTTCTAAGAGTGTTAAAATATTGTCTGTGAGTATAACAGAATGGATATAGCAGGCGAAAACCCGAGGAATTTCTGTCCTGGAAAAAGTGTATTTGACACATTGCCTCATTTTGAACCCCTCCCTATTGAAAATGACCATATAAGGGAGTAAAATTTCAGTACCTATTGCTTCCACTGGATGTCAACAGTCTCTAGACAGTGTTTTGATTCTGTTTAGTTGCTATGGATGGTAATAGAAGAAGAATTGGGAAGTGGTCACCAGATGTAAACAGAAGACGATGTGCGTTCACCGGCTTACGCGCGCTGTGGTTTTTTCCTTTCCTATCGCCCAGTTTATAATCCGGTTGAAATATTATACTAAATATACATAAAAGTGTTCCTATGGATACATTATCAATGATGTTTGATTGTTCTTGGACAAGGGTATAGGTATAGGTTGAACGAGTGGACGCTATATTTGGGCGAGTGGACGCTATATTTTCTCATCATAACGCTCCAACCAAACGGAGATTTATGGATATAATAAATGACTTTTTCTAACAAAAGAACCATGGATTGTCTTTGTTGGACACTTGGGAAACCCTCAGCAGAAGTTCTTCAAAAGGTAAGGGATTTGTTTTCGCTGTGAAATGTGTTTTGTGTGAACCGCGATGGTTTATGAATTTATGCTAATGAAAAATATTGGAGGTGCTACCCTCAAACAATCAAATGTAGTGCTTTCACCGTAAAGCTTTTTTGAAATCTGACAACGCTGTGATATTGCCAAGAAGCAGAGCTTTTGATGACTATGCAACACTTGTATATTGATGAATGTTTAATAATTCAACTTTTGGATTTTGAATTTGGCGCCTTGCATTTCACCGGGTAGTGTCGGGAGTGGGGCTCTAGCGCTAGTGCCCCACCACTCCCTGTTACGGATCCAATCCCGTGAACGGGATTGATTTTGACAACATCCGGTGAAATGCAGAGCGCCAAATCAAATTACAAAAATACTCATTTCAAACATTCATGAAAATACAAATGCTGCACACCCTTCAAAAGCTTAGACTCTTGTTAATCTAACAGCACTGTCAGATTTCAAAAAGGCTTTACAGCGAAAGCAGAACATTTGATTGTCTGAGGACAGCGCCCCACTCAAAAACTCAATTAGCATAATAACATAACCAGCAGAGGTGTCACAAAACTCAAAAATAGCATAAAATAAATCCCTTACCTTTGATGATCTTCCTCTGATGGCATATCAAAGCGTCCAGGTTACACAAGAAAAGGTCCTTTTGTTCGATAAAGTTCCTCTTTATATCCATATAGCTCCGTTTGGTTGGCGCGTTTTGTTCAGTAATCCACCTGCCCAAAGGCTTTCATCCATGCAGACAAACGATATCCCAAAAGTACCTGTAAAGTTTGTCGATAAAAGTCAAACAGTATTTGTAATCAATACTCAGATACCCTAAAATGAATATACTCTATAATATTTCAGACGGAACATAACCTGCTGAATAGAAGAGAAAAAGAACTGAACACGCATTCCCTGTTACGTGCAAAATCCAAAACAGGACACTTGACGTGAACTCAGGAACAAGTGGTCTTACTCCCTTGATTTTCATGATTGAACTGTGGAAGCCATAGGAACTGCAATCTGGGAGCTAAAATACCCTGCTTTGAATAGCATGCCAATTGAAAACAGTGTGACATGACTGATTCAGACATCCCGGATGGACTTTGCTCTGGTTTTTGCCTGCCATATCAGTTCTGTTATACTCACAGACATTTTAACAGTTTTAGAAACTTCAGAGTGTTCTCTATCCAAAGCTACGAATGATTTGCATATCCTAGCTTCTGGGCCTGAGTAACAGGCAGTTTACTTAGGGCACGTTTTTCATCCGAACTTCAAAATACTGCCCACTAGCCCTAAGAAGTTAAAGGTCTTCTCACATTGGCTATTGAGAGCGTGATCACACAGTCGTCCGGAACAGCTGGTGCTCTCATGCATGCTTCAGTGTTGCTTGCCTCCAAGCAAGCATGGAAGACATTTAGCTCGTCTGGTAGGCTCATGTCACTGGGGGGAGTGAGATAAGATGAGGTAAGGGCAGTGAGATGAGGTAAGGGGAGTGAGATAAGAGGACTGAGATGAGGTAGGGGAATGAGATAAGATGAAGTAAGGGGAGTGAGATAAGATGAGGTAAGGGGAGTGAGATGAGTTAAGGGGAGTGTGATACGATGAGGAAAGGGGAGTGAGATGAGGTAGGGGGAGTGAGATGAGGGGAGTGAGATAAGATGAGGTACGGGCAGTGAGATGAGGTAAGGGGAGTGAGATAAGGTAAGATGAGTGAGATGAGGTAAGGGGAGTGAGATAAGATGAGGTAAGGGGAGTGAGATGAGGTAAGGGGAGTGAGATGAGGGGAGTGAGATTAGCTAAGGATGAGGTAAGGGGAGTGAGATGAGGTAAGGGGAGTGAGATGAGGTAAGGGGAGTGAGATGAGGGGAGTGAGATGAGGTAAGGGGAGTGAGATGAGGGGGTTGAGATGAGGGGAGTGAGATGCGGTAAGGGGAGTGAGATGAGGGGAGTGAGATGAGGGGAGTGAGATGAGGTAAGGGGAGTGAGATGAGGGGAGTGAGATGAGGGGAGTGAGATGAGGGGAGTGAGATGAGGTAAGGGGAGTGAGATGAGGGGAGTGAGATGAGGAGTGAGATGAGGGAGTGAGATTAGGTAAGGGAGTGAGATGAGGGGAGTGAGATGAGATGAGGGGAGTGAGATGAGGTAAGGGGAGTGAGATGAGGGGAGTGAGATGAGGTAAGGGAGTGAGATGAGGGGTTGAGATGAGGGAGTGAGATGCGGTAAGGGGAGTGAGATGAGGGAGTGAGATGAGGGAGTGAGATGAGGTAAGGGGAGTGAGATGAGGGGAGTGAGATGAGGGGAGTGAGATGAGGTAAGGGGAGTGAGATGAGGGGAGTGAGATGAGGGGAGTGAGATTAGGTAAGGGGAGTGAGATGAGGGGAGTGAGATGAGATGAGGGGAGTGAGATGAGTTAACTTTGTTTTGTCAATAGAATGTGTACGTAGAATATCCCAGAACCTGTGTAGTCCTTTGTCTCTTTATCTCATTTGCGATATGATGGCTCCCTCTGCTGTCTGTCTGTGTGTCATTGCAGTCCCACACCCATTCCCACTCTCAGTTACAGTGTCCCCGGAAGCTGATCTTAGGTCAGTTTAGCATTTACTCCACTACTGGTTAAGGTTAGGACTGGGAGAGGGGAAGCTGATCCTAGATCTGTACCTAGGGGGGAACACAGCCCTGACATGGTCCGTATTTAAAGGGGAACTGCCTGCTAGAACCAACTTGTTTGGTAATCAACTACCTATGTTGCATTGATGTGAGTCAGAAACATGAATCGACTAAGAAGTTGAAGTTGGATAATTTTGGGATTTGGAAGTGCGTTGCGTCACGACGGATTATTTTCGCGACCACATTTAGAGTTCATTTGAAGATATCAGCTTTAGCATAAATAGTTTTATTTATTATTTATTATTCGTTATTCCAAAGATAAACAATATTATATACAGTACTAGAGAGGAGGGGCACTGTGTTTGGAAGAGCAAGGGGGGTGTATTCATTAGTACACAGTATAAAAACATTTTGCCAACGGAAATATACAGTACCAGTAAAAAGTTTAGACAGACCTACTCATTCAAGGGTTTTTCTTTATTTTTCTACACTGTAGAATAATAGTGAAGACGTCAACACTATGAAATAACACGTATGGAATCATGTAGTGTGATCATTTCATTTTAGGATACCATCAACCCCACAGGCCTTTTTTGGGTTGGATGGTTTGTCTCTCTGTCCATTCAATTCAATTCAATTCACAAGGCGCTTTATTGGCATGGGAAACATATGTTAACATCGCCAAAGCAAGTGAAATAGACAATATACAGAAGTGAAATAAACAATAAAAATGAACAGTAAACATTACACTCACAGAAGTTATCTGTCTTTCACTCTCTCCCTCTCTCTCTCTCTCTCTCTCTCTCTCTCTCTCTCTCTCTCTCTCTCTCTCTCTCTCTCTCTCTCTCTCTCTCTCTCAAATATTTTATATTTGAGATTCTTCAAAGTAGCCACCCTTTGCCTTGATGGCAGCTTTGCACATTCTTTTGGCATTCTCTCAACCAGCTTCATGAGGTAGTCACCTGGAATGCATTTCAATTAACAGGTGTGCCTTGTTAATAAAAGTTAATTTGTGGAATTTCTGTCCTTCTTAATGCGTTTGACCCCATCAGTTGTGTTGTGACAAGGTTAGGGTTGGTATACAGTTGACAGTCCTATTTGTCTGTGAGACATAATGTAGGCTGACAGGACACTAAGGGAACTAATGGAATGGATAATTGTGATGTTAAATGCTGACTGGACTAGCTAACTGACTGGCTGATGTGTCAGCTAATCTTATGACTGATTAGATGTTATCACATTTGATTGTGTTGTTAAATGTGACTCTCTCTCTCTCGCTCTCTCTGTGTGTGTGCGTTCGTGTGTGTGTGTGTGTGTGTGTGTGTGTGTGTGTGTGTGTGTGTGTGTGTGTGTGTGTGTGTGTGTGTGTGTGTGTGCGTGCGTGCGTGTGTGTGTGGCTGTACCAGAATGAGAGCGCTACAGAGAAGGAGAAAGAGCTCTCCCTGGAGATTCAGAGGATCAGACAGGAAGTCGGTGAGTGACAAACATATCAGGTCTTTATTTTGTTTATTTATTTTTATAAAGAAGGAACATTCCGTGGTCAATAAAAACATTTGTTGGTTAAAATAGTTGTTTTTTTTATAAAAAATTGCCTCCTATCACTCTACTCGTCCCCTCCAGCTTCTAACACCACCCAATGGGAGAGGCTGCAAAAGGAGAAGGCGGAGCTAGAGGTGGGGTTTGAGCGGGAGCTCGAGGAGCTGCAGCTGCAGCAGGAAGAGGAGCTAGCGGCGGTGGAGGCGGAGCTAAGGGTATGTCACTCAAAGGAGACGGAACACCTGAGGGCGGAGCATCAGGAAGAAGTGGAGGAGATCAGGACCCAGCAGCAGGAGCAGGTGACAGACTGTGGCATCATGGGAAATGGAGTTCTTCCGGTGTAATTTATGTTATGAGTTAAGACTCCATTACCCATAAAGCAACTAACAAACATAACAATTGTTGACAGTGGCATGATGGGAAATGTAGTTCCGTTCTTCATGAGATTATCAAAGGGACAGGGTGGGAAATCGTTCTTTTCTCACATAATTGTGCAAGTGATGATGGATCAATCAATCAAACAATCAATCAATCAGATGGATGAGCTGACGGTGAACCACGAGGCAGCCATTCAGGAGCTGAGGGACATGCACAACATTACCATGACAACGCTGTACGAGGAGCACGCTCGCACCATGAGGGGTAAGATACACGTTTGTTTTACTATCCATGTGGGGACCAAACAATTGATTCCCATTCAAAATCCTATTTTCCCTAACCCTTAACCTAACCCCAAACCATAACTCCTAACCCTAACCCCTAACCCTTAACTTAACCCTTAACCCTTAACCCTTAACCCTTAACCCTTAACCTAACCCCAAACCATAACTCCTAACCCTAACCCCTAACCCTTAACTTAACCCTTAACCCTTAACCCTTAACCCTTAACCTAACCCCAAACCATAACTCCTAAATCTAACCCCTAACCCTAATTGTAACCCAAAACCTAACCCCTAAGCCTAAAATAGCCTTTTTCCTTGTGGGGACCCCACTTGAAAAAAACAAAAACAAAAACAAAAACACACATGCTCATTCAATGACTGGTATGTCTTCATTCTTTCTCTTCCCACTGTCTCTCTCTCTCTCTCTCTCTCTCTCTCTCTCTCTCTCTCTCTCTCTCTCTCTCTCTCTCTCTCTCTCTTTCTCTCTCTCTCTGTCTCTCTCTCTCTCTCTCTCTCTCTCTCACTCTAGACCTAAGGAAGGCTCATGAGCAGCAGAAAGTAACTCTGGAAGAAGACTTTGAGAAGCTCAGACTCTCTCTGCAGGTATAGTAAACACACAAGTTGCTAACAAGACAGATGAATAGAATCAAATGAATCAGTAAATATATAATGTGATTGTGATTAATAGAATCAAATGAACCAGTCAAGATATAATGTGATTCTGATGAATAGAAGTTGTTTTTTTTCATCTAGAACCAAAAAGGGGGTTCTCCTATGGGGACAGCCTAAAAGTGTTTTGACATGTTTACATGTGTGTTTTGTACAGTGACATTTTCTGCGTGTGTTTAGGATCAGGTGGATACCCTGTTGTTCCAGAAGAGTAGCCTGAGGGACAAGGCCAAGCGCTTCGAAGAGGCACTGAGAAGAAGCACCGATGAACAGATAGTGGTACTATAACACATACACATTAGGAATAACTTTACCTGAACACTGAACACCACACTAGCTTATGCTCTGGCTTCAGCCCCTGCGGGATAACACAGGGTGTGTGTGTGTGTGTGTGTCTGTAGGAAACCCTAGCCCCATACCAGCACATTGAGGAGGATTTGAAGAGCTTGAAGGATGTTGTGGAGATGAAGAACAACCAGATACACCTGCAGGAGAAGAAGATCTCTGACCTGGAGAGAGTGGTAGGCTCAGTAGGTTGTCTCACACAAACTCACCCTAACAGAAGATCTCTGACCTGGAGAGAGTGGTAGGCTCAGTAGGTTGTCTCACACAAACTCACCCTAACAGAAGATCTCTGACCTGGAGAGAGTGGTAGGCTCAGTAGGTTGTCTCACACAAACTCACCCTAACAGAAGATCTCTGACCTGGAGAGAGTGGTAGGCTCAGTAGGTTGTCTCACACAAACTCACCCTAACAGAAGATCTCTGACCTGGAGAGAGTGGTAGGCTCAGTAGGTTGTCTCACACAAACTCACCCTAACAGAAGATCTCTGACCTGGAGAGAGTGGTAGGCTCAGTAGGTTGTCTCACACAAACTCACCCTAACAGAAGATCTCTGACCTGGAGAGAGTGGTAGGCTCAGTAGGTTGTCTCACACAAACTCACCCTAACAGAAGATCTCTGACCTGGAGAGAGTGGTAGGCTCAGTAGGTTGTCTCACACAAACTCACCCTAACAGAAGATCTCTGACTTGGAGAGAGTGGTAGGCTCAGTAGGTTGTCTCACACAAACTCACCCTAACAGAAGATCTCTGACTTGGAGAGAGTGGTAGGCTCAGTAGGTTGTCTCACACAAACTCACCCTAACAGAAGATCTCTGACCTGGAGAGAGTGGTAGGCTCAGTAGGTTGTCTCACACAAACTCACCCTAACAGAAGATCTCTGACCTGGAGAGAGTGGTAGGCTCAGTAGGTTGTCTCACACAAACTCACCCTAACAGAAGATCTCTGACCTGGAGAGAGTGGTAGGCTCAGTAGGTTGTCTCACACAAACTCACCCTAACAGAAGATCTCTGACCTGGAGAGAGTGGTAGGCTCAGTAGGTTGTCTCACACAAACTCACCCTAACAGAAGATCTCTGACCTGGAGAGAGTGGTAGGCTCAGTAGGTTGTCTCACACAAACTCACCCTAACAGAAGATCTCTGACTTGGAGAGAGTGGTAGGCTCAGTAGGTTGTCTCACACAAACTCACCCTAACAGAAGATCTCTGACTTGGAGAGAGTGGTAGGCTCAGTAGGTTGTCTCACACAAACTCACCCTAACAGAAGATCTCTGACCTGGAGAGAGTGGTAGGCTCAGTAGGTTGTCTCACACAAACTCACCCTAACAGAAGATCTCTGACCTGGAGAGAGTGGTAGGCTCAGTAGGTTGTCTCACACAAACTCACCCTAACAGAAGATCTCTGACCTGGAGAGAGTGGTAGGCTCAGTAGGTTGTCTCACACAAACTCACCCTAACAGAAGATCTCTGACCTGGAGAGAGTGGTAGGCTCAGTAGGTTGTCTCACACAAACTCACCCTAACAGAAGATCTCTGACCTGGAGAGAGTGGTAGGCTCAGTAGGTTGTCTCACACAAACTCACCCTAACAGAAGATCTCTGACCTGGAGAGAGTGGTAGGCTCAGTAGGTTGTCTCACACAAACTCACCCTAACAGAAGATCTCTGACCTGGAGAGAGTGGTAGGCTCAGTAGGTTGTCTCACACAAACTCACCCTAACAGAAGATCTCTGACTTGGAGAGAGTGGTAGGCTCAGTAGGTTGTCTCACACAAACTCACCCTAACAGAAGATCTCTGACTTGGAGAGAGTGGTAGGCTCAGTAGGTTGTCTCACACGAACTCACCCTAACAGAAGATCTCTGACCTGGAGAGAGTGGTAGGCTCAGTAGGTTGTCTCACACAAACTCACCCTAACAGAAGATCTCTGACCTGGAGAGAGTGGTAGGCTCAGTAGGTTGTCTCACACAAACTCACCCTAACAGAAGATCTCTGACCTGGAGAGAGTGGTAGGCTCAGTAGGTTGTCTCACACACACTCACCCTAACAGACAGGACAGGACAGTACACACTCACCCTAACAGACAGGACAGGACAGTACACCTACCCTAACAGACAGGACAGGACAGTACACACTCACCCTAACAGACAGGACAGGACAGTACACACTCACCCTAACAGACAGGACAGGACAGGACAGTACACCTACCCTAACAGACAGGACAGGACAGTACACACTCACCGTGACAGGACAGGACAGTATAAGACAGTACACAGACAGTACAGTACAGTACAGGACAGTACATAGACAGTACACAGACAGTACAGCACAGTACACAGATAGTACAGTACAAGGCAGTACACAGATAGTACAGTACACATACAGTACACAGATAGTACAGTACACAGACAGTACACAGACAGTACAGTACACAGACAGTACACAGACAGTACACAGATAGTACAGTACACAGACAGTACACAGACAGTACACAGATAGTACAGTACACAGACAGTACACAGACAGTACACAGACAGTGCAGTACAGTACACAGACAGTACAGGACAGTACATAGACAGTACAGTACACAGACAGTACAGGACAGTACATAGACAGTACAGTACACAGACAGTACAGGACAGTACCCAGATAGTACAGTACATACACAGTACAGTACACAGTATTGGACAGTACATAGACAGTATCTCTCTGTGTTTTTTGAGCAGGCCCAGAAGACAGTAGAGTACAGTACAGTTGAAGTTGTCTCTGTGTTTTTTGAGCAGGCCCAGAAGACAGGACAGTTGAACTTGTCTCTCTGCGTTTTTTGAGCAGGCCCAGAAGACAGGACAGTTGAAGTTGTCTCTGTGTTTTTTGAGCAGGCCCAGAAGAACGTTGTGTTAGAGGAACGGATGCAGGTGCTACAGCAGCAGAACGAAGACCTGATGGCCCGTATAGACAATAACCTAGCCCTGTCCAGGTAACACACACACACCAGTAAAACAATAACAAATAATCATTCAACATGCCTTTTCTTACTAGCTGTTTTCAGTAGGATAGCAAAATTCCAGGAATATTTTTGATATCGCTACTATGCAAGTACCATAACTGTCCCGTTTACACCTTCTGTATCCTGTGCATGTGACAAATAAACATCGATTTTATTTGATATAGTGTGTGTTTACCACATGGCCTCACATGTGAATCCTTAAAGAGATGGGCGGGGCTAAGCCTTAGGAGGGTGTGAACGATGCTGAATGGGGGTGGAGACAAAGAAGAGCTCTCCAGTAGGTGCACCAAGACATTCAAGGACCATTTTCTCAAAAGTGGGGTAACAAGTTTAATATCAGCTTTCAAAGCAGAATCACTAATCAACTGCAGTGTATGACATAGCATTTTCTAGCTCCGAGTCTCTACTTTTATCCAATGTAAAAAAAAACGCAATTTCAAATTTTGCTACATAAGACTAAATCGAGGCAGTTGGTCACATATGTAAATCTAGCTAACCAAGCAACTACAGTAACTTTATACACTATGTTTTGGTTCATTTCTAGCTGGTTAGCTAGCTAACCAGTTCAAGTAATGACCATATCATAGCTGACAACATATATATATATATATATTTTATTCATTATTATAGGAAAATAAACTCACAACAAGATCTTTATTTACAAGTTAATAATGAGCTAATTACAGAAGATACGTTTGTGATTGTGATTAAATAAAAGCAGGGAATTCTACCTGAGGATTTTAGAAATTGCACACCGTCTTCGTTGGCCTAACTTTATATCTTCCTTTGACTTTGGTATAGGTAATGTTGTTCTTCACATTACCGTCTCTGGTAAACACACACTATATCAAATTCAATCAACGTTTTGTCGTCACAGGCACAGGATAGTCTTTTGTTTAGACATGGTGCTAGCTAGCTAGCTAAACAATGACCCATAATCCCAACTCATAGCGTTACTACCCTGCATGAACCTACAGGTAGCTAAAGCTAACCAACTAGCTGGGTTCAATGTTAGCTAGCTAGATGACATCAGGCTATAACTAGCAATGCAATTGGCTCTGAGATACGAATAATATTACTACACAGATCATACATGTAACGTTAGCTAGCGAGCCAGCCAGCTAACGTTAACTAGCGAGCTAACAGTACGCTTTCACTTGCAATACAAACCGATTGTCATAGCTAGCTAAAGTTAACCAACTAGGTTCAATGTTAGCTAGATAGCTAGCATATTGATAAAAAAATAAAATTATGTTTACGTTCAAATGCCTCTCCTGTGAAGTAGTGATGTGCGACATATGCCTAGTTTCCTGAAATGGGTCACATATAACCCTGTCTCACCTCCCCCATCCAGGCAACTCTCAGAGGAGAACGCTAACCTGCAGGAGAATGTAGAGAAGGAGAACGGAGAGAAGAAACGACTGAGTCGTAACAACGAGGAGCTCCTCTGGCGTCTACAGACCTCTCCTCTCTGCTCCCCCTGCTCCTCTCCCGTCCACCGCTCCTTCTCCACCTCCCCCACTCCGTCTTCCTGCCTCTTCTCCTCCTCTCCCGGGATGGGAGGAGGGACGGGGTTCGACGCCCCCTCTCACTACTGTGGAGGATACCTGCCCCCCGCACCGACACACGGCTACTCCCCTAGTCACAGAGAGAACCAGAATCAGTCTCCGGGACCGGCCACGCCCACTCACAGAGGATTCTCCAATCAGAATCAGTCTCCAGGACCGGCCACGCCCACTCACAGAGGATTCTCCAATCAGAATCAGTCTCCAGGACCGGCGACGCCTACTCACCGAGTGTCACCCAATCACTGTCACTCGCCTGCTCGGCTCAACCCACTCATGAGATGAGCTCACCTTTCTCTCTCCTCTCTTCCTCTCTTTCTGTTTTTCTTTCTCTTTCCATCTCTTTTCTGTTCATCTCTCGTGGACAGACTACTTAGACATAAATGGTGCTGTAGATCTGTCGTGATACAATGGAACGCGTGAGATAACTAGCAGCGTTAGTTCAGGTGTTTTTGGACAAATCACTATTTTTCGCTGGTGATATCGTCTTTCAAAAAGTGGGGAGGGGACATTCTTTGTTCCAGTTCCGATCCTCGTTCTATCTCCTATCTCTCTTATCGACCCAGAATTTTATCGAACAATCTGACCAGTCACGCAAGACTTTAGTTCTGGGTTAACCAAGATTACTTTTCTGATATAATGTTGCACGAGGTTTAAGTGCTAGATAAGATGGATGTTCTCTCCAGCTACTACGGCTGTAAGAAAAGAGAAAAGACAGAACTCCACTAGCATCTACTCTAACAATGCCTTTCTGCTAGCCTCTCGATGGCTAACTCCATTAGCTTCTCTGTAGCCATAGACTCATACTAGCTGACCTAGCCTCTCGATGGCTAACTCCATTAGCATCTCTGTACCCATAGACTCATACTAGCTGACCTAGCCTCTCGATGGCTAACTCCATTAGCATCTCTGTACCCATAGACTCATACTAGCTGACCTAGCCTCTCGATGGCTAACTCCATTAGCATCTCTGTACCCATAGACTCATACTAGCTGACCTAGCCTCTCGATGGCTAACTCCACTAGCTTCTCTGTACCCATAGACTCATACTAGCTGACCTAGCCTCTCGATGGCTAACTCCATTAGCTTCTCTGTAGCCATAGACTCATACTAGCTGACCTAGCCTCTCTGCTGTACCCTGTAGACTCCATGAAGGTACACAAATACTGTATGTCTCCATTCAGCACCAGCAAACTGAAGAACACTGGAGACCTCTCTTTAAGGATCTCTATCTCTTTAAGGATATCTATCTCTTTAAGGACCTATATCTCTTTAAGGACCTATATCTCTTTAAGGATCTCTCTTTTTAAGGATCTCTCTCTCTTTAAGGATCTCTATCTCTTTAAGGATCTCTATTTCTTTAAGGAGCTCTATCTCTTTAAGGATCTCTCTTTTTAAGGATCTCTCTCTCTTTAAGGATCTCTATCTCTTTAAGGATCTCTCTCTTTAAGGATCTCTCTCTTTAAGGAGCTCTATCTCTTTAAGGATCTGTATCTCTTTAAGGATCTGTATCTCTTTAAGGATCTATCTCTTTAAGGATCTCTCTCTTTAAGGATCTCTATTTCTTTAAGGATCTCTATCTCTTTAAGGAGCTCTATGTCTTTAAGGATCTGTATCTCTTTAAGGATCTCTATCTCTTTAAGGAGCTCTATGTCTTTAAGGATCTGTATCTCTTTAAGGATCTCTATCTCTTTAAGGATCTCTATCTCTTTAAGAATCTCTCTCTTAAGGATCTCTCTCTCTTTAAGGATCTCTCTCTTTAAAGATCTCTTTAAGGATATATCTCTTTAAGGATATATCTCTTTAAGGATCTCTCTCTTTAAGGATCTCTCTCTTTAAGGATCTCTCTCTTTAAGGATCTGTCTCTCTCTGTCGTCACCTGGATGCGTAGCTGACTGGCTAGCTAGTGCTTGGCGCTGCAAGTGGAACCAGCTAACTGATGAACAAGGGAGACCTCTCTGTCTCTTTAAGGAAGCTGACTGGCTAGCTAGTTCTAGAATGTTAGGATGTAGTGCATTCAACCACGGACTACATTGAACGACTGTAGTGTATTCAAACACCAACCACGGGCAGTGCTGAAATGTAGATTGTATCGTGCTCCGCAGAAACAGACTCCACTTCAATGTATTGTAAATAGAAACAGACAGACAGGCTGACAATATATGTTGTTACAATGAATAGAAACAGATGGATGGACGGACGGACAGACGGAGAGTATGTGTACCACCAAATGTGGTAGTCTCTGCTTAGTTATTTGGGTCCAAACCACCACCCCACCCCCGTCCACCATACAGGGACGGACTGGGACCAGAAACTGGCCCCGGCATTTCTATCACACCGGTCCATGGCCGGTCCATCTCCGCTACCACGAATGTGTCTGTACCAGTGCTAATTACCAACCAAATGGAACCATGGGATAAAATTACAGTATTCTCTCAAGGAAGCACCTTTTATACTCCGGTCCAGTTTTTCAGTACAAACTTTTACCAGCACATGATGTCCAACAATCTTCAGATACTAGGATTTTACAGATGATTTTAATCCACGTTTAAGGATGTTTGATAAACTGTTTCAGTTTTTACCAGCAATCAATAACACTAACAGAAGCGCTTCCAATCCCAGACTGAATCCAAATCCGCTCCAGTCTTCCGCTCTCTCTCTACATGGATATTACCTCTGGCTAGGGTACATACATGTATCCCCTAACTGTTTATTCAGGGTATAGACTGTGTTCAAATGTATCAAACACTCGCTGGATTGACTGATCTACAAATAATAACAGGGGGGAGACAGGTAGCCTATCGGTTAGAGCATTGGGATAGTAGCCGAAAGGTTGCTAGTTTGAATCCCCCCGAGCCGACATGGTGAAAAATCTGTCCTACTGCCCTTGAGCAAGGCACTTAACCATAACTGGTCCAGGGTCGCTGTCGGTAATGATTGATCCCCTTAGTCGTGACCCCACTCTCTGAGGGTGTCTCAGGGAGAGTTGGGATATGCAACAAAAAAGAACTAATTTCCAATTCACACATAAAATAGGAGATATATATATACCCACGAATAGAGTGCCATTTGGGACACAGACACTGGGATGTAAAAATACCGACCACAGGAATTGTTGTTTGTTGTTTTCTAAGTGATATTTGTAAACGTATTTATTGGACTTTTGTAATACTTTACCTACTTTACCAAGCATGTCTTCCAGTCTTTCCCCCTCGCTGTCTGGAGCCTGGGGCCTACGGTTCCATCCCAGGTTTTCCGGGAAATCCTTGTCAGAAGTTTCTCAGAATCATGAGAGAATAAGCGGAAAAATTCTGAATCCTCCAACCAGGATTTCTGGAAAACCTAGGAATTTTGGGAACATTTTGCAACCCTTACGTAGAGTAGTTGTGATGTTTTATCAGGCCTGGGTTTCAAATACCAAAAAAAATCTCAATAAATAGATTTAAATACTTTATCTGTGGCTGTTTGAGCTTGCCTGGCTTAACTAACTGATAGAAAAGTCCCAGAACGGACCCCATCCTCCCCGTCCATTCAATCCAGGCAGACTCAAGGAAACGCTGAAAGTATTTGAAACAATTTGTCTCGTATTTGAAACAATTTGTCTCGTATTTGAAACAATTTGTCTCGTATTTGAAACCAGGTTTGCTGCTTATGCTCTGTACTAACAGGAGAATACATTTTTTCTGCAAAAAAGTGAAACAGAGAGATGCCAGCCGGGCTGTTTTCATTCCGCCAAACAAAACGTTTTGTTTTCGTTTTGCAACTAGAACAAGAGTTTCTATTGGACAAAATTCAGGTAGGTTCCTCCCCGTTTCGTTCTCTGGGACAAAAAGTTTTGCAACTAAAACATATTGTTTGGCAGAATGAGTACAGCCCAGAACTAATTTCCTACTGAATGGGACACAGATTTGTAACTAAAATAATATATCAATACAACTCTGGTCTGACCAATAGGAGAAGTGTAGAATGTGACGCTTCTACCTTTGGACCAATAGGTGACAGAGATATGGGATGTCATTTCTCCACCTGACCAATAGAGGGAGTTTGGAGGGGGTGTCAAAAGGAGAGAGTGTGTATTTCATTGTAATATATCGATTTGTTCAGAAGTGGTGAAACGTTCAGAACGCTGCAGATAAATACAGTTTCAAGACACAATGATTCTCCATGACACAGAAGAATGTATTTTCTGCGTGATATATTTCTATCTGAACGTTCTGTAATGTTGCCCCAAGTCACCCTCACACTATCACCTCTGTACATTAAACTAGAGAGAAACTGTTTATCTTGGGAGTAGTGTACCTAGACACAACTATACTAGAAAGACAGTATTGGGAGTAGTGTACCTAGACACAACTATACTAGAAAGAGTATTGGGAGTAGTGTACCTAGACACAACTATACTAGAAAGACAGTATTGGGAGTAGTGTACCTAGACACAGCTATACTAGAAAGACAGTATTGGGAGTAGTGTACCTAGACACAGCTATACTAGAAAGACAGTATTGGGAGTAGTGTACCTAGACACAACTATACTAGAAAGACAGTATTGGGAGTAGTGTACCTAGACACAGCTATACTAGAAAGACAGTATTGGGAGTAGTGTACCTAGACACAGCTATACTAGAAATACAGTATTGGGAGTAGATTCAACTAGAGAGAAACTCTTTAAAAACGACTGGGTCCTTTTTCAGTTAAACCCTCTGAGCTCTAACCAGGTTTCTGTGATTAGTCAAAACCACAGTTCTTATTGGTGCACACCTTTTCTACCCCATTTCTCAGTAGTTGGTATTCAGACTTACCGTATTCAGGTGCGTAAATGGCCTTTTCAGGCTCGGTTCCCTTGCGTGCTGAATACGCTGATAACCCTCCCACTTGCCGGCCAAAAGATTTTCTCGCATAGTTTTCATTCAATAGGGTTTTCAGTACATTTATCTAAAGCCATCCCTTTAAATACGGTGTACCTTTAATTCGAATTTTTGTCGACAGACTACATCGAGAGAACGGTTCAGAATATTAGGGACCAATCAAAGAAAGCCATCTATAATGAACAAAAAATATAAACACAACATGTAAAGTGTTGGTCCTTAGTTTCATGAGCTGAAAATAAAAGATCCCAGAAATGTTTCGTACGCACGAAAAAGCTAATTTATCTCCAATTTCGTGCACAAATTAGTTTACATCCCTGTTATTGAGCATTTCTCCTTTGCCAACATAATCCATCCACAGGTGTAGGGTATCCAGAAGCTGATTAAACAGCATGATCATTACACAGGTGCACCTTGTGCTGGAGACAATAAAAGGCCACTGTAAAATGTGCAGTTTTGTCACACAACACAATGCCATAGATGTCTCAAGTATTGAGGTAGTGTGCAATAGGTATGCTGATTGCAGGAATGTACACCAGAGCTGTTGCCAGATAATTGAATGTTCATTTCTCTACCATAAGCCATCTCCAAAATCATTTTAGAGAATTTGGCAGTACATCCAACCGGTCTCACAACAGCAGACCACGTGTAACCATGCCAGCCCAGGACCTCCACATCCAGCTTCTTCACCTGCAGGATTGTCTGAGACCAGTATTGTGAATTTTCCAGTACGTATGTGGCAATAATTTACTTCAGAAGGAGTCAGCAAAACTAGTGCTCTATATGTGCTCTAGGTCATTGGACATCATTAGATATATCCCGTTGCTATGGTTACACCTCTTGGGTGTCTTTTCCAGAACACGGGGTGTCCCCTTTCAGAGGAGTTAGCAGGATGACAGGTATTGGTTATTCCTGTAGAGTGCCATGGTCTGTTGCTACGGTGATACATGCATGAAACTATTGTTGTGACTCTACAGGTTCCATGTCCTAATATGAAGGCAATATGATAACGGTGGCTGAATGCCAGCGGGGATGAGCCATTAAGAGGAGTCACTAGGAGTGTGACGTAAGGAGGACAAATGTATAAGAAGTCTGTGCCAAGACTGGAAGGCAGTTGTGTTCATGATTCCAGCTCGGCTTTTATTATGAAGTAATAAAAAGTCTATTTGAACTCACAGGCTCCGGTATTTGTGAAATATGATTGACCAAATAATTCCACGACAACCAGCCACCCGGACAGCTGATGAAACTGTGGGTTTGCACAACCGAAGGATTTCTGCACAAACTGTCAGAGACCGTCTCGGGGAAACTCATCTGCGTGCTCACCAGAGTCTGACTGCAGTTCGGTGTCGTAACCGACTTCAGTGGGCAAATGCTCACCTTCGATGGCCACCGACACGCTAGAGAAGTGTGCTCTTCGTGGATGAATGCCGGTTTCAACTGTACCGGGCAGATGGCAGATGGCAAGCTTCATGTGGGCGAGCGGTTTGCTGATGTCAACGTTGTGAACAGAGTGCCCCATGGTGGCGGTGGGGTTATGGTATGGGCAGGCATAAAGCTACGGACAACGAACACAATTGCATTTTATCAAAGGCAATTTGAATGCACAGAGATCCCGTGACGAGATCCTGAGGCCCATTGTCGTGCCATTCATCCGCCGCCATCACCTCATGTTTCAGCATGATAATGCACTGCCCCATGCCGCAAGGATCTGTACACAATTCCTTGAAGCTGAAGAATTTCCCAGTTCTTCCATGGCCTCAGGGGGATATGTCACTCATCGAGCATGTTTGGGATGCTCTGGATCGACGTGTACGACAGCGTGTTCCAGTTCCCGCCAATATCCAGCGACTTCGCACAGCCATTGAAGAGGAGTGGGGACAACATTTCCACAGGCCACAATCAACAGCCTGATCAACTCTATGCGAAGGAGATGTGTCGTGCTGCTTGAGGCAAATGGTGGTCTCACCAGATACGGACTGGTTTTCTGATCAACACCTCTACCTTATTTATTAAGGTATCTGTGACCAACAGATGCATCAGTCATGTGAAATCCATAGATTAGGGGCCTAATGAATTCATTTCAATTGACTGATTTCCTTACATGAACTGTAACTCAGTAAAAACTATGTAATATGTTTTGTTTTCTGTTCAGTGTAAGTACACTCATATTCGCGCCTTTTTCGGCACCAATTGGTAGATTAAAAAAAATACTCTGATCTTGTATATTATTTAAAAGAATACACCAAGGAGAAACAAATTCGCAATTTCCTGGTTGCAAAACTCCAATAGACAAGTCTACTAGACAAACCAAGAAGGTATAGTGTAGAGAATCATCGTACCATCTAAACCGCTGTGAGATATATTTTCCATAACCAAAAATATTGCGTATTCAGCTGTTTGAAGCTGATGCAGAAAAATCGAAAGTAAAAGACGCACAAATGAACTTTAAGACCGGGAGGCATAGAATATCGCACATAGAACAGATCTACCACTATTTAGGCTTGCAGTCAAAAGAGAACGACAGGTCGCCCCAAAAAGGTACACATTGCAGCTTTAAGGTTAGGAAAGTATTTATTATTAATTTAAAAAAAACGGTTTAGAGAGCCTTTATGCACGAAAAAAAATAAAATAAAAGTTGGTTTGATTCATTCGTAAAAATGTACGCATTCAGTTCTTAAACCCATGGTAATGTTAGAATGTGTGTGTGTGTGCATATCACTATAATAGGGGAAATAGTGAACATTAGTAGGCTATACCCTCTTCTAATCGCCTGCACTAACCATGGAACTGTGTGATGTCACAGTCAAGTATTGCGCCATGCTTCGGGTTCAAGCGGGTACAGCTTGGTCTGCGCTCCGCTCCATAGCGATTTAATTCACCTACATGTCTTTCTTTGTTTTGTAACTGTTAGTGATCCTCCGTAACAACCACACATCAGTGACGGCGTTTTCCCCCGAGGAATGCAAAATGAAGTGCATTTAATTAAAACATTGGAGATTGCCCAAAGGTTAAATGTCACATTGCTCACATGAAAGTTTCAAGTTAAAACGCCATAAGGCCCTATAGTTTAAATTCTACGTAATGGCACCACATTTCATAAACATCACGTCACTGTGGGAAAGTTGATATGTTTCAGTTTGCCGCCATATGACTGGTTTCACATTTGTCTCCAGCGATCATAAGGTAAAACAGATCTAAACCAATTGTCATTTATATTTACAATTATTCATTTACCAAGCTCTTATCAATAGCTCTTATAAAATATATAAATTAGGCCTTACATGAAGTATGGTGTTATTTCAGTCGGAGGGGGAAAGTAAATGTTTTTCAGCTTGGAACCGACAGGTTGCTCGACTTTATTAATCGTTTCATCGCCGTAAAGGTGTTGGAATTATGAGGGAATTAAGTCAAGGAATACGGTGCATCTGTAGACACACCTCCGCCACACCTCCATTTATGGGATCTCTACCCCCAAACGAATAGCTGGCTGAAACATGAGTTACATCGAGGTCAGAATACGCATAGAGAGGAAATTGCATAACACTGGAATTAAGTTCCCATTTATTTACACATAACTCGGGTCGGGAATCGGGCTAATGGTGATGGACAACACAACCTTTACCAGAGGAGGCTCCTCCAGTGAGGAAGAGGAGGACGGTCTTCCTCATGACATTGACAACACTATGTGTACAGTATAAAACGTTCTCTAGATCCAAATGACTCATACAGGAAACCTGGTTCTGGCTTTTGACTGAATAAGGCCCACAGAACAGTTATGTAGAAAACTAGAGAGAGAAACAGAAAGTGTTTACATAGCTCTGAAGGTGTTTGGGACAATTATGAAAAACAACAGTATCTGAAAGTAGAACTCTGCCTAACCGGCAGGCCCTATTTGACTTTCTGTGTGACCCTTTCCTAAGCGGAGGGAGGGAGAGCCTGGTGAGAGACAGCCTCGCTGCTGCTCCCTCCCCTCAGACTGACCATCAGATGCAGGCCATCAGTCCAGGAAATACTAAATATATTATCATGCTCAGTCAGCTGTGCCTCACAAGTAATACAACAAATTATCTATTACCAGTTTGATCATATGTCATTTGTTTTTTTTTAATTTAATTTCTAAATGGTCCCAGAAGAACAACATTGGCAGGGCAAGTCAAGCATAGCCAATATGCAGTGATAATGTATTGGGCCTATAGCCTACTGTACAAGCCTCATTGATACAGAACTGATTTTAATTGGTTAATGTTGCGTAGACTCACGTTAGCGGTAAGCTGTAGATCTCAGCTTGCATTTTTTTGGACTCTGAAAAAGGTTTGACGACCACTGTAATAGAGGAAGCCTTGAAAACTAAATCCTTGTTGGATCTAAAAATGTCTGGATTTTTTTTTAATTGATAAACGACATCACTAAAAGACGCGCTGAAGGATAATTATTTAATATGAATGATTTAAAACTGTTTAATACTCTTTTTTCAAGTCTTTTGGTGGAATGTTTTGATACTATTGCCTCTTCTGATATTACCAACTATGGACAGTGTATTGTGTTCGTCTGTATACATGTTTACATTTATGGGGTTTTCAGGACATGTAGCACCTAAGATTCTGTGTTATTTTAAAGTTTGGGGGGGTTGGAATCTCCAGAACCCGACACTCTTGACGTGAACTTGTAAACAAACCAGCCAGCTTTGAAAAGTACTCAAATGTAACGGTGCTCTGTTTTCAAACTGTATGACATAAGCTAACTTACTACATAAGCTAATATACCATGATGATGTAGAGCCCAACATGTTGTCCAGTGTTGTCCAGCCTACTGAAGGTCCTCTGTCTATGTAACTCTCTGGGTCCTTTAAAGTCAACTAGTCAGCCTACTGAAGGTCCTCTGTCTATGTAACTCTCTGTGTCCTTTAAAGTCAACTACTCAACCATGAGTGTAATTATATGTTAATACATGTTTAATAAGCAGTTTATACATGTTTAATAAGCAGTTTATACATGTTTAACAAACAGTTTATACATGTTTAATAAACAGTTTATACATGTTTAATAAGCAGTTTATACATGTTTAATAAACAGTTTATACATGTTTAATAAGCAGTTTATACATGTTTAATAAACAGTTTATACATGTTTAATAAGCAGTTTATACATGTTTAATAAGCAGTTTATACATGTTTAATAAACAGTTTATACATGTTTAATAAGCAGTTTATACATGTTTAATAAACAGTTTATACATGTTTAATAAGCAGTTTATACATGTTTAATAAACAGTTTATACATGTTTAATAAACAGTTTATACATGTTTAATAAGCAGTTTATACATGTTTAATAAACAGTTTATACATGTTTAATAAGCAGTTTATACATGTTTAATAAACAGTTTATACATGTTTAATAAGCAGTTTATACATGTTTAATAAACAGTTTATACATGTTTAATAAGCAGTTTATACATGTTTAATAAACAGTTTATACATGTTTAATAAGCAGTTTATACATGTTTAATTAGCAGTTTATACATGTTTAATAAGCAGTTTATACATGTTTAATAAGCAGTTTATACATGTTTAGTAAGCAGTTTATACATGTTTAATAAGCAGTTTATACATGTTTAATAAGCAGTTTATACATGTTTAATAAGCAGTTTATACATGTTTAGTAAACAGTTTATACATGTTTAATAAGCAGTTTATACATGTTTAGTAAGCAGTTTATACATGTTTAATAAACAGTTTATACATGTTTAGTAAGCAGTTTATACATGTTTAGTAAGCAGTTTATACATGTTTAATAAGCAGTTTATACATGTTTAGTAAGCAGTTTATACATGTTTAATAAGCAGTTTATACATGTTTAGTAAGCAGTTTATACAGTTTAAACATTACAGCCTGTATACGTATCTATAATCAATATCTATAATCAGGTACTGGTTCTGCACTGACTCTCCACTGTGTCCTGTGGACACCTCTTGAGGGAGTCCCAAATGGCACCCTATTCCCTACATAGTGCACAACCTATGGGCCCTTGTCAAAAGTAGTGCACTATAGAGGGTACCATTTGTGACGCATGCTCCCTAGCTGAACTACTGAATGTCTATCGTAGAGGGTCATACGGTTACCTCACCTGCTGTTAAACTAGCCACCACCTGGTCATTAAACTAGCCACCACCTGGTCATTAAACTAGCCACTACCTGGTCATTAAACTAGCCACCACCTGGTCATTAAACTAGCCACCACCTGGTCATTAAACTAGCCACTACCTGGTCATTAAACTAGCCACCACCTGGTCATTAAACTAGCCACCACCTGGTCATTAAACTAGCCACCACCTGGCCATTAAACTAGCCACCACCTGGTCATTAAACTAGCCACCACCTGGTCATTAAACTAGCCACTACCTGGTCATTAAACTAGCCACCACCTGGTCATTAAACTAGCCACTACCTGGTCATTAAACTAGGTTAGGGTCAGGTACATACAGGTCAGGTTAGGGTCAGGTACATACAGGTCAGGTTAAGACCAGCTACAGGTAGAGATGAACAGATAGAACCATACACTACACCGGCTGTATGTTGACATCATGGTGATAGCATAGAGATAGGTTGACGTTTCTGATCGACAGGTGAAACAGACTGAAGCGCGTGTGCAGGTCGGGTACTTGATGAACAGATAGAGCCATGTCCCCGCAGACTGTGCAGCGCCACTTAGGGTCAACCAGGGTTACCATGTCACATTTAGGTCCAGTCCCCTCCTTTGACCGTGGTTCTGAGTCTAGAACTACGCTTGATTGAGTGTCCAGGACACTGGCCTTTTTTTTAAAAAGTTCTGACCAATGTCAATAACACTTACCACTTATTGGGGATGTCCATGCTGACTCAGTACACCTGGAGTTATAAAATAGGTCTGGGACAACCATTTAGGACCATGTTTTTGTTTTTAAAGGAAGAACAGCAGTCTTTTACCTGTTGTCTTTCCTTAAACTCTGATTGTACATTTGAGTGTAAATACATTTACTACATGAGTCCAACGGTGTCTTAGCACACACACACACACACACACACACACACACACACACACACACACACACACACACACACACACACACACACACACACACACACACACACACACACACACACACACACACACACACACACACACACACAACATAGCAGAAGCATGCTTTTGTCTTTGCTCTTCCTTCCTTCCATCCTTCCTTCCGTCCTTCCGTCCTTCCTTCCTTCCTTCCGTCCTTCCGTCCTTCCTTCCATCCTTCCATCCTTCCTTCCTTCCTTCCTTCCTTCCATCCTTCCTTCCTTTCATCCTTCCTTCCGTCCTTCCTTCCTTCCATCCTTCCTTCCTTCCTTCCATCCTTCCTTCCTTCCTTTCATCCTTCCTTCCTTCCTTTCATCCTTCCTTCCTTCCATCCTTCCATCCTTCCTTCCTTCCTTCCTTCCTTCCTTCCTTCCATCCTTCCTTCCTTCCTTCCTTCCATCCTTCCTTCCTTCCTTCCTTCCTTCCTTCCTTCCTTCCATCCTTCCATCATTCCTTCCTTCCATCCTTCCTTCCTTCCTTCCTTCCTTTCATCCTTCCTTCCTTCCATCCTTCCATCCTTCCTTCCTTCCTTCCTTCCTTCCTTCCTTCCTTCCATCCTTCCTTCCTTCCTTCCTTCCTTCCATCCTTCCTTCCTTCCTTCCTTCCTTCCATCCTTCCATCATTCCTTCCTTCCATCCTTCCTTCCTTCCTTCCATTCCTTCCTTCCATTCCATTCCTTCCTTCCTTCCTTCCATCCTTCCTTCCTTCCTTCCATTCCTTCCATCCTTCCATTCCTTCCTTCCTTCCTTCCATCCTTCCATCATTCCTTCCTTCCATCCTTCCTTCCTTCCTTCCTTCCTTCCTTCCTTTCATCCTTCCTTCCATCCTTCCCTTCCACTCTCTCTTTCTCTTATCTCCTTACCTTTTTGTAATGGTCAACTGTAACCGTAGCATAGAAGCGCTAGAAACAAAACGAGGAATGGAATAATACACATGTACTGTATGTAAACCGTATGTCTTTATTGGCACCTTCCCCCTGGGAGATGAAGCTAATAAACTCTATTATAAAAGATGACATGTTTTTGTGCTCATTTCTAAAACTACCCTGAATTAAACTCTCAACAGCAACAAGTTAGAAACACACTATTTGTTTTACTCCCCCCCCACAAAAATTACATTTATTTTGTGTAACATATTTTCATTGCTCATAGTAAACTATAGGAACACATTCTATTTTAATAAAACATTAAATTGTTTTATTTATTGTTTGTTAAAACATGAAGATAATGATTCAGCCATATTCATTTTACCTACAGTGTACGGAAATATAATACACATTTAATTTATTTCTTAAAATCCATTGCCCATGGTTTTTTAAGTCCAGAACTATGCATAATCTGTGTCCAGGAAACTGGACCTTGTTGTACCCTTTTCAGCCCTGCAGTCGAGTAGTTTTGTTTTGTTGTAATCGCTCTGAAAGAAAAGGTGAGTTAAGGGCCATTGTTTTCTTGTAAATGTTCTCCCTGCACTGCGTAGGAAGACTCAGGAAAATGTTGATATATGACATGTTTACTGTTGTACCAATTTATTAGGCTCTACCGATTACACTATAAGGCTCTACTGATCACACTATGAGGCTCTACTGATCACACTATGAGGCTCTACTGATCACACTATAAGGCTCTACTGATCACACTATGAGGCTCTACTGATCACACTATGAGGCTCTACTGATCACACTATGAGGCTCTACTGATCACACTATGAGGCTCTACCGATCACACTATGAGGCTCTACCGATCACATTATAAGGCTCTACTGATCACACTATAAGGCTCTACTGATCACACTATAAGGCTCTACCGATCACACTATGAGGCTCTACCAATCACACTATAAGGCTCTACTGATCACACTATAAGGCTCTACTGATCACACTATGAGGCTCTACTGATCACACTATAAGGCTCTACCGATCACACTATGAGGCTCTACTGATCACACTGTTAGGCTCCATGTTAAACTGATCACACTATAAGGCTCTATGTTATACCGATCACACTATGAGGCTCTACTGATCACACTATAAGGCTCTACGTTATACTGATCACACTATAAGGCTCTATGTGACACTGATCACACTATAAGGCTCTATGTTATACTGATCACACTATAAGGCTCTATGTTATACTGATCACACTATAAGGCTCTATGTTATACTGATCACACTATAAGGCTCTATGTTATACTGATCACACTATAAGGCTCTATGTGACACTGATCACACTATAAGGCTCTATGTTATACTGATCACACTATAAGGCTCTACGTTATACTGATCACACTATAAGGCTCTATGTGACACTGATCACACTATAAGGCTCTATGTTATACTGATCACACTATAAGGCTCTATGTTATACTGATCACACTATAAGGCTCTATGTGACACTGATCACACTATAAGGCTCTACGTTATACTGATCACACTATAAGGCTCTATGTTATACTGATCACATTATAAGGCTCTATGTTATACTGATCACATTATAAGGCTCTATGTTATACTGATCACACTATAAGGCTCTATTTATACTGATCACACTATAAGGCTCTACGTTATACTGATCACACTATAAGGCTCTATGTGACACTGATCACACTATAAGGCTCTACGTTATACTGATCACACTATAAGGCTCTACGTTATACTGATCACACTATAAGGCTCTATGTTATACTGATCACACTATAAGGCTCTATGTTATACTAATCACACTATAAGGCTCTATGTGACACTGATCACACTATAAGGCTCTATGTTATACTGATCACACTATGAGGCTCTATGTGACACTGATCACACTATAAGGCTCTACGTGACACTGATCACACTATAAGGCTCTATGTTATACTGATCACACTATAAGGCTCTATGTGACACTGATCACACTATAAGGCTCTATGTTATACTGATCACACTATAAGGCTCTACGTTATACTGATCACACTATAAGGCTCTACGTTATACTGATCACACTATAAGGCTCTATGTTATACTGATCACACTATAAGGCTCTATGTGACACTGATCACACTATAAGGATCTACGTTATACTGATCACACTATAAGGCTCTATGTTATACTGATCACATTATAAGGCTCTATGTTATACTGATCACATTATAAGGCTCTATGTTATACTGATCACACTATAAGGCTCTATTTATACTGATCACACTATAAGGCTCTACATTATACTGATCACACTATAAGGCTCTATGTGACACTGATCACACTATAAGGCTCTATGTTATACTGATCACACTATAAGGCTCCATGTTATACTGATCACACTATAAGGCTCTACGTGACACTGATCACACTATAAGGCTCTATGTTATACTGATCACACTATAAGGCTCTATGTGACACTGATCACACTATAAGGCTCTATGTTATACTGATCACACTATAAGGCTCTACGTTATACTGATCACACTATAAGGCTCTACGTTATACTGATCACACTATAAGGCTCTATGTTATACTGATCACACTATAAGGCTCTATGTGACACTGATCACACTATAAGGCTCTATGTTATACTGATCACACTATAAGGCTCCATGTTATACTGATCACACTATAAGGCTCTACGTTATACTGATCACACTATAAGGCTCTATGTGACACTGATCACACTATAAGGCTCTATGTTATACTGATCACACTATAAGGCTCTATGTGACACTGATCACACTATAAGGCTCTATGTGACACTGATCACACTATAAGGCTCTACGTGACACTGATCACACTATAAGGCTCCATGTTATACTGATCACACTATAAGGCTCCATGTTATACTGATCACACTATAAGGCTCTATGTTATACTGATCACACTATAAGGCTCTATGTGATACTGATCACACTATAAGGCTCTATGTTATACTGATCACACTATAAGGCTCTATGTTATACTGATCACACTATAAGGCTCTATGTTATACTAATCACACTATAAGGATCTATGTTATACTGATCACACTATAAGGTTCTATGTTATACTGATCACACTATAAGGCTCTATGTTATACTGATCACACTATAAGGCTCTATGTTATACTGATCACACTATAAGGCTCTATGTGACACTGATCACACTATAAGGCTCTATGTTATACTGATCACACTATAAGGCTCTATGTTATACTGATCACACTATAAGGCTCCATGTTATACTGATCACACTATAAGGCTCTATGTGACACTGATCACACTATAAGGCTCTATGTTATACTGATCACACTATAAGGCTCTACGTTATACTGATCACACTATAAGGCTCCATGTTATACTGATCACACTATAAGGCTCTATGTTATACTGATCACACTATAAGGCTCTATGTTATACTGATCACACTATAAGGCTCTACGTTATACTGATCACACTATAAGGCTCTATGTGACACTGATCACACTATAAGGCTCTATGTTATACTGATCACACTATAAGGCTCTATGTGACACTGATCACACTATAAGGCTCTACGTGACACTGATCACACTATAAGGCTCCATGTTATACTGATCACACTATAAGGCTCCATGTTATACTGATCACACTATAAAGCTCTATGTTATACTGATCACACTATAAGGCTCTATGTGATACTGATCACACTATAAGGCTCTATGTTATACTGATCACACTATAAGGCTCTATGTTATACTGATCACACTATAAGGCTCTATGTTATACTGATCACACTATAAGGCTCTACGTTATACTGATCACACTATATGGCTCTATGTGAGACTGATCACACTGTAAGGCTCTATGTTATACTGATCACACTATAAGGCTCTATGTTATACTGATCACACTATAAGGCTCTATGTTATACTGATCACACTATAAGGATCTATGTTATACTGATCACACTATAAGGTTCTATGTTATACTGATCACACTATAAGGCTCTATGTTATACTGATCACACTATAAGGCTCTATGTTATACTGATCACACTATAAGGCTCTATGTGACACTGATCACACTATAAGGCTCTATGTTATACTGATCACACTATAAGGCTCTATGTTATACTGATCACACTATAAGGCTCCATGTTATACTGATCACACTATAAGGCTCTATGTGACACTGATCACACTATAAGGCTCTATGTTATACTGATCACACTATAAGGCTCTACGTTATACTGATCACACTATAAGGCTCCATGTTATACTGATCACACTATAAGGCTCTATGTTATACTGATCACACTATAAGGCTCTATGTTATACTGATCACACTATAAGGCTCTATGTTATACTGATCACACTATAAGGCTCTACGTTATACTGATCACACTATAAGGCTCTATGTGACACTGATCACACTATAAGGCTCTATGTTATACTGATCACACTATAAGGCTCTATGTTATATGCAGAAAATAATGGGAGAAACTCCCCAAATACAGGTGATCCAAGGTTGTAGCGTCATACCCAAGAAGACTCAAGGCTGTAATCACTGCTAAAAGAGCTTCAACAAAGTACTGATTAAAGGGTCTAACATTTCCAAAAACTAGTTTTTGCTTTGTCATGGGGTATTGTGAGGGGGAAAAACAATTTAGAATAATGTTTCCCCCCTCTCCCTCTCCCTCTGCTCCCCCCTTCCCCTCTGGTTCCTCCCCCCTCCCCCTCTGGTTCCTCCCCCTCTCCCTCTGCCTCCCCCTCCCCTCTGGTTCTTCCCCCTCTGCCTCCCCCTCCCCTCTGGTTCTTCCCCCTCTGCCTCCCCCTCCCCTCTGGTTCCTCTCCCTCTGCCTCCCCCTCCCCTCTGGTTCTTCCCCCTCTGCCTCCCCCTCCCCCTCTGGTTCCTCCCCCTCTGCCTCCCCCTCCCCTCTGGTTCTTCCCCCTCTGGTTCCTCTCCCTCTGCCTCCCCCTCCCCCTCTGGTTCTTCCCCCTCTGCCTCCCTCCTCCCCCTCTGGTTCCTCCCCCTCTGGTTCTTCACCCGTCTCCTTCTCAATTCCTCATTCTTTGTCTCTCTCTCATTCACCACAGCTCAGAGGGTGTGTCCCCAGGAGGATTAAGTATTCCGTAACAAGGGTTGCTTAGCAATGCGGTGTGTGTAGTGTGCGCCAGAGTCAGACAGGTGTTGTGTGTGTGTGTAGTGTGTGTATAATGTGATGTCAGACAGGTGTTTGTGTCCTAGGTTCTATGACTGACATCTGCACTCTGGAAAACATCCTTACTGTGTGTGTGTGTGTGTGTGTGTGTTTGACTGAGTCTGTAATTGTGTGCGTCAGAGTGTGTGTGTTGATGAACAAGGTGTGTGTGTGTGTGTGTCTAAGTGTGGGAGTGTCTGAGTCTGGGAGTGTGTGTGTCTAAGTGTGGGAGTGTGTGTGTTTGTGAACAAGGTGTGTTTCTCTCTGAAGCCGCTCGTGAGAACAGAATGAACGGTGGCTGAATAACAACTACATCAGGTAAATAGTTTTCATCACTTTCTATCATTCCCTACAAAGTGCACAACTTTTTTAGTATGAAAAGTATAGTTTTACCGTAGGGCTATGGGTCAAAGTTAGTGCACTATATAGGGAATAGGGTGCCATAGGGCTCTGGTCTAATGTAGTGCACTATGTAGGGAATAGGGTGCCATAGAGCTCTGGTCTAAAGTAGTTCACTATGTAGGGAATAGGGTGCCATAGAGCTCTGGTCTAAAGTAGTGCACTATATAGGGAATAGGGTACCATAGGGCTCTGGTCTAAAGTAGTGCACTATATAGGGAATAGGGTGCCATAGGGCTCTGGTCTAAAGCAGTGCACTAGATAGGGAACAGGGTGCCAGTTGCTGCTGTTTTCACACCCCTTCACTAGACAGCCTGTAGAAGGGGTATTGATACACTGTACGAAGTTCTCTACTGTTTCGCTATGGCAACATGTCTAACATCTCAGTCCTACAGCACCTTTTTGTTGTCGTTGCCATATTAGATTGTTCAATTCCCCCTGGTGTTGTTATTGTGTTAAATGACACGTTGAATCAAGTCAGCGACGTCTGGAACAGCCAAAGGCTCCCTGGGGAGAGACGGCTGACTGATTAAGGCTCTATTCCATCTGGGAAATCGCGGGGGCAAATTTCGATGCCGTTTAAATTTAAAGGAAATGTTCAAGCGTTAGCCGGAGACTGCATTCAGGGTCAAAGCTGCAGTTAACCTTTACCTTTAAATATCTGTACCGCTTCGGCCAATACAGACTGAATAGAGCCCCTCAGTCAGCCGTTGTCAAGACCATACGTTGTCAAGACCATACGTTGTCAAGACCATACGTGAGTCTCTCACAAGACACCGTCACTGGCCATTGTCATCCACTACCTCAAATCAAATCAAATTTTATTGGTCACATACACGCGTTTGGCAGATGTTAATGCGAGTGTAGCAAAATGTTTGTGTTTCTAGCTCCAACAGTGCAGTAATGTCTAACAAGTAATTTAACAATTTCACAACAACTACCTTATACACACACACAAGTGTAAAGTAATGAATACGAGTATGTACATGTAAATATATGGATGAGCGATGGCCGAACGGCATAGGCAAGATGCAGTAGATGGTATAGAGTACAGTATATACATATGAGATGAGTAATGTAGGATATGTAAACAGTATATAAATGGCATCGTTTAAAGTGGCTAGTGATACATTTATTTAATCCAATTTTTAATTATTAAAGTGGCTAGAGATTTGAGTCGATGGCCGAACCTCAAAGGCAAGATTCAGTAGATGGTATAGAGTACAGTGTATACATTTGATATGAGTAATGTCGGATATGTAAACATTATATACAAAATTGTACATCAGCAGACACTCATTCATCAATATACATCATATACATCACTATACATCACATACATCAATATATATATATCAATATACATCAATATACATCAATATATATCACATACATCAATATACATCAATATATATCACATACATCAATATATATCACATACATCAATATATATATCAATATACATCAATATACATCAAATACATCAACATACATCAACATACATCAACATACATCAATATACATCAATATACATCACATACATCAATATACATCAACATACATCAATATACATCAATATACATCACATACATCAATATACATCAACATACATCACATACATCAATATACATCAACATTCATCAACATACATCAATATACATCACATACATCAACATACATCAATATACATCAATATACATCAATATACATCAACATACATCAATATACATCACATACATCAATATACATCAATATACATCACATACATCAACATACATCAATATACATCAACATACATCAATATACATCAATATACATCAATATACATCACATACATCAATATACATCAACATACATCAATATACATCAATATATATCACATACATCAATATATATATCAATATACATCAATATACATAAATATACATCAATATACATCAATATATATCAATATACATCAACATACATCAATTTACATCAACATACATCAATATATATCAATATACATCAATATACATCACATACATCAATATACATCAACATACATCAACATACATCAACATACATCACATACATCAATATACATCAACATACATCAATATACATCAACATACATCAACATACATCACATACATCAATATATATATATCAATATACATCAATATACATCAATATATATCACATACATCAATATACATCAATATACATCACATACATCAATATATATCACATACATCAATATATATATCAATATACATCAATATACATCACATACATCAACATACATCAACATACATCAACATACATCAATATACATCAATATACATCACATACATCAATATACATCAACATACATCAACATACATCAATATACATCAATATACATCAATATACATCACATACATCAATATACATCAACATACATCACATACATCAATATACATCAACATACATCAACATACATCAATATACATCACATACATCAACATACATCAATATACATCAATATACATCAATATACATCAACATACATCAATATACATCACATACATCAATATACATCAATATACATCACATACATCAACATACATCAATATACATCAATATACATCAACATACATCAATATACATCAATATACATCAATATAAATCACATACATCAATATACATCAACATACATCAATATACATCAATATATATCACATACATCAATATATATATCAATATACATCAATATACATAAATATACATCAATATACATCAATATATATCAATATACATCAACATACATCAATTTACATCAACATACATCAATATATATCAATATACATCAATATACATCACATACATCAATATACATCAACATACATCAACATACATCAACATACATCAATATACATCAATATACATCACATACATCAACATACATCAACATACATCACATACATCAATATATATATATCAATATACATCAATATACATCAATATATATCACATACATCAATATACATCAATATACATCACATACATCAATATATATCACATACATCAATATATATATCAATATACATCAATATACATCACATACATCAACATACATCAACATACATCAACATACATCAATATACATCAATATACATCACATACATCAATATACATCAACATACATCAACATACATCAATATACATCAATATACATCAATATACATCACATACATCAATATACATCAACATACATCACATACATCAATATACATCAACATACATCAACATACATCAATATACATCACATACATCAACATACATCAATATACATCAATATACATCAATATACATCAACATACATCAATATACATCACATACATCAATATACATCAATATACATCACATACATCAATATACATCAACATACATCAATATACATCAATATACATCAATATACATCACATACATCAATATACATCAACATACATCAATATACATCAATATATATCACATACATCAATATATATCAATATACATCAATATACATATCAATATACATCAATATACATAAATATACATCAATATACATAAATATATATCAATATACATCAACATACATCAATTTACATCAACATACATCAATATATATCAATATACATCAATATACATCACATACATCAATATACATCAACATACATCAACATACATCAACATACATCAATATACATCAATATACATCACATACATCAATATACATCAACATACATCAACATACATCAATATACATCAATATACATCAATATATATCAATATACATCAACATACATCAATTTACATCAACATACATCAATATATATCACATACATCAATATATGTATATCAATATACATCAATATACATCACATACATCAATATACATCAATATACATCACATACATCAACATACATCAATATATGTATATCAATATACATCAATATACATCAATATATATCACATACATCAATATATGTATATCAATATACATCAACATACATCAATATATATCACATACATCAATATATATATATCAATATACATCAACATACATCAATATATATCACATACATCAATATATGTATATCAATATACATCAATATACATCACATACATCAATATACATCAATATACATCACATACATCAACATACATCAATATACATCAACATACATCAATATACATCACATACATCAACATACATCAATATACATCACATACATCAATATACATCAACATACATCAACATACATCAATATACATCAATATACATCAACATACATCAATATACATCAACATACATCAATATACATCAATATACATCAACATACATCAATATACATCAACATACATCAATATACATCACATACATCAACATACATCAATATACATCAACATACATCACATACATCAATATACATCAACATACATCAACATACATCAATATACATCACATACATCAACATACATCAATATACATCAACATACATCAATATACATCACATACATCAATATACATCAACATACATCAATATACATCACATACATCAATATACATCAACATACATCAACATACATCAATATACATCAACATACATCAATATACATCACATACATCAATATACATCAACATACATCAATATACATCAATATACATCAATATACATCAACATACATCAACATACATCAACATACATCAACATACATCAATATACATCACATACATCAATATACATCAACATACATCAATATACATCACATACATCAATATACATCAACATACATCAACATACATCAATATACATCAACATACATCAATATACATCACATACATCAATATACATCAACATACATCAATATACATCACATACATCAATATACATCAACATACATCAACATACATCAATATACATCAACATACATCAATATACATCACATACATCAACATACATCAATATACATCACATACATCAATATACATCACATACATCAATATACATCAACATACATCAATATACATCACATACATCAACATACATCAATATACATCAACATACATCACATACATCAATATACATCAACATACATCAACATACATCAATATACATCACATACATCAACATACATCAATATACATCAACATACATCAATATACATCAATATATATCAATATACATCAACATACATCAATTTACATCAACATACATCAATATATATCAATATACATCAATATACATCACATACATCAATATACATCAACATACATCAACATACATCAACATACATCAATATACATCAATATACATCACATACATCAACATACATCAACATACATCACATACATCAATATATATATATCAATATACATCAATATACATCAATATATATCACATACATCAATATACATCAATATACATCACATACATCAATATATATCACATACATCAATATATATATCAATATACATCAATATACATCACATACATCAACATACATCAACATACATCAACATACATCAATATACATCAATATACATCACATACATCAATATACATCAACATACATCAACATACATCAATATACATCAATATACATCAATATACATCACATACATCAATATACATCAACATACATCACATACATCAATATACATCAACATACATCAACATACATCAATATACATCACATACATCAACATACATCAATATACATCAATATACATCAATATACATCAACATACATCAATATACATCACATACATCAATATACATCAATATACATCACATACATCAATATACATCAACATACATCAATATACATCAATATACATCAATATACATCACATACATCAATATACATCAACATACATCAATATACATCAATATATATCACATACATCAATATATATCAATATACATCAATATACATCAATATACATAAATATACATCAATATACATAAATATATATCAATATACATCAACATACATCAATTTACATCAACATACATCAATATATATCAATATACATCAATATACATCACATACATCAATATACATCAACATACATCAACATACATCAACATACATCAATATACATCAATATACATCACATACATCAATATACATCAACATACATCAACATACATCAATATACATCAATATACATCAATATATATCAATATACATCAACATACATCAATTTACATCAACATACATCAATATATATCACATACATCAATATATGTATATCAATATACATCAATATACATCACATACATCAATATACATCAATATACATCACATACATCAACATACATCAATATATGTATATCAATATACATCAATATACATCAATATATATCACATACATCAATATATGTATATCAATATACATCAACATACATCAATATATATCACATACATCAATATATATATATCAATATACATCAACATACATCAATATATATCACATACATCAATATATGTATATCAATATACATCAATATACATCACATACATCAATATACATCAATATACATCACATACATCAACATACATCAATATACATCAACATACATCAATATACATCACATACATCAACATACATCAATATACATCACATACATCAATATACATCAACATACATCAACATACATCAATATACATCAATATACATCAACATACATCAATATACATCAACATACATCAATATACATCAATATACATCAACATACATCAATACACATCAACATACATCAATATACATCACATACATCAACATACATCAATATACATCAACATACATCACATACATCAATATACATCAACATACATCAACATACATCAATATACATCACATACATCAACATACATCAATATACATCAACATACATCAATATACATCACATACATCAATATACATCAACATACATCAATATACATCACATACATCAATATACATCAACATACATCAACATACATCAATATACATCAACATACATCAATATACATCACATACATCAATATACATCAACATACATCAATATACATCAATATACATCAATATACATCAACATACATCAACATACATCAACATACATCAACATACATCAATATACATCACATACATCAATATACATCAACCTACATCAATATACATCACATACATCAATATACATCAACATACATCAACATACATCAATATACATCAACATACATCAATATACATCACATACATCAATATACATCAACATACATCAATATACATCACATACATCAATATACATCAACATACATCAACATACATCAATATACATCAACATACATCAATATACATCACATACATCAACATACATCAATATACATCACATACATCAATATACATCACATACATCAATATACATCAACATACATCAATATACATCAATATACATCAACATACATCAATATACATCAATATACATCAATATACATCAATATACATCAACATACATCAACATACATCAATATACATCACATACATCAATATACATCAATATATATCAATATACATCAACATACATCAATATACATCAATATACATCAATATACATCAACATACATCAATATACATCAATATACATCAATATACATCACATACATCAATATACATCAACATACATGTAGACATTATATATACTGGCATTGTTTAAAGTGGCTAGTGATACAGTCGTATATAACTATTATATAGTGATACAGTCGTATATAACTAGCTAGTGATACAGTCGTATATAATAATTTCACAGCAATACACACAAATCTAAAGGAATGGAATTAAGAATATATCAAATCACATTTTATTTGTCACATGCGTCGAACACAACAGGTATAGACCTCACAGTGAAATGCTGACTGGCAAGCCCTTAACCAACAGGTGTAGACCTCACAGTGAAATGCTGACTGACCAGCCCTTAACCAACAGGTGTACACCTTACAGTGAAATGCTGACTGACCAGCCCTTAACCAACAGGTGTAGACCTTACAGTGAAATGCTGACTGACAAGCCCTTAACCAACAGGTGTAGACCTCACAGTGAAATGCTGACTGACAAGCCCTTAACCAACAGGTGTAGACCTTACAGTGAAATGCTGACTGACCAGCCCTTAACCAACAGGTGTAGACCTCACAGTGAAATGCTGACTGACAAGCCCTTAACCAACAGGTGTAGACCTCACAGTGAAATGCTGACTGACAAGCCCTTAACCAACAGGTGTAGACCTTACAGTGAAATGCTGACTGACCAGCCCTTAACCAACAGGTGTAGACCTCACAGTGAAATGCTGACTGACAAGCCCTTAACCAACAGGTGTAGACCTCACAGTGAAATGCTGACTGACAAGCCCTTAACCAACAGGTGTAGACCTTACAGTGAAATGCTGACTGACCATCCCTTAACCAACAGGTGTAGACCTTACAGTAAAATGCTGACTGACCAGCCCTTAACCAACAGGTGTAGACCTTACAGTGAAATGCTGACTGACAAGCCCCTAACCAACAGGTGTAGACCTTACAGTGAAATGCTGACTGACAAGCCCTTAACCAACAGGTGTAGACCTTACAGTGAAATGCTGACTGACCAGCCCTTAACCAACAGGTGTAGACCTTACAGTGAAATGCTGACTTACCAGCCCTTAACCAACAGGTGTAGACCTCACAGTGAAATGCTGACTGACAAGCCCTTAACCAACAGGTGTAGACCTCACAGTGAAATGCTGACTGACAAGCCCTTAACCAACAGGTGTAGACCTTACAGTAAAATGCTGACTGACCATCCCTTAACCAACAGGTGTAGACCTTACAGTGAAATGCTGACTGACCAGCCCTTAACCAACAGGTGTAGACCTCACAGTGAAATGCTGACTGACAAGCCCTTAACCAACAGGTGTAGACCTTACAGTGAAATGCTGACTGACCAGCCCTTAACCAACAGGTGTAGACCTCACAGTGAAATGCTGACTGACAAGCCCTTAACCAACAGGTGTAGACCTCACAGTGAAATGCTGACTGACAAGCCCTTAACCAACAGGTGTAGACCTTACAGTGAAATGCTGACTAACCATCCCTTAACCAACAGGTGTAGACCTTACAGTAAAATGCTGACTGACCAGCCCATAACCAACAGGTGTAGACCTTACAGTGAAATGCTGACTGACAAGCCCCTAACCAACAGGTGTAGACCTTACAGTGAAATGCTGACTGACCAGCCCTTAACCAACAGGTGTAGACCTTACAGTGAAATGCTGACTGACAAGCCCTTAACCAACAGGTGTAGACCTTACAGTGAAATGCTGACTGACAAGCCCCTAACCAACAGGTGTAGACCTTACAGTGAAATGCTGACTGACAAGCCCCTAACCAACAGGTGTAGACCTTACAGTGAAATGCTGACTGACAAGCCCTTAACCAACAGGTGTAGACCTCACAGTGAAATGCTGACTGACAAGCCCCTAACCAACAGGTGTAGACCTTACAGTGAAATGCTGACTTACCAGCCCTTAACCAACAGGTGTAGACCTTACAGTTAAATGCTGACTGACAAGCCCTTAACCAACAGGTGTAGACCTTACAGTGAAATGCTGACTGACCAGCCCTTAACCAACAGGTGTACACCTTACAGTGAAATGCTGACTGACCAGCCCTTAACCAACAGGTGTAGACCTTACAGTGAAATGCTGACTGACAAGCCCTTAACCAACAGGTGTACACCTTACAGTGAAATGCTGACTGACAAGCCCTTAACCAACAGGTGTAGACCTTACAGTGAAATGCTGACTGACCAGCCCTTAACCAACAGGTGTACACCTTACAGTGAAATGCTGACTGACAAGCCCTTAACCAACAGGTGTAGACCTTACAGTGAAATGCTGACTGACAAGCCCTTAACCAACAGGTGTAGACCTTACAGTGAAATGCTGACTGACAAGTCCTTAACCAACAGGTGTACACCTTACAGTGAAATGCTGACTGACAAGCCCTTAACCAACAGGTGTAGACCTTACAGTGAAATGCTGACTGACCAGCCCTTAACCAACAGGTGTAGACCTTACAGTGAAATGCTGACTGACCAGCCCTTAACCAACAGGTGTAGACCTTACAGTGAAATGCTGACTGACAAGCCCTTAACCAACAGGTGTAGACCTCACAGTGAAATGCTGACTGACAAGCCCTTAACCAACAGGTGTAGACCTCACAGTGAAATGCTGACTGACCAGCCCTTATCCAACAGGTGTAGACCTCACAGTGAAATGCTGACTGACAAGCCCTTAACCAACAGGTGTAGACCTCACAGTGAAATGCTTATTTACAAGTCAGAGTCAATGTGGAGGCTATATACAGGGGGTACCGGTACAGAGTCAATGTGGAGGCTATATACAGGGGGTACCGGTACAGAGTCAATGTGGAGTCTATATACAGGGGGTACCGGTACAGAGTCAATGTGGAGGCTATATACAGGGGGGCCCGGTACAGAGTCAATGTGGAGGCTATATACAGGGGGTACCGGTACAGAGTCAATGTGGAGGCTATATACAGGGGGTACCGGTACAGAGTCAATGTGGAGGCTATATACAGGGGGTACCGGTACAGAGTCAATGTGGAGGCTATATACAGGGTGTTACAGTACAGAGTCAATGTGGAGACTATATACAGGGGGTACCGGTACAGAGTCAATGTGGAGGCTATATACAGGGTGTTACGGTACAGAGTCAATGTGGAGACTATATACAGGGGGTACCTGTACAGAGTCAATGTGGAGGCTATATACAGGGTGTTACGGTACAGAGTCAATGTGGAGGCTATATACAGGGGGTACGGTACAGAGTCAATGTGGAGGCTATATACAGGGGGTACCGGTACAGAGTCAATGTGGAGGCTATATACAGGGGGTACCCGGTACAGAGTCAATGTGGAGGCTATATACAGGGAGTACCGGTACAGAGTCAATGTGGAGGCTATATACAGGGGTACCGGTACAGAGTCAATGTGGAGGCTATATACAGGGTACCGGTACAGAGTCAATGTGGAGGCTATATACAGGGGGTACCGGTACAGAGTCAATGTGGAGGCTATATACAGGGGGTACCGGTACAGAGTCAATGTGGAGGCTATATACAGGGTGTTACGGTACAGAGTCAATGTGGAGACTATATACAGGGGGTACCGGTACAGAGTCAATGTGGAGGCTATATACAGGGTGTTACGGTACAGAGTCAATGTGGAGACTATATACAGGGGGTACCGGTACAGAGTCAATGTGGAGGCTATATACAGGGTGTTACGGTACAGAGTCAATGTGGAGGCTATATACAGGGGTACCAGTACAGAGTCATTGTGGAGGCTATATACAGGGGGTACAGTACAGAGTCAATGTGGAGGCTATATACAGGGGGTACAGTACAGAGTCAATGTGGAGGCTATATACAGGGGGTACTGCAGTACAGAGTCAATGTGGAGGCTATATACAGAGGGTACAGTACAGAGTCAATGTGGAGGCTATATACAGGGGGTACTGGTACAGAGTCAATGTGGAGGCTATATACAGGGGTACCGGTACAGAGTCAATGTGGAGGCTATACACAGGGGTACGGTACAGAGTCAATGTGGAGACTATATACAGGGGTACCGGTACAGAGTCAATGTGGAGGCTATATACAGGGGTTCCTGGTACAGAGTCAATGTGGAGGCTATATACAGGGGTACCGGTACAGAGTCATTGTGGAGGCTATATACAGGGGTTCCGGTACAGAGTCAATGTGGAGGCTATATACAGGGGTTCCGGTACAGAGTCAATGTGGAGGCTATATACAGGGGGTACCGGTACAGAGTCAATGTGGAGGCTATATACAGGGGGTACCGGTACAGAGTCAATGTGGAGGCTATATACAGGGAGTACCGGTACAGAGTCAATGTGGAGGCTATATACAGGGGGTACCGGTACAGAGTCAATGTGGAGGCTATATACAGGGGTTCCTGTACAGAGTCAATGTGGAGGCTATATACAGGGGTTCGGTACAGAGTCAATGTGGAGGCTATATACAGGGGTACCGGTACAGAGTCAATGTGGAGGCTATATACAGGGGGTACCTGTACAGAGTCATTGTGGAGGCTATATACAGGGGTACCGGTACAGAGTCAATGTGGAGGCTATATACAGGGGGTTCCGGTACAGAGTCAATGTGGAGGCTATATACAGGGGGTACCGGCACAGAGTCAATGTGGAGGCTATATACAGGGGGTACCGGTACAGAGTCATTGTGGAGGCTATATACAGGGGGTACCGGTACAGAGTCAATGTGGAGGCTATATACAGGGGGTACCGGTACAGAGTCAATGTGGAGGCTATATACAGGGGTTCCGGTACAGAGTCAATGTGGAGGCTATATACAGGGGGTTCGGTACAGAGTCAATGTGGAGGCTATATACAGGGTACCGGTACAGAGTCAATGTGGAGGCTATATACAGGGGGTACTGCACAGAGTCATTGTGGAGGCTATATACAGGGGGTACTGTACAGAGTCAATGTGGAGGCTATATACAGGGGTACTGCACAGAGTCAATGTGGAGGCTATATACAGGGTACTGCACAGAGTCAATGTGGAGGCTATATACAGGGGGTACCGGTACAGAGTCAATGTGGAGGCTATATACAGGGAGTACCCAGTACAGAGTCAATGTGGAGGCTATATACAGGGTACCGGTACAGAGTCAATGTGGAGGCTATATACAGGGTGTTACGGTACAGAGTCAATGTGGAGGCTATATACAGGGGGTACCCAGTACAGAGTCAATGTGGAGGCTATATACAGGGTGTTACAGTACAGAGTCAATGTGGAGACTATATACAGGGTACCGGTACAGAGTCAATGTGGAGGCTATATACAGGGTGTTACGGTACAGAGTCAATGTGGAGACTATATACAGGGGTACCAGTACAGAGTCAATGTGGAGGCTATATACAGGGTGTTACAGTACAGAGTCAATGTGGAGGCTATATACAGGGGGTACTGTACAGAGTCATTGTGGAGGCTATATACAGGGGGTACAGTACAGAGTCAATGTGGAGGCTATATACAGGGGGTACTGTACAGAGTCAATGTGGAGGCTATATACAGGGGGTACTGTACAGAGTCAATGTGGAGGCTATATACAGGGGGTACTGCACAGAGTCAATGTGGAGGCTATATACAGAGGGTACTGTACAGAGTCAATGTGGAGGCTATATACAGGGGTACCTGTACAGAGTCAATGTGGAGGCTATATACAGGGGGTACTGTACAGAGTCAATGTGGAGGCTATACACAGGGGGTACTGTACAGAGTCAATGTGGAGACTATATACAGGGGGTACCGGTACAGAGTCAATGTGGAGGCTATATACAGGGGGTTCCGGTACAGAGTCAATGTGGAGGCTATATACAGGGGGTACTGCACAGAGTCATTGTGGAGGCTATATACAGGGGTTCGGTACAGAGTCAATGTGGAGGCTATATACAGGGGGTTCCGGTACAGAGTCAATGTGGAGGCTATATACAGGGGGTACCGGTACAGAGTCAATGTGGAGGCTATATACAGGGGGTACTGTACAGAGTCAATGTGGAGGCTATATACAGGGGGTACTGTACAGAGTCAATGTGGAGGCTATATACAGGGGGTACTGCACAGAGTCAATGTGGAGGCTATATACAGGGGGTACTGTACAGAGTCATTGTGGAGGCTATATACAGGGGGTACCGGTACAGAGTCAATGTGGAGGCTATATACAGGGGGTACTGCACAGAGTCAATGTGGAGGCTATATACAGGGGTTCGGTACAGAGTCAATGTGGAGGCTATATACAGGGGTTCGGTACAGAGTCAATGTGGAGGCTATATACAGGGGTACCGGTACAGAGTCAATGTGGAGGCTATATACAGGGGGTACCGGTACAGAGTCATTGTGGAGGCTATATACAGGGGGTACTGTACAGAGTCAATGTGGAGGCTATATACAGGGGGTACTGCACAGAGTCAATGTGGAGGCTATATACAGGGGGTACCGGTACAGAGTCAATGTGGAGGCTATATACAGGGGGTACCGGTACAGAGTCAATGTGGAGACTATATACAGTGGGGCAAAAAAGTATTTAGTCAGCCACCAATTGTGCAAGTTCTCCAACTTAAAAAGATGAGAGAGGCCTGTAATTTTCATCATAGGTACACTTCAACTATGACAGACGAAGTGAGAAAAATAAATCCAGAAAATCACATTGTAGGATTTTTAATTTATTTATTTGCAAATTATGGTGGAAAATAAGTATTTGGTCAATAACAAAAGTTTCTCAATACTTTGTTATATACCCTTTGTTGGCAATGACAGAGGTCAAACGTTTTCTGTAAGTCTTCACAAGGTTTTCACACACTGTTGCTGGTATTTTGGCCCATTCCTCCATGCAGATCTCCTCTAGAGCAGTGATGTTTTGGGGCTGTCGCTGGGCAACACGGACTTTCAACTCCCTCCAAAGATTTTCTATGGGGTTGAGATCTGGAGACTGGCTAGGCCACTCCAGGACCTTGAAATGCTTCTTCTGAAGCCACTCCTTCGTTGCCCGGGCATTGTGTTTGGGATCATTGTCATGCTGAAAGACCCAGCCACGTTTCATCTTCAATGCCCTTGCTGATGGAAGGAGGTTTTCACTCAAAATCTCACGATACATGGCCCCATTCATTCTTTCCTTTACACGGATCAGTCGTCCTGGTCCCTTTGCAGAAAAACAGCCCCAAAGCATGATGTTTCCACCCCCATGCTTCACAGTAGGTATGGTGTTCTTTGGATGCAACTCAGCATTCTTTGTCCTCCAAACACGACGAGTTGAGTTTTTACCAAAAGTTCTATTTTGGTTTCATCTGACCATATGACATTCTCCCAATCCTCATCTGGATCATCCAAATGCTCTCTAGCACACTTCAGACGGGCCTGAACATGTACTGGCTTAAGCAGGGGACACGTCTGGCACTGCAGGATTTGAGTCCCTGGCGGCGTAGTGTGTTACTGATGGTAGGCTTTGTTACTTTGGTCCCAGCTCTCTGCAGGTCATTCACTAGGTCCCCGTGTGGTTCTGGGATTTTTGCTCACCGTTCTTGTGATCATTTTGACCCCACGGGTGAGATCTTGCGTGGAGCCCCAGATCGAGGAAGATTATCAGTGGTCTTGTATGTCTTCCATTTCCTAATAATTGCTCCCACAGTTGATTTCTTCAAACCAAGCTGCTTACCTATTGCAGATTCAGTCTTCCCAACCTGGTGCAGGTCTACAATTTTGTTTCTGGTGTCCTTTGACAGCTCTTTGGTCTTGGCCATAGTGGAGTTTGGAGTGTGACTGTTTGAGGTTGTGGACAGGTGTCTTTTATACTGATAACAAGTTCAAACAGGTGCCATTAATACAGGTAACGAGTGGAGGACAGAGGAGCCTCTTAAAGAAGAAGTTACAGGTCTGTGAGAGCCAGAAATCTTGCTTGTTTGTATGTGACCAAATACTTATTTTCCACCGTAATTTGCAAATAAATTCATTAAAAATCCTACAATGTGATTTTCTGGATTTTTCTTCCTCCTTTTGTCTGTTATAGTTGAAGTGTACCTATGATGAAAATTACAGACCTCTCATCTTTTTAAGTGAGAGAACTTGCACAATTGGTGGCTGACTAAATACTTTTTTGCCCCACTGTACAGGGGGTATCGGTACAGAGTCAATGTGCAGGGGCACCGGTTAGTCGAGGTAATTGAGGTAATATTTAGGTTGAGCTATTAAAGTGGATAATAACAGAGAGGGTGGGGGGAGGGGCAATGCAAATAGTCCAGGTAGCCATTTGATTAGCTGTTCAGGAGTCTTATGGCTTGGGGGTTGAAGCTGTTAAGAAGCCTTTTGGACCTAGACTTGGTGCTCCAGTACCATTGCTGTGATGTAGCAGAGAGAACAGTGTATGACTGGTGGCTGGAGTCTTTGACCGTTTTTAGGGCCTTCCTTTGACACCGCCTGGTATAGAGGTCCTGGATGGCAGGAAGCTTGGCCCCAGTGATGTACTGGGCCGGACGCATTAACCTCTGTAGTGCCTTGCGGTCGGAGTCTGAGCAGTTGCCATACCAGGCAGTGATGCAACCAGTCAGGATGCTCTCGATGGTGCAGCTGTAGAACGTTTTGAGGAGGATCTGAGAACCCATGCCAAACCCATGCCAAATCGTCTCCTGAGGAGGAATAGGCTTTGTCGTGCCCTCTCCACGACTGTGTTGGTGTGTTTGGACCATAATAGTTTATTGGTGATGTGGACACCAAGGAACTTGAAGCTCTCAACCTGCTCCACTACAGCCCAGTCAATGAGAATGTGGACGTGCTCGGTCCTCCTTTTCCTGTAGTCCACAATCATCTCCTTTGTCTTGATCACGTTGAGGGAAAGGTTGTTATCCTGGCACCACACGACCAGGTCTCTGACCTCCTCCCTGTAGAATGTCTCATCGTTGTCGGTGATCAGGCCTACCACCGTTATGTTGTCAGCAAACTTAATGATGGTGTTGGAGTCATGCCTGGCCGTGCAGTCATGAGTGAACAGGAAGTACAGGAGAGGACTGAGCACGCACCCCTGAGGGGCCCCTGTGTTGAGGATCAGCGTGGCAGATGTGTTGTTACCTACCCTTACCACCTGGGGCGGCCTGTCAGGAAGTCTAGGATCCAGTTGCAGAGGGAGGTGTTTAGTCCCAGGGTCCTTAGCTTAGTGATGAGCTTTGAGGGCACTATGGTGTTGAACGCTGCGCTGTAGTCAATGAAGAAGAAGAAGAAGTTGTATTTATATAGCGCCTTTCCATAGCTCAAGGTCGCTTTACATTGCACATTACAATACATTCAGAACACCCACACATACATCGCAGTCACATAGGATACACACTACCCAAAATGCATGTCAAATAGATATGTCTTCAACTGGATCTTGAATGCACCCACGGATGAGGTATTGCGTAGTGTAAGAGGTAGTGAATTCCATAATTGAGGAGCATTAACACCAAATGACCTCCCACCTACAGTGGACAACCGGAAACGAGGGACGGTCAACAAAACAAGTTCAGCTGATCTAAGGGACCGAGCAGGGCGGTAAGGATAGAGTAAGTCAGAGAGATATTGGGGAGCAAGACCATTTAATGCTTTAAAAGTTAGAAGCAATACCTTAAAGTGGATACGTGATGCCACAGGTAGCCAGTGAAGGTCATGAAGCAGAGGAGTGATGTGAGCAGAGCGCCTAGTGGAGGTGAGAACTCTTGCTGCTGAGTTTTGAACATACTGTAATCTTGCAATACGTTTTTTGGGAAGACCAAGAAGTAAGGCATTGCAATAGTCCAAGCGTGAAGTGATTAATGCATGAGAGAAGATCGGAGACGAGCAATATTACGAAGATGGAAAAAAGAGTTTTTAACAAGAGAAGAAATGTGAGAGCCAAAAGATAGAGTTGAATCGAATAAGACACCAAGGTTACGAATCAATGACGAAGGCTTAACGTGGATTCCATCAACATCTAAGGACTGGTCAATCCTTTTGGCTAAGGCAGTAGAACCAATCAATAATATCTCAGTTTTATTATCATTCAGTTTAAGGAAATTCAGGGACATCCATTTCTTGATGTCCCTGATACATTCAGTGAGTGAGTCAGGCAAAGATAACCTATCAGAGCTGGTGGTGAGGTAGATTTGAATATCATCAGCATAGCAATGGAACTGAAGTCCGTGCCTGCGTATGATATCATCGAGTGAATATATGTAGATGATGAATAATAGTGGGCCAAGAACCGAACCTTGAGGGACACCCTGTGTAAGTGAAGCAGTGGCAGATCTAAACCCTTGTATAGTGATATAATACTTTCTGTCGCTAATGTAGGAAATGAGCCAAGAAAGAGCAGAGCCAGTGATACCAATGTCAGAAAGCCTAGAGATAAGTATTTCATGGCAGACTGTCAAAAGCAGCGCTTAAATCAAGAAGCATCAGGATGTTTATCAGCCCTGCATCCATGGACAAAAGAATGTCAGCATTTTCACATAGGTGTTCCTTTTGTCCAGGTGAGTAAAGCAAAACTATCATTTAGTTTCTGTTACCGTTGCTTTCAGGTACAGGAACAATGGTGGAAATCTTAAAGCAAGTGGGAACAGGAGACTGGGATAGGGACAGATTGAATATGTCCGTAAACACTCCAGCCAGCTGGTCTGCGCATGCTAAAGCAAAAGATTAGCTAAGGATGGGCCAATACTAGCCGACCAGCAACACAACAAGACCTTACCGACCAGCAACACAACAAGACCTTACCGACCAGCAACACAACAAGACCTTACCCAACAGCAACACAACAAGACCTTACCGACCAGCAACACAACAAGACCTTACCGACCAGCGACACAACAAGACCTTACCGACCAGCAACACAACAAGACCTTACCGACCAGCAACACAACAAGACCTTACCGAACAGCAACACAACAAGACCTTACCGACCAGCAACACAACAAGACCTTACCCAACAGCAACACAACAAGACCTTACCGACCAGCAACACAACAAGACCTTACCGACCAGCGACACAACAAGACCTTACCGACCAGCAACACAACAAGACCTTACCGACCAGCAACACAACAAGACCTTACCGAACAGCAACACAACAAGACCTTACCCAACAGCAACACAACAAGACCTTACCGACCAGCAACGCAACAAGACCTTACCAACCAGGAACACAACAAGACCTTACCAACCAGGAACACAACAAGACCTTACCGACCAGCAACACAACGAGACCTTACCGACCAGGAACACAACGAGACCTTACCGAACAGCAACACAACAAGACCTTACCGACCAGCAACACAACAAGACCTTACCGACCAGCAACACAACAAGACCTTACCGACCAGCAACACAACAAGACCTTACCGAACAGCAACACAACAAGACCTTACCGACCAGGAACACAACAAGACCTTACCGACCAGCAACACAACAAGACCTTACCGACCAGCAACACAACAAGACCTTACCGACCAGCAACACAACAAGACCTTACCGACCAGCAACACAACAAGACCTTACCGAACAGCAACACAACAAGACCTTACCGAACAGCAACACAACAAGACCTTACCGAACAGCAACACAACAAGACCTTACCGACCAGCAACACAACAAGACCTTACCGACCAGCAACACAACAAGACCTTACCGAACAGCAACACAACAAGACCTTACCGACCAGCAACACAACAAGACCTTACCGACCAGGAACACAACAAGACCTTACCGACCAGCAACACAACAAGACCTTACCGACCAGCAACACAACAAGACCTTACCGACCAGCAACACAACAAGACCTTACCGAACAGCAACACAACAAGACCTTACCGACCAGCAACACAACAAGACCTTACCGACCAGCAACACAACAAGACCTTACCGACCAGCAACACAACAAGACCTTACCGAACAGCAACACAACAAGACCTTACCGACCAGCAACACAACAAGACCTTACCGACCAGCAACACAACAAGACCTTACCGACCAGCAACACAACAAGACCTTACCAACCAGCAACACAACAAGACCTTACCAACCAGCAACACAACGAGACCTTACCGACCAGCAACACAACGAGACCTTACCGACCAGCAACACAACAAGACCTTACCGAACAGCAACACAACAAGACCTTACCGACCAGCAACACAACAAGACCTTAACGAACAGCAACACAACAAGACCTTACCAACCAGCAACACAACGAGACCTTACCGACCAGCAACACAACGAGACCTTACCGAACAGCAAATAGCCAGGCAGCTACACAAGGACTTCTAGAATTGGAACTATGCCTATATAAGGTACAGTGCCTTGCAAAAGTATTCATCCTCCTTGGCGTTTTTTCCTATTTTGTTGCATTACAACCTGTAATATCAATGTATTTTTATTGGATTTCATGTGATGGACAAACACAAAATAGTCCAAATTGGTGAAGTGAAATGGGGAGAAAAAAAATTCTGAAAAATAAAAAACGGAAAAGTGGTGTGTGCATATGTATCCACCCCCTTTGATATGAAGCCACTAAATAAGATCTGGTGCAACCAATTACCTTCAGAAGTCACATAATTAGTTAAATAAAGTACACCTGTGTGCAATCTAAGTGTCACATGGTCTGTCACATGATCTCAGTATATATACACCTGTTCTGAAAGGCCCCAGATTCTGCAACACCACTAAACAAGGGGCACCACCAAGCAAGCGGCACCATGAAGACCAAGGAGCTCTCCAAACAGGTCAGGGACAAGGTTGTGGAGAAGTACAGATCAGGGTTGGGTTATAAAAAAATATCCGAAACTTTGAACATCCCACGGAGCACCATTAAATCCATTATTAAAAAATTTAAGAATATAGCACCAGAACAAACCTGCCAAAAGAGGGCCGCCCACCAAAACTCACGGACCAGGCAAGGAGGGCATTAATCAGAGAGGCAAAAAAGAGACCAAAGATAACCCTGAAGGAGCTGCAAAGCTCCACAGCGGAGATTGGAGTATCTGTCCATAGGACCACTTTAAGCCGTACACTCCACTGAGCTGGGCTTTACGGAAGAGTGTCCAGAAAAATACCATTGCTTAAAGAAAAAAATAAGCAAACACGTTTGGTGTTTGCCAAAAGCCATGTGGGAGACTCCCCAAACATATGGAAGAAGGTTCTCTGGTCAGATGAGACTAAAATTGAGCTTTTTGGCCATCAAGGAAACGCTATGTCTGGCACAAACCCAACACCTCTCATCACCCTGAGAACACCATCCCCACAGTGAAGCATGGTGGTGGCAGCATCATGCTGTTGGGATGTTTTTCATCAGCAGGGACTGGGAAACTGGTCAGAATTGAAGGAATGATGGATGGCACTAAATACAAGGATATTCTTGAGGGAAACCTGTTTCAGTCTTTCAGAGATTTGAGACTGGGACGGAGGATCACCTTCCAACAGGACAATGACCCTAAGCATACTGCTAAAGCAACACCCGAGTGGTTTAAGGGGAAACATTTAAATGTCTTGGAATGGCCTAGTCAAAGCAAAGAACTCAATCCAATTGAGAATCTGTGGTATGACTTAAAGATTGTTGTACACCAGCTGAACCCATCCGACTTGAAGGAGCTGGAGCAGTTTGGCCTTGAAGAATGGACAAAAATCCCAGTGGCTAGATGTGCCAAGCTTATAGAGACATACCCAAAGAGACTTGCAGCTGTAATTGCTGCAAAAGGTGGCTCTACACAGTATTGACTTTGGGGGTGGATGAATAGTTATGCAAGCTCAAGTTTTCAGTTTATTTGTCTTATTTCTTGTTTGTTTCACAATAAAACTTATTTTGCATCTTCAAAGTGGTAGGCATTGTTGTGTAAATCAGATGATACAAACCCCCCAGAAATGAATTTTAATTCCAGGTTGTAAGGCAGCAAAATAGAAAAAATGCCAAGGGTGAATACTTTCGCAAGAGCCACTGTACATGGGTGGCAGGTAGTCTAGTGGTTATGAATGTTGAGCCAGTAACCTAAAGGGTCGCTGGTTTCAATCCCTGTGGCGGCAAGGAGGAGAAATGTGCCGTTCTGCCCTTAAGCAACAACAACTGCTCCCCAGGCGCCGTGGACGCCAATTAAGGCTTATACCCCTACACCTCTCTGATTCAGAGGGCTTGGGTTAACTGCGGAAGACATTTCGGTTGAATGCATTCAATTATGCAACTGACTAGGTATCCCCGTATGCCCATACAATGAAGAGAGGACAGGTTCACAAAGGGACATGGTATTATGTTATTAGGAAGGATGGATGAAAGGAAGGATGAAAGGAAGGAAGGCAGGGTAAAATGTAGTATGAGACTTTCATTTTTGATACTCAGTGTAATTTCTTTTTACATTTTCTCTCTCATCCCCCTCTCTCTCTCTCTCTCTCTCTCTCTCTCTCTCTCTCTCTCTCTCTCCTCCTTCTCTCTCTCTCTCTCTCTCTCTCTCTCTCTCTCTCTCTCTCTCTCTCTCTCTCTCACCCCCTCTCTCTCTCTCTCTCACCCCCTCTCTCTCTCTCTCTCTCTCTCTCTCTCTCTCTCTCTCTCTCTCTCTCTCTCTCACCCTCCTTCTCTCTCTCTCTTTCTCTCTCTCTCACCCCCTCTCTCTCTCTCTCTCTCTCTCTCTCTCTCTCTCTCTCTCTCTCTCTCTCTCTCTCTCTCTCTCTCTCTCTCTCTCACCCTCTCTCTCTCTCTCTCACCCCTCTCTCTCTCTCTCTCTCTCTCTCTCTCTCTCTCTCTCTCTCTCTCTCTCTCTCTCTCTCTCTCTCTCTCTCTCTCCTTCACTAGGTTGATAATGGTCCGTGTGTTCCTGATAGAGCCTGTGGTCGGTGTCTATGCCTTCTCCATGTTCATGCTGTACCCCCTGATCCAGCAGTACATCTACAGGAGGCTGTGGCAGCAGCTCACCGGCGCCCCCTACCCTACACAGCTGAACTACACCCACTGCTCTGACAGCAGCACCAACATCAGCTCCATTCACCAGGTGAGAGAGGGAGGCTATTGGGTTTCCAAACCCCGCACACTTTATGTGTTTTATTTCGCACTTTTTTTTTTTCTTCTATCCATTGAGACCGGCGTGTCGTTTACAACAACACAGCAAATTCCAAATGATCAATATGAAATAAAATAAACTACAAATGACAGAGTTAACGCTGCAGCTTCAAACACCACACAAAACAAATTATTTACATTCAATTCAAACAGTTGCAATAATTAAGTTGTCTTTTATTTGTCATCTTTGGTGTGAATAAAATAAATAGAATTAAAACTGGTTGACCAGGAAAATCTGTTTCAAATTGTTCCTTTCTCTCCTCTCTCCCTGTTCTCTCCTCCCCCCTCCTCTCTCCTCTCTCCCTGTTCTCTCCTCCCCCTCCTATCTCCTCTCTCCCTGTTCTCTCCTCCCCCTCCCATCTCCTCTCTCCCTGTTCTCTCCTCCCCCTCCCATCTCCTCTCTCCCTGTTCTCTCCCTCCCCTCCCATCTCCTCTCTCCCTGTTCTCTCCTCCCCTCCCATCTCCTCTCTCCTGTTCTCTCCTCCCCTCCCATCTCCTCTCTCCCTGTTCTCTCCTCCCCCTCCTCTCTCCTCTCTCCCTGTTCTCTCCTCCCCCTCCTCTCTCCTCTCTCCCTGTTCTCTCCTCCCCTCCCATCTCCTCTCTCCTGTTCTCTCCTCCCCTCCCATCTCCTCTCTCCCTGTTCTCTCCTCCCCTCCCATCTCCTCTCTCCCTGTTCTCTCCTCCCTCCCATCTCCTCTCTCCTGTTCTCTCCTCCCCCTCCTCTCTCCTCTCTCCCTGTTCTCTCCTCCCTCCCATCTCATCTCTCCCTGTTCTCTCCTCCCCCTCCTCTCTCCTCTCTCCCTGTTCTCTCCTCCCCCTCCCATCTCATCTCTCCCTGTTCTCTCCTCCCCCTCCCATCTCCTATCTCTCTGTTCTCGCCTCCCCCCACCCATCTCCTCACTCCCTCCCATCTCCTCTCTCCCCTCCTCTCTCCCTCTTCTCTCCCCCACCCATCTCCTCTCTCCCTCCTCTCTCCCTCTTCTCTCCCCTCCCATCTCCTCTCTCCCTCCTCTCTCCCTCTTCTCTCCCCCTCCTCTCTCTTCTCTCCCTCTTCTCTCCTCCCCCTCCTATCTCCTCTCTCCCTCCTCTCTCCCTCTTCTCTCCCCCCTCCTCTCTCTTCTCTCCCTCTTCTCTCCTCCCCCTTCCCCTCATCTCTCCTTTCCTCCCCTCTCCTCTCTCCCGCCTCTCTCTTCCCCCCTTCCCTCTCCTCCCTTCCCCCCTACAGGAGATCCAGAAGGAGGCATCTCTGTTCCTCTTCTACAGTGAGCTATGTTTCCTCTTCCCTAGTCTCCTTTCCTCCCTACTCCTGGTCTCCTACAGCGACCACCGCGGCAGGAAGGTAAATACATATATGACATTTACTGTGGCTACATCCCAAATGGCATCCTATTCTCACATAGGCCCTGGTCAAAGTAGTGCACTATGTAGGGAATAGGGTACCATAGGGCTCTGGTCTAAAGTAGTGCACTATGTACGGAATAGGGTACCATAGGGCTCTGGTCTAAAGTAGTGCACTAAATAGGGAATAGGGCTGTGGTCTAAAGTAGTTCACTGTATAGGGAATAGGGTGCCATTTTCTGAAGTAGATAATATATTACCTTTATATGCCATAGCTGCTAAATAGCCTGGGTACTCATTTGTTTAACATGTCAATTCAATTCCATTTTCAATAAGGGCATTATTGGTATGGGAAACATATGTTTACATTGCCAGTAAACATTACCCTCGCAAAAGTTCCAAAATAATAAAGACATTTCACATGTCATATTATGTGCAAATAGTTAAAGTACAAAAGGGAAAATAAATAAACAAATATGGGTTGTATTTACAACGGTGTTTGTTCTTAACTGGTTGCCCTTTTCTTGTGGCAACAGGTCACACATCTTGCTGCTGTGATGGAACACTGTGGTATTTCACCCAGTAGATATGGAACTTTATCAAAATTCAATTCGTTTTTTCGAATTTTTTGTGTGTCATTGTAATCTGAGGGAAATATGTGTCTCTAATATGGTCATACATTTGGCAGGAGGTTAGGAAGTTTCCACCTCATTCTGTGGGCAGTGTGAACATAGCCTGTCTTCTCTTGAGAGCCAGGTCTGCCTACGGCGGCCTTTCTCAATAGCAAGGCTATGCTCACTGAGTCTGTACATAGTCAAAGCTTTCCATGAAGTTTGGGTCAGTCACAGCGGTCAGGTATTCTGCCACTGTGTACTCTCTGTTTAGGGCCAAACAGCATTCTTGTTTGCTCAGTTTCTTTGTTTGAATTATTTCCAATGTGTTAAGTAATTATCTTTTTGTTTTCTCATGATTTGATTGGGTCTAATTGTGTTGCTCTTCCTGGGGCTCTGTGGGGTCTGTTTATGTTTGTGAACAGCCCCAGGACTAGCTTGCTTAGGGGACTCTTCTCCAGGTTCATCTCTCTGTAGGTGATGGCTTTGTTATGGAAGGTTTGGGAATCACTTCCTTTTAGGTGGTTGTAGAATTTAACATCTCGTTTCTGGATTTTGATAATTAGCGGGTATCGGCCTAATTCTGCTCTGCATGCATTATTTGGCGTTTTACGTTGTACACAGAGGATATTTTTGCAGAATTCTGCATGCATAGTCTCAATTTGGTGTTTGTCCCATTTTGTGAATTCGTTGTTGGTGAGCGGACCCCAGACCTCACAACCATGAAGGGCAATGGGTTCTATAACTGATTCAAATATTAATTGGTCTGTGTGTGTGAGGATCCTAATTGGTATGTTATCAATGTCTCTCTCCCCCCTCTCTCTTCTGTCTCTCTCCCCCTCTCTCTTCTGTCTCCCCCTCTCTTCTGTCTCTCTCCCCTCTCTCTTCTGTCTCTCTCATTTTGTCCCCCTCCATCCCTCCATCCCTCATCCCTCCATCTCTAGGTAGCTCTAGTGCCCCCACTGGTGGGGGAGCTGTTATTTGCTCTGTGCTATGCAACCGTGTCTCACCTCTCCCTCAGCCTGGGTTATCTGCTAGGGGCCTCGTTCCTGGCTGGGCTAATGGGGGGGCCCACTGCTCTACTGGGGGGAAGTTTTGCCTATATAGCTGACCTATGTGAGGAGGAGCGGGTGGAGGATATTGTTGGGATTGGGGTTAAAGATGGGGGGAGTTACCAATGTGAGGGAGGTGGGGGTGGGGGAGGAGATGACTGTAGAGATCGGGGTATGAGTGGGGGGAGTGGAGAGGGAGACCGAAGGAGAGACGGAGAGAGAGACGGAGGCAGAGACAGAGAGAGAGATGGACAAGGAGACAGAGGGAGAGACGGAGAGAGGAGAGAGAGAGATGGACAAGGAGACAGAGGGAGAGACGGAGAGAGGAGAGAGAGAGATGGACAAGGAGACAGAGGGAGAGACGGAGAGAGGAGAGAGAGAGACTGGGGTAAAGGTGGGGATCGCACGGTGCGTATGGCAGCCTTGGAGATGTTGCTAGGTGTGTTGTCGGGGCTAGCCTCTCTGTGTACTGGGTTCTATATTCAGACGGCAGGGTTCACCTGGCCGTTCATCACAGCAGCCGTACTGCATCTGATCAACCTGGTATACACAGCATGGGTACTGCAGGAGACTGTGGAGAGACCCTCACACACAGACTCATCTTCATCACCATCATCATCATCATCATCGTCACCAACACCTTTTGGGGCAGGCTCCGCCCGCTTGCCCAAACGAGAAGCCCTGATTGGTCGGTTGCAGGGTGTGTATCTGTTATTCACCACGTCAACAAGGAGGAGGAAAACTGTCCTGGGACTGATACTGGCAGCCTTTGCTTTCTATAAGGTTAGTGTGTGTGTGTGTGTGTGTGTGTGTGTGTGTGTGTGTGTGTGTGTGTGTGTGTGTGTGTGTGTGTGTGTGTGTGTGTGTGTGTGTGTGTGTGTGTGTGTGTGTGTGTGTGTGTGTGTGTGTGTGGTGTGGTGTGGTGTGGTGTGGTGTGGTGTTTGTTTAACATTTCACCTTAATGTCCTGACAAGGTAGGAAAACAGGAACTGTTTAAGAAGTCAGGACTTTTTTCAGATCCTGAATTTTTTCAAATTATATTTAAAGCTTAAGGGTTAGGGGAAAATAGGATTTGTAATAGTAAAAAATGAAAAGAGGAGCGACCCAGGGATGTGTGTGCTTTGGGGACCTTTAACAGAATGCGACTGGCAGAACGGGTGTTGTATGTGGAGGATGAGGGCTGCAGTAGATGTCTCAGATAGGGGGGAGTGAGGCCTAAGAGGGTTTTATAAATAAGCATCAACCAGTGGGTCCTGCGACGGGTTTACAGAGATGACCAGTTTACAGAGGAGTATAGAGTGCAGTGATGTGTCCTATAAGGAGAATTGGTGGCAAATCTGATTGCCGAATGGTAAAGAACATCTAGCCACTCGAGAGCACCCTTACCTGCCGATCTATAAATTATGTCTCCGTAATCTAGCATGGGTAGGATGGTCATCTGAATCAGGGTTAGTTTGGCAGCTGGGGTGAAAGAGGAGTGATTACGATAGAGGAAACCAAGTCTAGATTTAACTTTAGCCTGCAGCTTTGATATGTGCTGAGAGAAGGACAGTGTACCGTCTAGCCATACTCCCAAGTACTTGTATGAGGTGACTACCTCAAGCTCTAAACCCTCAGAGGTAGTAATCACACCTGTGGGGAGAGGGGAATTCTTCTTACCAAAACCACATGACCTTTGTTTTGGAGGTATCCAGAACAAGGTTAAGGGCAGAGAAAGCTTGTTGTAGAGTGTTTACTGATCAAGAGAGAAAATTTGCAAATTTTTACAGTTATAAGGAAGGTGATATATTATAGTTAGTCATTGTATAATTTGATTATGCTATGTTTAGAAAGCATATCAGTCATTTCAAGCCTTATTCATACATTTTTGTTGAATAGGAATTGTATCATATTTCATATTTAAATATTTTAATATTTAATTTAATTAATTTGTACTGTGTACTCGAGCTCGTGTCCTCAAAAGTGACTACACCTCAGCAATTTATAACTATTTCTTACCAGAAAGGTGAGATTTTAACCTTTCTTTGAGTATGCAGCATTAGATTTTGTTTATGCCCCTTTAATGATAAATAATTACTTTTGGGGATGATGTAGATTACATTTTTGATTACATTTAGTTACATTTAACTGGTTAATAGAGTGGGTCAGGTCTGCTCTATACCAAATTAGCATACCTTGGTAGTAAGAATCCTTGGTAGTAGAATCCTTGGTAGTAGAATCCTTGGTAGTAAGAATCTGTGGTAGTAAGAATCCTTGGTAGTAGAATCCTTGGTAATAGAATCCTTGGTAGTAAGAATCCTTGGTAGTAAGAATCCTTGGTAGTAAGAATCCTTGGTAGTAATAATCCTTGGTAGTAAGAATCCCTGGTAGTAGAATCCTTGGTAGTAAGAATCCTTGGTTGTAAGAATCCTTGGTAGTAAGAACCCTTGGTAGTAGAATCCTTGGTAGTAAGAATCCTTGGTAGTAGAATCCTTGGTAGTAAGAATCCTTGGTAGTAAGAATTCCTGGTAGTAGAATCCTTGGTAGTAATAATCCTTGGTAGTAAGAATCCTTGGTTGTAAGAGTCCTTGGTTGTAAGAATCCTTGGTAGTAAGAACCCTTGGTAGTAGAATCCTTGGTAGTAAGAATCCTTGGTAGTAGAATCCTTGGTAGTAAAAATCATTGGTAGTAGAATCCTTGGTTGTAAGAATCCTTGGTAGTAAGAATCCTTGGTAGTAGAATCCTTGTAAGTAAGAATCCTTGGTAGTAAGAATCATTGGTAGTAGAATCCTTGGTAGTAATAATCCTTGGTAGTAAGAATCCTTGGTAGTAGAATCCTTGGTAGTAAGAATCCTTGGTTGTAAGAATCCTTGGTAGTAAGAACCCTTGGTAGTAGAATCCTTGGTAGTAAGAATCCTTGGTAGTAGAATCCTTGGTAGTAAGAATCCTTGGTAGTAGAATCCTTGGTAGTAAAAATCATTGGTAGTAAGAATCCTTGGTAGTAGAATCCTTTGTAGTAAGAACCCTTGGTAGTAAGATTCCTTGGTAGTAAGAATCCTTGGTAGTAGAATCCTTCGTAGTAAGAATCCTTGGTAGTAAGAATCCTTGTTAGTAGAATCCTTGGTAATAGAATCCTTGGTAGTAAGAATCCTTGGTAGTAAGAATCCTTGGTAGTAGAATCCTTGGTTGTAAGAATCCTTGGTAGTAAGAATCCTTGGTAGTAGAATCCTTGTAAGTAAGAATCCTTGGTAGTAAGAATCATTGGTAGTAGAATCCTTGGTAGTAAGAATCCTTCTAGAATCCTTGGTCGTAAGAATCCTTGGTAGTAGAATCCTTGGTAGTAAGAATCCTTCTAGAATCCTTGGTATTAAGAATCCTTGGTCGTAAGAATCCTTCTAGAATACTTCCAGGTAAATTTGTCCAAAATCAGATTGTTGGTTTGTAGTGAAGGTTATGTTGTGGAGGTTAGTATCCTATATGTCCTTGTAAATAAAATCTAATTCTATATGCTGAAAGATTCAGGAGTTCATCTGCTCATGGCCTGCTCCTCTCTCTCTGCCCCTCTCTCCCCATCTCCCTCCCCCCATCTCCCTGTCAGCTATCTAAGCTGATTGTTCATTAGATTTAATTGAGTATTTTTTTAAAAATTGCTTTCAAATAACTAGTAACAGAAAATAAGTAACTGTGTCCTCCCTCTCTCTCCCCAACAGGTGTCTAAGCTAGGTGGTATGTCCATCTTCATCCTGTATGAGCTGAATGCTCCTCTGTGTTGGAGTGAGGTGTTGGTGGGCTATGGTTCAGCCTTGTCTACACTCATCTACCTGGGGAGCTTTGCAGGGGTGTCCCTGCTGTCGCGCTGTCTTCGGGACGGGTATATAGTACTACTGGGACTGCTGTCTGTCGCTGCAGGACTACTGATGGCTGCCTTCGTCAAGAGCACACTGCTCATGTTCCTAGGTGAGATGGGGATGGGAGGGTTAGAGATAAGGGTTAGGTGTTAAGGAAAAAGATTTTAAAAAATTATGATTATTTTGTTTTTGCATTTTCCAATTAAGAACATTCAAAACAAAAATGAAAAGATATTAGACAACAATATAACAAAGTGACAATAACCTTACAAGACAACAGACGAGTGTAAAGAAAAAAAAAAAATATATATATATACAGTGAGGGGAAAAAGTATTTGATCCCCTGCTGATTTTGTACGTTTGCCCACTGACAAAGAAATGATCAGTCTATAATTTTAATGGTAGGTTTATTTGAACAGTGAGAGACAGAATAACAACAAAAAAAAATCCAGAAAAACGCATGTGAAAAATGTTATAAATGGAATTGCATTTTAATGGGGGAAATAAGTATTTGACCCCCTCTCAATCAGAAAGATTTCATTACTACTACTACTACTACCACCATCACTAAACTGCTATCATTACCATCACCCTACTACCATCATCATTACTACTACTACCACCACCATCATTAAACTGCTATCATTACCATCACCCCACTACCCATACCACTACTATTTGGAATGATAAACAACAATAATAATAGTAATAACAATAAAAGTAATAACAATAACAGCAATAATAAGTAAGTTACTGTTTACTATGCAGATGTTACTATTCAGTGTCCCTCAGGCTATGGCAGGCAAATACATATTTGGCTGCAAGAGGAGCCATTGCTCCTTCGCCCATGAGTATTTTTAGGTTTTCCTCTTGGTTTAATAAGTTAGAATTTGGAATAAATGTAGTCATTTCTGTGAATAATGAATCTCTTGGTGAGGAATATTTATTACAGTAAAGGAGAAAGTGCATCTCTGTTTCTACCTCCCCTGTCGTGCAGTGACCACATACCCGCTCCTCTTTGGGTAGCCATGTGTTTTTATGTCTGCCGGTTTCTATTGCCAATTGGTGGTCACTCAGCTTGTACTTGGTAAGGATCTGTCTCTGCTTCGTATCTCTGACAGAGTAGAGATAATCAGCCAATTCATATTCTCTGTTCAGGGTCAGATAGCAATTTAGTCGGCTTTGGGGTTTTGTTTCGTTTTTCCAATATTGTAGATATGAGTCCTTTAATTGGTTCATGATTTTGTTTATTGGAATTCTTTCTTTTGAAGCAGTGCTGGTGTCAGCTTGGTTGGTTAGGTCCAACACCAGCTGACTGAGAGGGCTCGTTTCTGGGCTCAGCTCTTGGGTTTGAAGTGCTTTAAATTGCAGACTTGAATTTGGACTTGAATTTAGATGTCGCCAAAATTTTAATGATCTTTTCTGTATTTTCATTACTACTGGAAAGTGGCCCAATCCTGCCCTACATGTATTAGTTGGTGTATTTCTCTGGACAGAATTTTCCGACAGAATTCTGCATGTAGGGCTTCAATTGCATGTTTGTCCCACATTTTAAAGTCCAGTTTATTGAGTGGCCCCCAAACCTCACTTCCGTAAAGAGCTATTGGTAGGATTACACTGTCAAATATTTTGGTCCAAATTCTAATTGGGGTGTTGATTTTGAATAATTTCATTTTTATTGCATACAATGCTCTGCGGACTTTTTCTCTGAGTGCATTCACTGCCATATTAAAGTTGCCCTATGCAGCTATGGTCAGACCAAGGTATGTGTAATTTTTTGTGTGTTCAATTATGGTGCTTTTCAGGGTGAATTTATATTTGTGTTTCTGACATCTGTTTTTTGGGGGGGAAATCTGGATTTTCATTTTTTTTAATTTACTGCCAGGGCAGAATTATGGCAATATTGCTCAATGTTAAGGTTCTGTTGAATACCTTCTTTGGTTGGTGATAGAAGTACCAAGTCATCAGCATATAGCAGATATTTTACCTCTGTGTCAAATAGTGTGAGTCCTGGGGCTGGAGAATGGTCCAACATGTCTGCTAATTCATTGATATAAATGTTGAAAAGATTTGGACTCAAACTGCAGCCTTGACTCACACCTCGACATTGTGGTTTTTGATTTTTATTGCACACTTGTTTTCTGTGTACATACATTTTATTAAGTCATACACCTTACCACCAAGCCCACTTTGGAGAATTTTGTAGAATAGCCCTTCGTGCCAAATAGAATCAAATGCTTTTTTAAAGTCAATAAAGCAAGCAAAGATTTTTCCCTCTGTTTTTTGGTGGACGTGTTTATTAATTTGTGTGTGTAAGGTGTATATATGGTCAGTAGTGTGATGGTTAGGGAGAAAGCCAATTTGACAATTTTTACTTATTACATTTGTCTTGAAGAAAGGTTGGAATTCTTGAATTCAAAATGCTGCAGAAAACCTTTCCCAAGTTGCTGTTTACGCAAATTCCCCTGTAATTATTGGGGTCTGATTTGTCTCCACTTTTGTGGATAAGGGAGATGAGCCCCTGGTTCCAGACATCAGGGAAGCAGCCAGAAGTTAAAACCATGTTGAACAATTTAAGCACAGCATTTTGCAACTCAGGTGTGCTGTTTTTCAGCATTTCATTTCTGATGTTGTCTAGACCACAAGCCTTCTTTGATTTTATAGATTTGAGCTTCGTTTAGTTCTTGTTGGGTTATTGGGTCATCTAATGGATTTTGGTTGTTTTTAATGACTGATTCAAGGATGTACAATCTTCTTGAATTTCTAATTGATTCTGTTGTAAGTCTTTTTGTCAAATGTTTTTGTATAGCTTATCAGAATATGTTTGCCAAATTCCTTCATCTTGTATGGCTCATTCTTGTGGCTTTGTCATGCTTAAATTGTTTCACATGTCCCAGAACTGATTTTGGTCAATTGCGTTTTCAATTTCATCAAGTGTCTTGTAGGTATAATTCAATTTCTTGCGTTTCAGCGTGTGTTTCTACTGTTTCAGAGTTTTACAGTATTCATAGATCTGGGTTGTTTTGCTGCTTATGTTTTTCATTTGACATTTGTCTCAGGTGTTTTCTAATTGATTTACATTCGTTATCAAACCATTTTTCAGAAACATTTAGTTTTTTGTTTCTGATGTTGCATTTCTTTGGTTTATTCAAATTTGCTTTCGATGCTGCTTTTTGGAATATGCAATTGATGTTTTGAGTAGCCGAATTGAACTGTCTCTCTGTCTCTCTCTCCCCCTTTATTGACATGGGAAACATATTTACATGGGAGCCAGAGCAAGTGAAATAGACAAACAAAAGTGAAATAAACAATCAGAAATTAACAGTAAACATTACAGTCGTGGCCAAAAGTTTTGAGAATGACACAAATATACATTTTCACAAAGTCTGATGCCTCAGTTTATATGATGGCAATTTGCATATACTCCAGAATGTCATGAAGAGTGATCAGATGAATTGCAATTATTTGCAAAGTCCCTCTTTGCCATGCAAACGAACTGAATCCCCCAAAAACATTTCCACTGCATTTCAGCCCTGCCACAAAAGGACCAGATGACATCATGTCAGTGATTCTCTCGTTAACACAGGTGTGAGTGTTGACGAGGACAAGGCTGGAGATCACTCTGTCATGCTGATTGAGTTTGAATAACAGACTGGAAGCTTTAAAAGAAGGGTGGTGCTTGGAATCATTGTTCTTCCTCTGTTTACCATGGTTGTCTGCAAGGAAACACGTGCCGTCATCATTGCTTTGCACAAAAAGGGCTTCACAGGCAAGGATATTGCTGCCAGTAAGATTGCACCTAAATCAACCATTTATCGGATCATCAATAACTTCAAGGAGAGCGGTTCAATTGTTGTGAACTAGGCTTCAGGGCCCCCGAGAAAGTCCAGCAAGCGCCAGGACCGTCTCCTAAAGTTGATTCAGCTGCGGGATCGGGGCACCACCAGTACAGAGCTTGCTCAGGAATGGCAGCAGGCAGGTGTGAGTGCATCTGCACGCACAGTGAGGAGAAGACTTTTGGAGGATGGCCTGGTGTCAAGAAGGGCAGCAAAGAAGACACTTCTCTCCAGGAAAAACATCAGGGACAGACTGATATTCTGCAAAAGGTACAGGGATTGGACTGCTGAGGACTGGGGTAAAGTTGTTTTCTCTGATGAATCCCCTTTCCGATTGTTTGGGGCATCCAGTAAAAAGCTTGTCCGGAGAAGACAAGGTGAGCGCTACCATCAGTCCTGTGTCATGCCAACAGTAAATCATCCTGAGACCGTTCATGTGTGGGGTTGCTTCTCAGCCAAGGGAGTGGGCTCACTCACAATTTTTCCTAAGAACACAGCCATGAATAAAGAATGGTACCAACACATCCTCCGAGAGCAACTTCTCCCAACCATCCAGGAACAGTTTGGTGACGAACAATGCCTTTTCCAGCATAATAGAGCACCTTGCCATAAGGCAAAGGTGATAACTAAGTGGCTCGGGGAACAAAACATCGATATTTTGGGTCCATGGCCAGGAAACTCCCCAGACCTTAATCCCATTGAGAACTTGTGGTCAATCCTCAAGAGGTGGGTGGACAAACAAAATCCCACAAATTCTGACAAACTCCAAGCATTGATTATGCAAGAATGGGCTGCCATCAGTCAGGATGTGGCCCAGAAGTTAATTGACAGCATGCCAGGGCGGATTGCAGAGGTCTTGAAAAAGAAGGGTCAACACTGCAAATATTGACTCTTTGCATCAGCTTCATGTAATTGTCAATAAAAGCCTTTGACACTTATGAAATGCTTGTAATTATACTTCAGTATTCCATAGTAACATCTGACAAAAATATCTAAAGTCACTGAAGCAGCAAACTTTGTGGAAATTTATATTTGTGTCATTCTCAAAACTTTTGGCCACGACTGTACACTCACAATTTTTTTTAAAGAATATAGACATTTTAAATGTTATATTATTGGCTATGTTACAGTGTTGTTACAATTTGCAAATAGTTTAAGTATGAAGGGGAAAATAAATAAACAGATAAATATAGGTTGTATTTACAATATTGTTTGTGCTCCACTGGTCACCCTTTTGTTGTGGCAACAGGTCACAAATCGTGCTGCTGTGGTGGCACACTGCGGTCTTTTTCACCTGTGTGTGTGTGTGTGTGTGTGTGTGTGTGTGTGTGTGTGTGTGTGTGTGTGTGTGTGTGTGTGTGTGTGTGTGTGTGTGTGTGTGTGTGTGTGTGTGTGTGTGTGTGTTCCTTAGTGCGGCTGCCTCTCCTTCTCTCCATTATGCCTGCTCCTGTTCTGAGGTCCATGATGTCCAAGATAGTGCTCAGCTCTGAACAGGGTAAGACACTATGCTAAGCTAGGCTACATTACATTATGTTACACTGTGCTATGCTAGGCTAAATTCCTCTATGCTAGGCCAGGCTATATTGCACTTCGTTACACAATGTTAGGCTGAGCTAGGCTACATTACATTATGTTACACTATGCTATGCTAGGCTAAATTCCTCTATGCTAGGCTAGGCTATATTGCACTTCGTTACACAATGTTAGGCTGAGCTAGGCTACATTACATTATGTTACACTATGCTATGCTAGGCTAAATTCCTCTATGCTAGGCTAGGCTATATTGCACTTCGTTACACAATGTTAGGCTGAGCTAGGCTACATTACATTATGTTACTCTATGCTTGCTAGGCTAAGCTACATTACACGATGCTAGGCTACACTCCTGTTCAAGATGTCCCAGATAGCACACAGCTCTCACCATCTACAATTCTTACAGCGTTTCCATGAGACTTCCCAAGGTACGATAGTGATGAGGTTAAACCATGTTCGGCACATTTACATTTGAGTAATTAAGTAGCTTATCCAGAGCGACGTACAGTTAGCACATTGATGTTAAGGAAGCTAAGAGAGATTACTGCAGCATTTGTTCTCCTCCAAATCAGCAAACGTCAGTGATCAAGACTCTGGCAGTAGTATTTTATTTATTTAACTAGGCAAGTCAGTTAAGAACAAATTCTTTATTTACAATGACGGCCTACCAGGGAACAGTGGGTTAACTGCCTTGTTCAGGGGCAGAACAACATATTATTTACCTTGTCAGCTCGGGGATTCAATCTAGCAACCTTTTGGTTACTGGTCCAACGCTCTAACCACTAGGCAACCTGCCGTCCCAATACCAGAAAACAACTCAGAATAACGAAAATCAAATCAAATGTTATTGGTCACATACACATGGTTAGCAGATGGTATTGGTCACATACACATGGTTAGCAGATGTTATTGGTCACATACACACGGTTAGCAGATGGTATTGGTCACATACACATGGTTAGCAGATGGTATTGGTCACATACACATGGTTAGCAGATGTTATTGGTCACATACACATGGTTAGCCAGATGTTATTGGTCACATACACATGGTTAGCAGATGTTAATGCGAGTGTAGCAAAATGCTTGTAAACTCCAGAACTGTGTGTGTGTCCTCTCCTCTCGCCAGGTGCAGTGTTTGCGTGCGTAGCATTCGTGGAGATGTTGAGTATAGGTGTTGGGTTCACCGTGTTCAGCAGTACCTACGCCTCCACTGTCTCCTGGTTCCCTGGATTCAGCTTCCTGCTGGCTTCAGCCATCACACTCATACCGGCTGCTCTGATTGGGTGAGTCAGTCAACACAACCATTCTGATTGGATGCGTCAGTCAACGCAAACCATTCTGATTTGGTGGGTCAGTCAACATAACCATTCTGATTCGGTGAGTCAGTCAACACAACCATTCTGATTTGGTGGGTCAGTCAACATAACCATTCTGATTGGGTGAGTCAGTCAACACAACCATTCTGATTGGGTGAGTCAGTCAACACAACCATTCTGATTGGGTGGGTCAGTCAACATAACCATTCTGATTGGGTGAGTCAGTCAACATAACCATTCTGATTCGGTGAGTCAGTCAACACAACCATTCTGATTTGGTGGGTCAGTCAACATAACCATTCTGATTGGGTGAGTCAGTCAACACAACCATTCTGATTGGGTGAGTCAGTCAACACAACCATTCTGATTGGGTGGGTCAGTCAACACAACCATTCTGATTTGGTGAGTCAGATAACAAAAACATTCTGATTGGGTGTGTCAGTCAACGCCACCATTCTGATTGGATGGGTCAGTCAACATAACCATTCTGATTGGGTGGGTCAGTCAACACAACCATTCTGATTGGGTTGGTCAGTCAACAAAACCATTCTGATTGGGTGGGTCAATACAACCAAATCGTATAGATAAAAGCCGGGATCAAATTAAATCAAAGTCAAATCAAGTTATATTGGTCGCGTACACATATTTTGCAGATGTTATCGCGGGTGTAGCTAAAATGCTTATGTTCCTAGCTCCAACAGTGCAGTAATTGTCGTGGAAAAAATGATCTTCAAATGATGACACTCATACAGGAAACTTGTGAATTCAATAAGACCTTTAATTCAGAGTAATCAAAGGTCGAGCCGTGACCCGGATCACAGCTGAAAACCATGAATCCCACAATCCCAATTTATACCCTTACAGTATATGGGTACAGCCCATATGTAAATGCAGTCACTCCTTCTTTCTCTCATGCCACCTATCATCTTTTGATCTGAGGTCTTGCTTGTTCACGCCCAGTAACGCCCCTATCTGTTCCAAGCTTAGATCATATGGTGGCAGCCACTTCAATGTTATAACAATAATACATTTTATTGTGTACATATATTACTTGTGTTGGCCATTCTGCTGTCATCTTTTAGACCTTAATGGATTAAATTAGTATTATATCTCTACTTGATGTATCTCATGGTTCCAGTTGCACTGATCTCTGTATATGAAAATATATTGTCTTTAACTCTCCTCACCACATTCTATCTTAGCAATTGCTTGCTGTCACTCACACACCTGACAGCTGCTTGGGCTGTATTCGTAGCCCTGCAACCGCCCAAGCATTTAACCTAAACGTTCCTATACCTTATAAGTCCTTTTGTTTCTGTTCGCCTGTCTAATTTTACAGACCCTGTTACTTGACTCTATGTCTGACTTTTAACATATGTATTTACGGGTCTCAGCTTTGCAGCCTTGTCACCTAGCCGAGACAACCTTTGGCATGTGTTCTGCTGAGGAGTGGTGCTTGTGTTATCTGATGCCCTGTTTCTGGGAGTTCATATGGATAATTGGAAAGTCTTTCCAAGTAATCAGAAAATGTACTTAGTATCATTAAAATATCTACAATATAATACCTAACGATATAAAACAATACACGATAATCCCAAAAATGTAAAGAAGAGAGTTAAGAAATATAGAAATATTTGAATGAGCAATGTCAGAGTCCGAAAATATAAATTAACCCCTTAAAGTCGATGTCCACACCCCCGCGGAAATCTAATTAGCATAATAAAAGATCTGCATATAAATCCGTCAGTTAGAGATATTTTTTTGCATCGGATACGTCTCAATCCACTGCATCCGGCGATATCGCACTTCCGCTTCTGCGGTGAAAGGTGACAGAGCTAGAGCAGTGTTTATCAGAACATCCCGAAAATCGGTCTTCTCACAAAATCGCCCCGTAGCGTCCGAACGGTTTGGCCTACTATTATGACCCCTTGATGGAAAGATGAGACTCTCACGAACACCATGGTGTTCTCCGTTTTGCTCTACGACCCCCCACAAGACTCACAGAAGACTCGTATGAAGGTCCCCTGGTACCAGTTAAAAAAATGAATGGTATATGTTTAGTGCCAAGAATAAGGGGTTAAATACATGTAGTGAATCTTTTATTCAATGCATTTATATGGGCTAATAGTTTAGACAGGGCTAAGACTGGGCTTAGACTGGGTTTAGACAGGGCTAAGACTGGGCTTAGACTGGGCTTAGACTGGGCTTAGACTGGTTTAGACAGGGCTTAGACTGAGCTTAGACTGGGTTTAGACAGGGCTTAGACTGGGCTTAGACAGGGCTTAGACTGGGCTTAGACTGGGCTTAGACTGGGTTTAGACTGGGTTTAGACTGGGCTTAGACTGGGCTTAGACTGGGTTTAGACAGGGCTTAGACTGGGCTTAGATTGGGTTTAGACTGGGTTTAGACTGGGCTTAGACTGGGCTTAGACTGTTATGGGTTCATATGTGATAGCTCTTATGTGTATAGCTATTATGGACAGTTTCTGAATAGAAAATATGTGTACAAGGTAGTTCAATAAGATGAACCTTGACTGCAATACAGTATATACATATTAAGTGAGTAAAACAGTATGCAAACATGATTAAAGTGACCAGTGTTCCATGTCTATGTACAGTATATGCATGGGGCAGCAGTCTCTAAGGTGTAGGGTAGAGTACCTGGTGGTAGCCGGCTAGTAACAGTGACTAAAGTTCAGGGCAGGGTACTGGACGGAGGCCGGCTAGTGGTGACTGTTTAACAGTCTGATGGCCTGGAGATAGAAGCTGTTTTTCAGTCTCTTCGTCCAGCGTTGATGCGCCTATACTGTCTCCTCCTTCTAGATGGTAGAGGGGTGAACAGGCCGTGGCTCAAGTGACTGAGGTCCTTGATGATCTTCTTGGCCTTCCTGTGACACCAGGTGCTGCAGATGTCCTGGAGAGCAGGCAGTCCGCGCCCGGTTATGCGCTGGGCTGACCGCACCCCCCCTCTGGAGAGCCCTGCAGTTGCGGACAGTAAAAGTTGTCATACCAGGCAGTGCACACCGTCGAACTTGAAGCTTTCACCCTCTCCACTGCGGCCCAGTCGATGTGGATGGGGTCCCTCACCTCCTCCCTGTGTGCTCTTGTTGTTGTCGGTAAACTGGCCTACCACCGTTGTGTAGTCTGCAATCTTGATGATTGAGTTGGAGGCGTGCATGGCCACGCAGTCATCAGCATGTTGTTGCCTACCTTCACCACCTGGGGACGGACTGCCATGAAGTCCAGGACTCAGTTGCACAGCGCGGGGATCCAGTGCCGTTGAATTGCAACTCCACTTTGTCTCTGTACTGAGTTCCCAGTCACTTTGCCGTGGTTCCCGTTTTCAGTTTTGTGGGAATGCTGCCATTTATCCACGTTGTTTTTTTAATTGGATCAGTTCTAATCTTCACAGTGGGAACAACTTCCTTTATGCACTTCCTGATGAACTCAGTCACCATATACGTCCATGTTATTCTCAGAGGCAACCCGGAACATATCCCAGTCCCCATGATCAAAATAATCTTGAAGCATAGATTCCAATTGGTCAGACCAACGTTGAACAGTCCTTACCACGGGTAAGCCCTGTTTAAGTTTCTGCCTATAGGAAGGAAGGAACGGAATGAAGGCATGATCTGATTTGCTGAAGGGAGGGTGGGGGAGGGCCTTGTAGCCACCCCGGGAAGGGGGAGGAACAACGGTCAATAATTCTTGATGAGCAGGCGATCTGTTGATAAAACTTCTGTATTGTATTCCTCAGATTTTCTTTTCCAGGGTTGTAGTATATTGTGATTGAGCTCTCTCTCCAGGGTTGTAGTATATTGTGATTGAGCTCTCTCTCCAGGGTTGTAGTATATTGTGATTGAGCTCTCTCTCCAGGGTTGTAGTATATTGTCATTGAGCTCTCTCTCCAGGGTTGTAGTATATTGTCATTGAGCTCTCTCTCCAGGGTTGTAGTATATTGTGATTGAGCTCTCTCTCCAGGGTTGTAGTATATTGTGATTGAGCTCTCTCTCCAGGGTTGTAGTATATTGTGATTGAGCACTCTCTCCAGGGTTGTAGTATATTGTGATTGAGCTCTCTCTCCAGGGTTGTAGTTTATTGTTGCTCTGTCTATCTCCAGGGTGGTAATGTGTCTGTCTGTCTCCAGGGTAGTAATGTGTCTGTCTGTCCGTCTCCAGGGTAGTAATGTGTCTGTCTGTCTCCCTCCAGGGTGGTAATGTGTCTGTCTGTCTCCAGGGTGGTAATGTGTCTGTCTGTCTCCAGGGTGGTAATGTATCTGTCTGTCTCCAGGGTGGTAATGTGTCTGCGTCTGGACAAGGATGAAGAGGCCAGTCGACTAACAGCTGATGATGAGGAAGAGGAGGAGACAGAGAGCAGTGGACAGTCACTACAGCTACCACACTGTGTAGCTTACTAACTGATGACATAAAAAACTGCTGGGTCAACCCAGCGTGAAGGTCAACCCAGCGTGAAGGTCAACCCAGGGTGAAGGTCAACCCAGTGTGAAAGTGAATTAAAACCCTTCTGTGAAATTTGAATGCATGAATAACTGTATATCACTTTTGACTAAAACAGTACAGAATAATTGAGTAAACAACACTCATTGGAATTTGAATTTTTCTACCATACAAAAGGGATAGTTCACCCAAATTACACAATTTTATTATTTTTTACTTAACTAGGTAAGTCAGTTCTTATTTTCAATGACTGCCTAGGAACAGTGGGTTAACTGCCTTGTTCAGGGGTAGAACAACATATTTTTTACCTTGTCAGCTCGGGGATTCGATTTTGCAAACTTTCGGTTACTATTCCAACGCTCTAACCACTAGGCTACCCTGCCGCCATAATGACAGACTGCTTAAGTGTAGGGAACTGAAGGATGGTTCTTGTTCGATTCCAATTCAGACACTCTAAATTCTAACTCAATTCTCCACTTCGTGCTTGAATTACAGAATTTAATTTATAATTTTAAATCAAATTGGAATTGACCCCAACCCTGGTGTCCACAGCCTGGAATTTCCTAGGGTTTTTCTGCATCCAACTGAGCAGTGTGTGCCAATGTAAGTTGGAGTCCAACCTAACCACCATATTCGGGCTGCCAAGACGAAAACTGGGCAAGAGCGGGCGCGTACTTGTGAAATTAAGACGAAGAGAGAACCTGCCTCCACTTCCCTCCATTTTGTTGGCAAATGTCCAATCACTGGAGAATACGGAATAATACGAATTAATAAGAAGAGGGACCGACTTCGGCGGAAGTCATGACAGCTACAAGCTTGGAACACCTGCATTTGGAGAGTTTCTCCCATTCTTCTCTGCAGATCCTCTCAAACTCTGTCAGGTTGGATGGGGAGCGTTGCTGCACAGCTATTTCCGACCGTTGTCTTGGCTGTGTGCTTAGGGTCGTTGTTCTGTTGGAAGGTGAACCTTCGCCCCAGTCTGAGGTCCTGAACGCTCTGGAGCAGGTTTTCATGATAGGATCTCTCTGTACTTTGCTCTGTTAATCTTTTTCTCGATCCTGACTAGTCTCTCAGTCCCTGCTGCTGAAAAACATCCCCACAGCATGATGCTGCCACCACCATTCTTCACCGTAGGGATGGTGCCAGGTTAACTCCAGACGTGACGCTTGGCATTCAGGCCAAAGAGTTCAATCTTGGTTTCATCAGACCAGATAATCTTGTTTCTAAATGGTCTGAGAGTCCGTTAGGTGCCTTTTGGCAAACTCCAAGCGGGCTGTCATGTGATTTTTACTGAGGAGTGGCTTCCGTCTGGCCACTCTACCATAAAGGCCTGATTGGTGGAGTGCTGCAGAGATGGTTGTCCTTCTGGAAGGTTCTCCCATCTCCACAGAGGAACTCTGGAGCTCTGTCAGAGTGACCATTGGGTTCTTGGTCACCTCCAAGACCAAGGTCCTTCTCCCCCGATTGCTCAGTTTGGCCGGGCAGCCATCTCTAGGAAGAGTCTTGGTGGTTCCAAACTTCTTCCATTTAAGAATGATGAAGGCCACTGTGTTCTTGGGGATTTTCAATGCTGCAGAAATATTTTGGTACCCTTCCCCAGATCTGTGCCCCAACACAATCCTGCCACATATCTACAGTACTAAATCCATGTGTATGTATAGTGTGTATGATATCATGTGTGCATGTGTGTGTATATGCATGTGTCTGTGCCAATGTTTGTGTTGCTTCACAGTCCGCGATGTTCCATAGTCTGTTCTGGACTTGGGGACTGTGAAGAGACCTCTGGTGGCATGTCTTGTGGGGTATGCATGGGTGTCTGAGCTGTGTGCCAGTAGTTTAGACAGACAGCTCGGTGCATTCAACATGTCAATACCTCTCATAAAAAAGTAGTGATGAAGTCAATCTCTCCTCCACTTTGAGCCAAGAGAGATTGACATGCATATTATTAATATTAGCTCTCTGTGTACATCCAAGGGACAGCTGTGTTGCCCTGTTCTGAGCCAATTGCAATTTTCCTAAGTCCTTTTTTTTGGCACCTGACCACACGACTGAACAGTAGTCCAGGTGCAACAGAACCAGGGCCTGTAGAACCTGCCTTGTTGATAGTGCTGTTAAGAAGGCAGAGCAGTGCTTTATTATAGACGGACTTCTCCCCATCTTAGCTACTACTGCATCAATATGTTTTGACCATGACAGTTTACAATCTAGTGTTACTCCAAGCAGTTTAGTCATCTCAATTTCCATATTAATTACTACAAGATTTAGTTGAGGTTTAGGGTTTAGTGAGTGTTTTGTTCCAAATACAATGCTTTTAGTTTTAGTAATATTTAGGGCTAACTTATTCCTTGCCACCCACTCTGAAACTAACTGCAGCTCTTTGTTGAGTGTTGCAGTCATTTCAGTCGCTGTAGTAGCTGATTTATAGTGTTGAGTCATCCGCATACATAGACACTCTGGCATTACTCAGAGGGACACTGGCTTTACTCAAAGCCAGTGCCATGTCGTTAGTAAAAATTGAAAAAAGCAAGGGGCCGAAACAGCTGCCCTGGGGAATTCCAGATTCTAACTGGATTATATTTGATAGGCTTCCATTAAAAGAACACCCTCTGTGTTCTGTTAGACAAGTAACTCTTTATCCACATTATAGCAGGGGGGTGTAAAGCCAGAACCCATACGTTTTTCCAGCAGCAGACTATGATCAATAATGTCAAAAGCTGCACTGAAGTCTAAGAAGACAGTTCACTCAGGCCGTTTACCATTTGAAAAAAAAAAATGTTACATTCTGCTTAACAGGGTGGCTCTTCCATAGACACCAATACGAAAGCAGCTGGGTCTGGTCGGCTTCATTCACTGACTTCCATTGAACCAGAAAAAAAGGATATCTCGCTTCCTCTTCCGTCTCTGGTTCAAGTACTGCTAACACAGTGCACATGGTCCAGAGACCCACACATAATAATGGAGCCATAGAACCCCACTGAGCTATGAAGTCTACAATCCCAGTTCTGTTCTGAGCTATGCAGTCTACAGTCCCAGTTCTGATCTATGAAGTCTACAATCCCCATTCTGTTCGGCCCACATAAACCTTTCTGGGATCTTTTATTTCAGCTCATGAAACATGGGACCAGCCCTTTACAAGTTGCGTTTATATTTTCGTTCAGTATACATGCATGATTTATCAACTGTAATTTATTAAGGAATATCAAAATATAAAGATTACAAAAATAACATTAAATTATGCCATAAGGGCAGAGAGGTGTGATATATGGTGTGATATATGGCCAATATACCACCACAAAGGGCTGTTCTTGTGCACAATTCAACGCGGAGTGCCTGGACACAGCCCTTAGCCGTGGTATATTGGCCCTATATCACAAACCCCCGAGGTGCCTTATTGATATTATAAACTGGTTACCAATTTAATTCGAGCAGTAAAAATAGAGTAAAAAATTGTCATACCCGTGGTATATACGGTCTGATATACCATGGCTGTCAGCCAATCAGCATTCAGGGCTTGAACCACACAGTTTATAATATCCAATAAATTGTCATTATAACAGTGTATTTCAACACATTTGTTTATATTTTTTAACACACTAGAAAGAAAAATAAATGGTTTTAAATTTCCACCATAACAGACAGGTCTTGACCTTTTTATTTAATCTTTATTTTACTAGGCAAGTCAGTTAAGAACAAATTCTTATTTTCAATGACTAGGAACAGTGGGTTAACTGCCTGATCAGGGGCAGAACGACAGATTTTTACCTTATCAGCTCGGGGATTTGAACTTGCAACCTTTCGGTTACTAGTCCAACGCTCTAACCACTAGGCTACCCTGCCACCATGCAGATATACATTCCCTAAAAGGTTACTGGGTTGTATTTCATTCCCGTCAAATCCTGAAATATGAAACAATCCTCACAGAAAATAAATGAAACTTTTTTCGAATCAACTGAATCACCTGAATCAACTGAATCACCTGAATCAACTGAATCACCTGAATCACCTAAATCACCTGAATCAACTGAATCAACTGAATCAACTGATTGAATGTCGCGTTAGACAGGAGCGGAGTGTGGTGCGGTTTTGACGCCCGTCACTTCTTCATGAAGTGACTGATGACGTCCATGGGCAGCGGGAAGATGATGGTGGAGTTCTTCTCTGCAGCGATGGTGGTGAGGGTCTGCAGGTAGCGCAGCTGGAGACCCGACGGAGACTCAGCGATCACTAGAGACGCCTCCTTCAGGGCCCGGGAGGCGTTCATCTCCCCCTCTGCTGCTATCACCTGAAGAGGGAGACAAAGAAGTGGAATGGAACAAACCTACAGAGGGAGACAACTGTGTGTGTATGGGTGTGAGTGTGAGAGTGTGAGTGAGAGAGTGTGAGAGTGAGTGAGTGTGTGAGTGTGTGAGAGTGTGAGTGTGTGAGTGAGTGTGTGAGTGTGTGAGTGTGTGAGAGTGTGAGTGAGTGAGTGTGTGAGAGTGTGAGTGAGTGAGTGAGTGAGTGTGTGAGAGTGTGTGTGTGTGAGAGTGTGTGTGTGTGAGAGTGAGTGAGTGTGTGAGTGTGAGAGTGAGTGTGTGTGAGTGTGTGTGAGTGTGAGTGAGTGTGTGTGAGTGTCCACCTTAGCTCTGGCCTCCCGGGTGGCCTCTGCTTCTGCAGCCATGGCTCTCTGCAGCTGGTGAGGCAGCTTCACATCCTTAATCTCCACACGTTCCACCTTGATACCCCACGGGTCAGTAGCCTCGTCCAGACTGGCCTATAGGAACACAGAATATTACAGTAACACTTTATGACACAGCCCTATTCCACCTCATCCAAACTGGCCTATAGGAACACAGAATATTACAGTAACACTTTATTACACAGCCCTATTCCACCTCGTCCAAACTGGCCTATAGGAACACAGAATATTACAGTAACACTTTATTACACAGCCCTATTCCACCTCGTCCAGACTGGACTATAGGAACACAGAATATTACAGTAACACTTTATTACACAGCCCTATTCCACCTCGTCCAGACTGGACTATAGGAACACAGAATATTACAGTAACACTTTATTACACAGCCCTATTCCACCTCGTCCAGACTGGACTATAGGAACACAGAATATTACAGTAACACTTTATTACACAGCCCTATTCCACCTCATCCAGACTGGACTATAGGAACACAGAATATTACAGTAACACTTTATTACACAGCCCTATTCCACCTCGTCCAGACTGGCCTATAGGAACACAGAATATTACAGTAACACTTTATTACACAGCCCTATTCCACCTCATCCAAACTGGCCTATAGGAACTCAGAATATTACAGTAACACTTTATTACACAGCCCTATTCCACCTCATCCAGACTGGACTATAGGAGGAACACAGAATATTACAGTAACACTTTATTACACAGCCCTATTCCACCTCATCCAGACTGGACTATAGGAGGAGAACAGAATATTACAGTAACACTTTATTACACAGCCCTATTCCACCTCATCCAGACTGGACTATAGGAGGAGAACAGAATATTACAGTAACACTTTATTACACAGCCCTATTCCACCTCATCCAGACTGGCCTATAGGAGGAGAACAGAATATTACAGTAACACTTTATTACACAGCCCTATTCCACCTCATCCAGACTGGCCTATAGGAACACAGAATATAACAGTAACACTTTATTACACAGCCCTATTCCACCTCATCCAAACTGGCCTATAGGAGGAGAACAGAATATTACAGTAACACTTTATTACACAGCCCTATTCCACCTCATCCAGACTGGCCTATAGGAACACAGAATATAACAGTAACACTTTATTACACAGCCCTATTCCACCTCATCCAGACTGGCCTATAGGAACACAGAATATAACAGTAAGCTATGTTCACCAAGGGTGACAAAAAAATGGTTCAATAGGTCCTAAACCATTTTAGAACTGGTCCAGAGAGGCCAACCTACCTCTCCAGTCGGTCCAGAAGGACATCACGGTCGACAGTGTCGAACGCAGCACTTAAATCCAAGAGAACAAGGACAGAGAGCTGTTTGGCATCTCCGTTGGCTCTAAGATCATTTACCACTTTAACTAAGGCTGTCTCTGTGCTGTGGTCGGCCCGAAAACCAGATTGGATTAAAAAAAAAAGAATACGTTGGCACTTAAAAAATAATTTAGCTGTTTGAAGACCAATTTGTCCAGAATTTTGCTTAATTAAAAATGAAAGGATGGAGATTGGCAGAAATTTGCTAAGAGCTGAAGAATCTTGATTACTTTTCTTCAGAAGGCGTTTCACCATAGCAGTTTTCAGTATAGTGGGGAAAGTGCCTGTGAACAGGGAGTGATTAACAATAGTTGCACTTCTTCAGATAAGCAATTAAAAACTGTTTTGAAGAAGGTGGTGGGGAAGGCAGGTAGAAGGATTAAGTTGTGATATCACTTTCCTGAACATGTCTGTGTCAACCAGGGAAAATAACTCCATAGTGCCTTTGTGTGGTAGACTAGGGCACATCTCATCAGGTCTTGCTTCACTGATACCCAGCCTAATGTTGCTTATCTTATCTCTGAAATATCGGCAAACACATTACATTTAAATGTTCTCATAGTGTTGCTTGGGGCAGGATTGATCAGGAATTGTTGAGAAGAGCACTCTCTAATTATTCTGATTAATATTGATCAAGTTAGTCAAATGAGGCCGTCTGGCATTTCGAATGGTCTTGTTATATATGCCAAGTTGATTTCTCAAAATATAATAATGGACCTGCAACTTTGACTTTCTACACTTCAGTCGGACAGGACCTCAGTTAGGTTCTTGGTTCACCTCATATTTAGACAGGACCTCAGTTAGGTTCTTGGTTCACCTCATAGTTAGACAGGACCTCAGTCAGGTTATTGGTTCACCTCATAGTCAGACAGGACCTCAGTTAGGTTCTTGGTTCACCTCATAGTCAGACAGGACTTCAGTTCACCTCATAGTCAGACAGGACCTCAGTCAGGTTCTTGGTTCACCTCATAGTTAGACAGGACCTCAGTTAGGTTCTTGGTTCACCTCATAGTTAGACAGGACCTCAATCAGGTTCTTGGTTCACCTCATAGTTAGACAGGACCTCAGTTAGGTTCTTGGTTTACCTCATAGTCAGACAGGACCTCAATCAGGTTCTTGGTTCACCTCATAGTTAGACAGGACCTCAATCAGGTTCTTGGTTCACCTCATAGTCAGACAGGACTTCAGTTCACCTCATAGTTAGACAGGACCTCAATCAGGTTCTTGGTTCACCTCATTGTCAGACAGGACCTCAGTCAGGTTATTGGTTCACCTTATAGTCAGACAGGACCTCAGTCAGGTTATTGGTTCACCTTATAGTCAGACAGGACCTCAATCAGGTTCTTGGTTCACCTCATAGTCAGACAGGACTTCAGTTCACCTCATAGTCAGACAGGACCTCAATCAGGTTCTTGGTTCACCTCATAGTCAGACAGGACTTCAGTTCACCTCATAGTCAGACAGGACCTCAATCAGGTTCTTGGTTCACCTCATAGTCAGACAGGACTTCAGTTCACCTCATAGTTAGACAGGACCTCAGTTAGGTTCTTGGTTCACCTCATAGTTAGACAGGACCTCAGTCAGGTTATTGGTTCACCTCATAGTCAGACAGGACCTCAGTTAGGTTCTTGGTTCACCTCATAGTCAGACAGGACTTCAGTTCACCTCATAGTCAGACAGGACCTCAGTCAGGTTCTTGGTTCACCTCATAGTCAGACAGGACCTCAGTCAGGTTATTGGTTCACCTCATAGTTAGACAGGACTTCAATCAGGTTCTTGGTTCACCTCATAGTTAGACAGGACCTCAGTTAGGTTCTTGGTTCACCTCATAGTTAGACAGGACCTCAATCAGGTTCTTGGTTCACCTCATAGTTAGACAGGACCTCAGTTAGGTTCTTGGTTTACCTCATAGTCAGACAGGACCTCAATCAGGTTCTTGGTTCACCTCATAGTTAGACAGGACCTCAATCAGGTTCTTGGTTCACCTCATAGTCAGACAGGACTTCAGTTCACCTCATAGTTAGACAGGACCTCAATCAGGTTCTTGGTTCACCTCATTGTCAGACAGGACCTCAGTCAGGTTATTGGTTCACCTTATAGTCAGACAGGACCTCAGTCAGGTTATTGGTTCACCTTATAGTCAGACAGGACCTCAATCAGGTTCTTGGTTCACCTCATAGTCAGACAGGACTTCAGTTCACCTCATAGTCAGACAGGACCTCAATCAGGTTCTTGGTTCACCTCATAGTCAGACAGGACTTCAGTTCACCTCATAGTCAGACAGGACCTCAGTCAGGTCCTTGGTTCACCTCATAGTCAGACAGGACCTCAGTCAGGTTATTGGTTCACCTCATAGTTAGACAGGACCTCAATCAGGTTCTTGGTTCACCTCATAGTCAGACAGGACCTCAGTCAGGTTATTAGTTCACCTTATAGTCAGACAGGACCTCAATCAGGTTCTTGGTTCACCTCATAGTCAGACAGGACTTCAGTTCACCTCATAGTCAGACAGGACCTCAATCAGGTTCTTGGTTCACCTCATAGTCAGACAGGACTTCAGTTCACCTTATAGTCAGACAGGACCTCAGTTCACCTCTTAGTCAGACAGGACCTCAGTTCACCTCATAGTCAGACAGGACCTCAGTTCACCTCATAGTCAGACAGGACCTCAGTCAGGTTATTGGTTCACCTCATAGTTAGACAGGACCTCAGTCAGGTTCTTGGTTCACCTTATAGTCAGACAGGACCTCAGTTCACCTCATAGTCAGACAGGACCTCAGTCAGGTTATTGGTTCACCTCATAGTTAGACAGAACGTCAGTCAGGTTCTTGGTTCACTTTATAGTCAGACAGGACCTCAATTTGGTTCTTGGTTCACCTTATAGTCAGACAGGACCTCAGTTCACCTCATAGTTAGACAGGACCTCAGTCAGGTTCTTGGTTCACCTTATAGTCAGACAGGACCTCAATTTGGTTCTTGGTTCACCTTATAGTCAGACAGGACCTCAGTCAGGTTCTTGTTTCTAGGGTTCTACAGTGGTAGATTTTAGGTACGGGGACCCTAAGCGAGATTTGGTTGACGGCGGAGAGAAATGTTGTTGTTTTTTAAGTTCATTTCCTTCAATTCTACACGTTTTGCCCTGTGGGCATAGAGAAAATGTTGCAGCTTTAAAGTACGTTTTCCGCATTTCTACACATTTTGCCATGGGGCTGGAAGTCAGGGTTTACCATAGCTGGCTAGACTAACTACCAATAAAAAAATGTACATGGCTAATTGTCAGGTAATTGAATGACTGACATAACGAGAAAAACTGCTGATGCACTAACAAATGTAGAAGTTGCACAAAATGTACTTGATTATTCTTACTCTCAATAATACGTTGAGGCCCGACTGAGTTGACAAAAACATTTAAAAATATTTTTTTTTTGGGGGTCAGGGCCCCCTTGCGGCAGTGGGTCCTAAGCAACCATTTATGTCACTTATGCCTGGAGCCGGCGCTGGTTTCAGGTTTTCTAGGGTTCTGTACCTGCATACTGTGTGAGATTCCCTCGCGGTCTGATAACAGCTCCGCCAGGTTCTTGGTTCCCAGGACGTTCCTCAGGGTGGTCTGGGCCAGGAGACGGGTGGAGAAGTCTGCGTTGGACACGTTGGCCACCGAGGAGATGGGGTCACTCACCCGGAAGTACACCACCCCATCAACACACACTGTCACAGAGTCCTTAGTCAGGATCTACAACACACACACACACAGACAGAGAGAGAGAGAGAGAGAGAGAGAGAGAGAGAGAGAGAGAGACCTCAGTGATGCTGTTTACTTCAAGACTGAAGAATGTTATAATATAAAGATAAGATATACAGTACCAGACTAAATTTTATACACACCTACTCATTCAAGGGTTTTTCTTTATTTTTACTATTTTCTACATTGTAGAATAACAGTGAAGACATCAACACTATGAAATAACACATATGGAGTCATGTAGTAACCAAAAAAGTGTTAAACATATTATATATTTTAGATTCTTCAAAGTAGCCACCCTTTGCCTTGATGACAGCTTTGCACACTCTTGGCATTCTCTCAACCAGCTTCACCTGGAATGCTTTTCCAACAGTCTTGAAGGAGTTCCCACATGCTGAGAACTTGTTGGCTGCTTTTCTTTCACTCTGTGGTCCAACTCATCCCAAACCCTCTCAACGGGTTGAGGTCGGGTGATTGTGGAAGCCAGGTCATCTGATGCAGCACTCCATCACTCTCCGTCTTGGACAAATAGCCCTTACACAGCCTGGAGGTGTATTTTGGGTCATTGTCCTGTTGAAAAACAACCAGATGGGATGACATATCGCTGCAGAATGCTGTGGTAGCCATGCTGGTTAAGTGTGCCTTGAAGATTAAATAAATCACAGACAATGTCACCAGCAATGCACCCCCACACCATCAAACCTCCTCCTCCATGCTTCACGGTCCACTGCAGCAGAGGTAACTCTAGGTCTTCCATTCCTGTGGCGGTCCTCATGAGAGGCAGTTTCATCATAGCGCTTGATGTTTTTTGCGACTGCACTTGAAGAAACTTTCAAAGTTCTTGAACTGTTCCCGATTGACTGACCTTCATGTCTTAAAGTGATGATGGACGGTTGTTTCTCTTTGCTTATTTGAGCTGTTCTTGACATAATATGGACTTGGTCTTTTACCAAATAAGGCTATCTTCTGTATACCACCCCAACCTTGTCACAACACAACTGATTGGCTGAAATTCATTAAGGAGGGAAAAAAAATGCCACAAAATTACTTTTAACAAGGCACACCTGTTAATTGAAATGCATTCCAGGTGACTGCCTCATGAAGCTGGTTGAGAGAATGCCAAGATCACTTAGTATAGGTCCTACCTCCTGATTTACATAATAGTTTATTTAATGGGTGTCCTTCCCGGTTAGTATTGGCCCTACCTCCTGTGGAGGGATGTCGAATGACACGGTTCTCAGGTCCACTTTCACGAAGGAGTCTGTGCATGGCAGCACAAAAAAGATACCTGGAAGAGACAGAGTTTATTTCTGTACATCAAGGTAGATTGAATATGCAGACACACACACACACACACACACACACACACACACACACACACACACACACACACACAGTGACTGGTCTTTTACCTGGTCCCTTAGCCTTCCGGTCTGTAATACGGCCCAGCCTAAAGATGACAGCACGTTCATACTCCTGAACTATCTACAACACACAACACACACAATACAAAAAGTTAAATATAGAACTTATCTTTGCAGATTTTAGTTAGAAGTATCTGTAGGTACGTGTGCTAACGTGGTTAAAGTAGTTGATGTGTACAGTATAAACAGCATGGTGACGTTGGTAGTGGATGTGTACAGTATAAACAGCATGGTGACGTTGGTAGTGGATATGTACAGTATAAACAGCATGGTGACGTTGGTAGTGGATGTGTACAGTATTAACAGCGTGGTGACGTTGGTAGTGGATATGTACAGTATTAACAGCATGGTGACGTTGGTAGTGGATATGTACAGTATTAACAGCATGGTGACGTTGGTAGTGGATATGTACAGTATAAACAGCATGGTGACGTTGGTAGTGGATATGTACAGTATTAACAGCATGGTGACGTTGGTAGTGGATATGTACAGTATAAACAGCATGGTGACGTTGGTAGTGGATATGTACAGTATAAACAGCATGGTGACGTTGGTAGTTGATGTGTACAGTATAAACAGCATGGTGACGTTGGTAGTGGATATGTACAGTATAAACAGCATGGTGACGTTGGTAGTGGATATGTACAGTATAAACAGCATGGTGACGTTGGTAGTTGATGTGTACAGTATAAACAGCATGGTGACGTTGGTAGTTGATGTGTACAGTATAAACAGCATGGTGACGTTGGTAGTGGATGTGTACAGTATTAACAGCATGGTGACGTTGGTAGTGGATATGTACAGTATAAACAGCATGGTGACGTTGGTAGTTGATGTGTACAGTATAAACAGCATGGTGACGTTGGTAGTGGATATGTACAGTATTAACAGCATGGTGACGTTGGTAGTGGATATGTACAGTATAAACAGCGTGGTGACGTTGGTAGTGGATATGTACAGTATTAACAGCATGGTGACGTTGGTAGTGGATATGTACAGTATAAACAGCATGGTGACGTTGGTAGTGGATGTGTACAGTATTAACAGCATGGTGACGTTGGTAGTGGATATGTACAGTATTAACAGCATGGTGACGTTGGTAGTGGATATGTACAGTATAAACAGCATGGTGACGTTGGTAGTGGATATGTACAGTATAAACAGCGTGGTGACGTTGGTAGTGGATGTGTACAGTATTAACAGCATGGTGACGTTGGTAGTGGATATGTACAGTATTAACAGCATGGTGACGTTGGTAGTGGATATGTACAGTATAAACAGCATGGTGACGTTGGTAGTGGATGTGTACAGTATTAACAGCATGGTGACGTTGGTAGTGGATATGTACAGTATTAACAGCATGGTGACGTTGGTAGTGGATATGTACAGTATTAACAGCATGGTGACGGTAGTGGATATGTACAGTATATACAGCATGGTGACGTTGGTAGTGGATATGTACAGTATTAACAGCATGGTGACGTTGGTAGTGGATATGTACAGTATAAACAGCATGGTGACGTTGGTAGTGGATGTGTACAGTATTAACAGCATGGTGACGGTAGTGGATATGTACAGTATTAACAGCATGGTGACGTTGGTAGTGGATATGTACAGTATTAACAGCATGGTGACGGTAGTGGATATGTACAGTATTAACAGCATGGTGACGGTAGTGGATATGTACAGTATTAACAGCATGGTGACGGTAGTGGATGTGTACAGTATAAACAGCGTGGTGACGTTGGTAGTGGATATGTACAGTATTAACAGCATGGTGACGTTGGTAGTGGATATGTACAGTATAAACAGCATGGTGACGTTGGTAGTGGATATGTACAGTATTAACAGCATGGTGACGTTGGTAGTGGATATGTACAGTATAAACAGCATGGTGACGTTGGTAGTGGATATGTACAGTATTAACAGCATGGTGACGTTGGTAGTGGATATGTACAGTATTAACAGCATGGTGACGGTAGTGGATATGTACAGTATTAACAGCATGGTGACGTTGGTAGTTGATGTGTACAGTATAAACAGCATGGTGACGTTGGTAGTGGATATGTACAGTATTAACAGCATGGTGACGTTGGTAGTGGATATGTACAGTATAAACAGCGTGGTGACGTTGGTAGTGGATGTGTACAGTATAAACAGCATGGTGACGTTGGTAGTGGATATGTACAGTATTAACAGCATGGTGACGTTGGTAGTGGATATGTACAGTATTAACAGCATGGTGACGTTGGTAGTGGATATGTACAGTATTAACAGCATGGTGACGTTGGTAGTGGATATGTACAGTATAAACAGCATGGTGACGTTGGTAGTGGATATGTACAGTATAAACAGCGTGGTGACGTTGGTAGTGGATGTGTACAGTATAAACAGCATGGTGACGTTGGTAGTGGATATGTACAGTATTAACAGCATGGTGACGTTGGTAGTGGATATGTACAGTATTAACAGCATGGTGACGTTGGTAGTGGATATGTACAGTATTAACAGCATGGTGACGTTGGTAGTGGATATGTACAGTATAAACAGCATGGTGACGTTGGTAGTGGATATGTACAGTATTAACAGCATGGTGACGTTGGTAGTGGATATGTACAGTATAAACAGCATGGTGACGTTGGTAGTTGATATGTACAGTATATACAGCATGGTGACGTTGCCATAGAAATAGAATGAATAGAACGGGCTTGCAACCTCTAACCCTGGCAACTGTGTAAGTTCTCCTAACCTGCTACAAAATAAGTCACTACCGGTCGTAGCTGTGCTCCTTCTAGTCAGAACCCTATTTTATTGGTAAACACTCACATGGCTACACTCACATGGCTACACTCACATGGTTAAGGTCACATGGCTACAGTCACAATGACTGTCTGGTACTGTGATGCAATAATTTCCATAGTGATGTAGAATGTTTATTCAAATGATGCTAACTGATGTGGCCCGTGCGATGGAATGGATTTTTTAGTTGTTGTCATTTGAGTTGATTCGATAAATCACGCCACGGATTGATGTTCTCATGGGCACGCTCGCAATGGTCGCTAGTCCACCCATTATGCCACAATGTAAAACATTTCCTGTAAAATTTACAGCAACTTACTGGCAGCAATTGGCCAGTAAGTCACTGTAATAGTTTTTTACATTACAGCTACTGTAATCCTTTTTTATGGTTAATCCATTTTACTGTATCAAAAAATGTTGTATTTAAATTGTACTTAAATCTAATGTACAGTATATTACTGGAATTACCCAGTACACAGCGACACATTACCAAGTGTTTCTTTGCAAGTGAACATGTTTGCATTTAGATGGTCATTCAGCAGGCACTACAGTCAGTGCATCCAATTAAGGTCAACAAAAACATATCAGTCATAGCAAGTAAAAAGTGAAAATGTTCAGTAACGGAAACATTTTCACTTGCTATTACTGTAATATATATATATTTTTATCAACCTTCGTTAAATGTAAGTTGCTAAAGACAAGAACGACCAAAATGTACATGTAAAAATGCAAACCTGCAAAGAACACTGGGTTATATGCCGCTGCATGGGTCATTCCAGTAATATTATATAAATTAGATTATAGTAACATTTTTTGGTACAGTAAAATGGATTACACTAGCTGTACTGTAAAATAAATTACAGTAACTTACTGGCCAATTACTGCCAGTTATGCAACGTTTTACAGGAAACGTGTTTACAGTGCATCTTAGACTGGAATGAATGAAGACGCCCATTCTATTCATTCTGTGGACATTTTGCTCCGTATCTTACTCACCTTTATACAGAACCAGATGGTGAAGGGAAACAGGGAGAAGACAAACAGACCAGAGAGGATCACAATCATCCAGCCACAGCAACCTATGCTCCCTGAACCAACATCAGCTGAGAGAGAGAGAGAGAGAGAGAGAGAGAGAGAGAGAGAGAGAGAGAGAGAGAGAGAGAGAGAGAGAGAGAGAGAGAGAGAGATAAATAAGATAAGTAAATAAATATATACATGTGAAATCACTGATCCCTTTACCACAGTGAGCTACATACTGTATTGTACGATCTACTAAAATATAAACGCAACCTGTAAAGTGTTGGTCTCATGTTTCAATGAGCTGAAATAAAAGATCCCAGAAATGTTATCCAGCAACTTGGCACAGCCATTGAAGAGGAGTGGGACAACATTCCACAGGCCACAATCAACAGCCTGATCAACTCTATGAGAAGGAGATGTGACACGCTGCACACCAGATACAGACCGGTTCTCTAATCCACACTCCTACCTTTTTTTTTTAAAGGTTATCTGTGACCAACAGATGCATATCTGTATTCCCAGTCATGTGAAATCCATAGATTAGCAATCTAATACGTTTACTTCAAATGACTGATTTCCTAATAACTGTAACTAAGTAAATCTTTGAAATTGTTGCATGTTGCGTTTATATTTTTGTTCAGTGTATATATAGCATTTGGTATTTTATTAGGATCCCCATTAGCTGTTAGCTGGTTATTAGGATCCCCATTAGCTGTTGGCTGTTTATTAGGATCCCCATTAGCGGTTAGCTGGTTATTAGGATCCCCATTAGCGGTTAGCTGGTTATTAGGATCCCCATTAGCTGTTGGCTGGTTATTAGGATCCCCATTAGCTGTTGGCTGGTTATTAGGATCCCCATTAGCTGTTGGCTGGTTATTAGGATCCCCATTAGCTGGTTATTAGGATCCCCATTAGCGGTTAGCTGGTTATTAGGATCCACATTAGCGGTTAGCTGGTTATTAGGATCCCCATTAGCTGGTTATTAGGATCCCCATTAGCTGTTGGCTGGTTATTAGGATCCCCATTAGCTGTTGGCTGGTTATTAGGATCCCCATTAGCTGGTTATTAGGATCCCCATTAGCTGGTTATTAGGATCCCCATTAGCTGTTGGCTGGTTATTAGGATCCCCATTAGCGGTTAGCTGGTTATTAGGATCCCCATTAGCTGTTGGCTGGTTATTAGGATCCCCATTAGCGGTTAGCTGGTTATTAGGATCCCCATTAGCTGTTGGTGGTTTATTAGGATCCCCATTAGCTGTTGGCTGGTTATTAGGATCCCCATTAGCTGTTGGCTGTTTATTAGGATCCCCATTAGCTGTTGGCTGTTTATTAGGATCCCCATTAGCTGGTTATTAGGATCCCCATTAGCTGTTGGCTGTTTATTAGGATCCCCATTAGCTGTTAGCTGTTTATTAGGATCCCCATTAGCTGTTAGCTGGTTATTAGGATCCCCATTAGCTGTTGGCTGTTTATTAGGATCCCCATTAGCTGTTTATTAGGATCCCCATTAGCTGTTAGCTGTTTATTAGGATCCCCATTAGCTGTTGGCTGGTTATTAGGATCCCCATTAGCTGTTGGCTGGTTATTAGGATCCCCATTAGCTGTTTATTAGGATCCCCATTAGCTGTTAGCTGTTTATTAGGATCCCCATTAGCTGTTGGCTGGTTATTAGGATCCCCATTAGCTGTTAGCTGTTTATTAGGATCCCCATTAGCTGTTGGCTGGTTATTAGGATCCCCATTAGCTGTTGGCTGGTTATTAGGATCCCCATTAGCTGTTTATTAGGATCCCCATTAGCTGTTGGCTGTTTATTAGGATCCCCATTAGCTGTTAGCTGTTTATTAGGATCCCCATTAGCTGTTGGCTGTTTATTAGGATCCCCATTAGCTGGTTATTAGGATCCCCATTAGCGGTTAGCTGGTTATTAGGATCCCCATTAGCTGTTGGCTGGTTATTAGGATCCCCATTAGCTGTTGGCTGTTTATTAGGATCCCCATTAGCTGTTGGCTGGTTATTAGGATCCCCATTAGCTGTTAGCTGGTTATTAGGATCCCCATTAGCTGTTTATTAGGATCCCCATTAGCTGGTTATTAGGATCCCCATTAGCTGTTGGCTGTTTATTAGGATCCCCATTAGCTGTTAGCTGGTTATTAGGATCCCCATTAGCTGGTTATTAGGATCCCCATTAGCGGTTAGCTGGTTATTAGGATCCCCATTAGCTGTTAGCTGTTTATTAGGATCCCCATTAGCTGTTGGCTGGTTATTAGGATCCCCATTAGCTGTTGGCTGTTTATTAGGATCCCCATTAGCTGGTTATTAGGATCCCCATTAGCGGTTAGCTGGTTATTAGGATCCCCATTAGCTGTTGGCTGTTTATTAGGATCCCCATTAGCTGTTGGCTGTTTATTAGGATCCCCATTAGCTGGTTATTAGGATCCCCATTAGCTGTTTATTAGGATCCCCATTAGCTGTTGGCTGTTTATTAGGATCCCCATTAGCTGTTGGCTGTTTATTAGGATCCCCATTAGCTGTTAACTACATACAGTGGGGAAAAAAAGTATTTAGTCAGCCACCAATTGTGCAAGTTCTCTCACTTAAAAAGATGAGAGAGGCCTGTAATTTTCATCATAGGTACACTTCAACTATGACAGACAAAATGAGGAAAAAAAATGCAGAGAAATTACATTGTAGGATTTTTTATGAATTTATTTGCAAATTATGGTGGAAAATAAGTATTTGGTCACATACAAACAAGCAAGATTTCTGGCTCTCACAGACCTGTAACTTCTTCTTTAAGAGGCTCCTCTGTCCTCCACTCATTACCAGTATTAATGGCACCTGTTTGTTATCAGTATAAAAGACACCTGTCCACAACCTCAAACAGTCACACTCCAAACTCCACTATGGCCAAGACCAAAGAGCTGTCAAAGGACACCAGAAACAAAATTTTAGACCTGCACCAGGTTGGGAAGACTGAATCTGCAATAGGTAAGCAGCTTGGTTTGAAGAAATCAACTGTGGGAGCAATTATTAGGAAATGGAAGACATACAAGACCACTGATAATCTTCCTCGATCTGGGGCTCCACGCAAGATCTCACCCCGTGGGGTCAAAATGATCACAAGAACGGTGAGCAAAAATCCCAGAACCACACGGGGACCTAGTGAATGACCTGCAGAGAGCTGGGACCAAAGTAACAAAGCCTACCATCAGTAACACACTACGCCGCCAGGGACTAAATCCTGCAGTGCCAGACGTGTCCCCCTGCTTAAGCCAGTACATGTTCAGGCCCGTGTAAAGTTTGCTAGAGAGCATTTGGATGATCCAGATGAGGATTGGGAGAATGTCAGATGAAACCAAAATATAACTTTTTGTAAAAACTCAACTCGTCGTGTTTGGAGGACAAAGAATGCTGAGTTGCATCCAAAGAACACCATACCTACTGTGAAGCATGGGGGTGGAAACATCATGCTTTGGGGCTGTTTTTCTGCAAAGGGACCAGGACGACTGATCCGTGTAAAGGAAAGAATGAATGGGGCCATGGATTGTGAGATTTTGAGTGAAAACCTCCTTCCATCAGCAAGGGCATTGAAGATGAAACGTGGCTGGGTCTTTCAGCATGACAATGATCCCAAACACACCGCCCGAACGAAGGAGTGGCTTCTGTAAGAAGCATTTCAAGGTCCTGGAGTGGCCTAGCCAGTCTCCAGATCTCAACCCCATAGAAAATCTTTGAAAGTCCGTGTTGCCCAGTGACAGCCCCAAAACATCACTGCTCTAGAGGAGATCTGCATGGAGGAATGGGCCAAAATACCAGCAACAGTGTGTGAAAACCTTGTGAAGACTTACAGAAAACGTTTGACCTCTGTCATTGCCAACAAAGGGTATATAACAAAGTATTGAGATAAACTTTTGTTATTGACCAAATACTTATTTTCCACCATAATTTGCAAATAAATTCATTAAAAATCCTACAATGTGATTTTCTGGATTTTTTTTCCTCATTTTGTCTGTCATAGTTGAAGTGTACCTATGATGAAAATTACAGGCCTCTCTCATCTTTTTAAGTGAGAGAACTTGCATAATTGGTGGCTGACTAAATACTTTTTTTCCCCACTGTACACTAAATTTAAAAATGGCACACATAACCTACATATCAATGCATACACACAAAATATCTAAGTCACATAGGGGAGAGGCGTTGTGCCATGAGGTGTTGTTTTTTGAAAGCAGGTTTGCTGTTCATTTGAGCAATCTGAGATGGAAGGGAGTTCCATGCAATAACGTCTCCATATAATTATGTACGCTTTCTTGTATTTGTTCTGGATTTGGGGACAGTGAAAAGACCCCTGGTGGCATGTCTGGTGGGTTTGTGTGTGTGTCAGAGTGTGTGTGTCAGAGCTGTGTGTAAGTTGAGTCTGCAAACAATTTGGGATTTTCAACACATTAATGTTTCTTAGAAAAATAAGAAGTGATGCAGTCAGTCTCTCCTCAACTCTTAGCCAAGAGAGCCTGGCATGCATGGTATTTATATCAGCCCTCTGATTACAATGAAGAGCAAGATGTGCCGCTCTGTTCTGGGCCAGCTGCAGCTTAACTAGGTCTTTCCTTGCAGCACTCAACCACATGACTGGACAATAATTAAGATAAGATAAAAATAGCGCCAGCAGAAATTGCTTTTTGGAGTGTGGTGTCAAAAAAGCAGAGCATCTCTTTATTTCAGACAGACCTCTCCCCATCTTTACAACCATTGAATCTATATGTTTTGACCATGACAGTTTACAATCTAAGGTAACACCAAGTACTTTAGTATCCTTAACTTATTCAACAGCCATACCATTCATTACCAGATTGAGGTCATTGGTAAAAATAAAAAAAGAGTAGAGGGCCTAGAGAGCTGCCCTGCGGAACACCACCCACATCCTACATGCTTGACACTTTAGAGAGGCTTCCATCAAACAAAACTCTCTGTGTTCTATTAAATTTATAAACTTGGGCAAAAATAAATAAAAGTCCTCTCGTTGTCAACTGCGTTTATTTTCAGCAAACTTAACATGTGTAAATATTTGTATGAACATAACAAGATTCAACAACTGAGACATAAGCTGACATAAAAGTTCCACAGACATGTGACTAACAGCAACAGCAATAATGTATCCCTGAACAAAGGGGGGGGGTCAAAATCACACGCACAAAAACGCGTTGGCCTTGGCAGAACACTGACATTCCTGTGTTGCAGGAAATCACTCAAAAAAATGAGCAGAATGGCTGGTGGCATTGTCATGCTGGAGGGTCATGTCAGGATGAGCCTGCAGGAAGGGTACCACATGAGGGAGGAGGATGTCTTCCCTGTAACGCACAGCGCACGCTCATTCCTTCGGCGATAAACGTGAATCCGACCATCACCCCTGGTGAGACAAAACCGCGACTCGTCAGTGAAGAGCACTTTTTGCCAGTCCTGTCTGGTCCAGCGACGGTGGGTTTGTGCCCATAGGCGACGTTGTTGCCGGTGTAACTCTGGCAGTTGTTGTTGCCATCCTGTACCTGTCCCGCAGGTGTGATTTTCGGATATACCGATCCTGTGCAGGTGTTGTTACACGTGGTCTGCCACTGTGAGGATGATCAGCTGTCCGTCCTGTCTCGCTGTAGCGCTGTCTTAGGCGTCTCACAGTAAGGACATTTCAATTTATTGCCCTGGCCACATTTGCAGTCCTCATGCCTCCTTGCAGCATGCCTAAGGCACATTCACGCAAATGAGCAGGGACCCTAGGCATCTATATTTTGGTGTTTTTCAGACTCAGTAGAAAGACCTCTTTAGTGTCCTATGTTTTCATAACTGACCTTAATTGCCTACCGTCTGTAAGCTGTCTTAACGACCGTTCCACAGGTGCATGTTCATTAATTGTTTATGGTTCATTGAACAAGCATGGGAAACAGTGTTTAAACTCTTCACAATGAAGATCTGTGAAGTTATTTGTATTTTTACGAATTATCTTTGAAAGACAGGGTCCTGAAAAACGGACGTTACATTTTTTTGCTGAGTGTAGCTCTGAATCCAGGATATGACAGAGGTTGAAAAGCCATAACACATGATTTCTCAACAAAAGGTTATGGTCAATAATATCAAAAGCCGCACTGAAATCTACCAGTACAGCTCCCACAATCTTCCTATGATCAATTTATTTCAACCAATCATCAGTCATTTGTGTCAGTGCAGTACATGTTGAGTGCCCTTCTCTATAAGCATGCTGAAAGTCTGTTGTTAATTTGTTTACAGAGAAATAGCATTGTATTTGGTCAAACACCATTATGTCCAACAGTTTGTCAAGAACTGGCAGCAAGCTGATAGGTCTGCTGTTAGAACCAGTAAAGGCCGCTTTACCACTCTTGGGTAGCGGAATGACGATGGCTTCCCTCCAGGCCTGAGGACAAATACATTTCTCTAGGCTCAGATTAAAGATATGACAGATAGGAGTGCCTATAGAGTCAGCTACCATCCTCAGTAGCTTTCCATCTAAATTGTCAATGCCAGGAGGTCTGTCATTATTTGATCGATAACAATTTTTCCACCTCCCACAATAACTTTACAAAATTCAAACTTGGAATGCTTTTCTTTCATTATTTGTTTTTTAATGCGTGAATTCGATGACTCACTGTTCGTTGTTGGTATTTCTTGCCTGCGTTTGCCCAATTTGCCAAATATGGTTGTGTGATGAATTTGTCATTCTGCCCATAATTTAATTTAAAGTTTCTCCAAAGTTTCCCATCGTTCTTTATATAATTAATCTTGGCTTCTTCTGTTTGTTGAGTTTAGTCACATCATTTCTCAATTTCACAGTAAATCAGCGGGTCAGAAGTGCAGCCAGACTGATTAGCCACTTCATTTTTGGCCCCGTCTCTTTCAACCAGACAGTTTTCCAGTTCCTCATCAATCCACGGAGACTTCACAGTTCTAACAGTCAGTTTCTTAACAGGTGCATGTTTTATCAATAACTGGAAGAAACTATTTCATAAATGTGTCAAGTGCTGCGCCTGGATGCTCCTCATTACACACATCAGACCCAACAAATATCTGTTATATCTTCTAGTCTAGGATGGCAGTGAACACACGAGCACACACACATACAGGTCTGTTTACTCCTGAAGTAAAATCATAATGTTATCTGGTGATGAAGACATTAGTGGAGGGAGGGGTTTTATGAAGTAGCATAGCATAATGTTATCTGGTGATGAAGACATTAGTGGAGGGAGGGGTTTTATGAAGTAGCATAGCATAATGTTATCTGGTGATGAAGACATTAGTGGAGGGAGGGGTTTTATGAAGTAGCATAGCATAATGTTATCTGGTGATGAAGACATTAGTGGAGGGAGGGTTTTATGAAGTAGCATAGCATAATGTTATCTGGTGATGAAGACATTAGTGGAGGGAGGGGTTTTATGAAGTAGCATAGCATAATGTTATGTGGTGATGAAGACATTAGTGGAGGGAGGGGTCTGCCTTTCATATTTTCTGTATAGCCTTGAGACACACACACACACACACACACACACACACACACACACACACACACACACACACACACACACACACACACACACACACGGTCAAGGCCAGTAAGGTTGTGTTATGCAACAAAGCGTCATATGCTCCCTCCCTCTAGAAGAAAGATAAATAAATGCCACGTGTTGTTACAGTAGTTGGGATGACTCATTTCAGCCTGGGTTCACTACAGATGTAAGATCTTTATTCGACCCATCCTGTTGTTGAAGGAATTGTAGTGTATTCAAAAGTTTAACATGGTTTCTAAAGTTTTGTAATTTCCCATTTTAAAAATGTCAAATTTGATTCGCCCTAATTATTTTGTTTAGCATCCCCCTACTGAAAGAATTCCATCAATTATAATCCACAAAACGATCCACATTTCCTGTTGCTGCAGGATTTTTTTTTTTCCTGCTGTGTGAAACTGGCTCAAAACTTGATACGGCATCTGTAACCGTTTGAGCTCATGGAAATATACTATCTGAGAAAATCAGAGGAAACGTCTCCTATAAAACAAGCCCATGATGTGTGTCACATACACAATGTCAACACTAACGTTAGCCGACTACTGTGTAGTTAGGCTATTCATAGTGTGTGTTGACAATGTTTAATAACATAGCTGCTTTAATCAGTCTGTATCTTTAAATTAGTCTATTGAATTACAGTGCCTGCCGATAAAACCGTGTTTTTTTGTTTCCACACAGATGATAGTCCCTATTATAATCAGTCAATCTGAATGAGTGGTCCTGGGCGGTTTTCCTTACTACTGATAGCTCTGTTTTGCTAAATGTCACTTCAGCCAGAGGAAGAGAAGTGTTTCACTTCCCCCAATGGAAAACACGAGCTCAATTTCACTTCAACTTTTTAAGCGTTTCTTTTACATCGACATCCGTTAGAAAATGTATTTGGTAAAGATATTTACAGTGGTAGTTAGCCTATTTCAGGCTCAAACGTTTACTGCCATTCAGCTGAACCATATGACAAAATGATCACATAATAGAACACTATATACGTATTTTTCAGTTAGCTCGTACACACAGAGAGACCCACGGTAATCTACAGTAGTGAGTGCATACAGTTTGGTCCTCTGTGGAAATGGAACCCACAACCCTGGCATTGAAAGTGCAATGCTCTACTAACTGAGCCACAAGAGACAAACACTACAGAGACAGAGAGGCCCACAGTGATCTGTCTTGTCCTCTCTGGTATTACAGTGGCCTTCAGAAAGTATTCAGACCCCTTGGCTTTTGTTCACATTTGGTTGTGTTACAGGCTGGCTTTTTATCTCACCCGTCTACCCACAATACCCCATAACGACAAAGTGAAAACGTTTTCTTTCTTTTTTTTTATGTTGGCAAATGTATTGAAAATGATATACAGAAATATCTAGTTTACATACGTATTCACATCCCTGAGTCGATAGAATCACCTTTGGCAGCGATTACAGCTGTGAGTCTTTCTGGGTAAGGCTCTAAGAGATTTGCAAACCTGTACAATATTGTACAATACTTCTTCAAGCTCTGTCAAATTGGTTATTGATCATCGCTAGACAGCCGTTTTCAAGTCTTGCCATAGATTTTCATGCCGATTTAAGTAAAAACTGTAACTTGGCCACTCAGGAACATTCAATGTCATCTTGGTAAGTAACTCCAGTGTATATCTTGCCTTGTGTTTTAGGTTATTGTCCTGCTGAAAGGTGAATTTGTCTCACTGTGTCTGTTGGAAAGCCAACAACCAGGTTTTTCTCTAGGATTTTGCCTGTGCTTAGCTACATTCCAATTCCCCAGTTCTTGCCGGTGACGGCAAGGTAGCCTAGTGGTTAGAGCGTTGGACTTGTAACCGGAGGGTTGCGGAGGGTTGCAAGTTCGAATCCCCAAGCTGACAAGGAAAAAATCTGTTGTTCTGCCCCTGAACAAGGCAGTTAACCCACTGTTCCCCGGGCGCCGAAGACGTGGATGTCGATTTAAGGCAGCCCCCCGCACCTCTCTGATTCAGAGGGGTTGGGTTAAATGCGGAAGAAACATTTTGGTTGAAGGCATTTGGTTGTACAACTGACTAATAATGGTGACTTTGACTTTTGACTTTTTTTTTGACAAGCATACCCATAACATGATGCAGCCACCACCATGCTTGAAAATATGGAAAGTGGTAGTCAGTGATGTGATGTGTTGGATTTGCCCCAAATATAACACTTTGTATTCAGGACAAAAAGTTAATTGCTTTGATACATTTTTTTACAGTATTACTTCAGTGCCTTGTTGCAAACTAGACACGTTTTGGAATAATTGTATTCTGTACAGGCTTCCTTCTTTTCACTCTGTCATTTAGGTTAGTATTGTGGAGTAACTACAATGTTGTTGATCCTCAGTTTTCTCCTATCACAGACATTAAACTCTGTAACTGTTTTAAAGTCACTGTTGGCCTCATGGTGAAATCCCTGAGCGGTTTCCTTCCTCTCCGGCAACTGAGTTAGGAAGGACACCTGTATCTTTGTAGTGACTGGGTGTATTGATACATCTTCCAATTTTTTTTATGAATTTATACAAATGTATTAAAACATAATTCCAGTTTCCAATAATATGATGTGTTGTATGCAGCATCTGTGGTAGAATTCCCGCTGTAAAACTTAAAGGGTTGGAACTAAGCTGGTGCCATGTGATCAATGTATTAACCATCACAGCACATGAGGATAACGATTGACCTGCATTACTGATTATGATGATTGACTAGACCCAGACCCTGGAGAGATAGACTCCTGTAGGTTTTAACTCCAACCCTGTTCCTGGAGAGCTACCCTCCTGTAGGTTTTAATTCCAACCCTGTTCCTGGAGAGCTACCCTCCTGTAGGTTTTAACTCCAACCCTGTTCCTGGAGAGCTACCCTCCTGTAGGTTTTAACTCCAACCCTGTTCCTGGAGAGCTACCCTCCTGTAGGTTTTAACTCTAACCCTGTTCCTGGAGAGAGACCCTCCTGTAGGTTTTAACTCCAACCCTGTTCCTGGAGAGCTACCCTCCTGTAGGTTTTAACTTTAACCCTGTTCCTGGAGAGCTACCCTCCTGTAGGTTTTAATTCCAACCCTGTTCCTGGAAAGCTACTCTCCTGTAGGTTTTAACTTCAACCCTGTTCCTGAAAAGCCACCCTCCTGTAGGTTTTAATTCCAACCCTGTTCCTGAAAAGCCACCCTCCTGTAGGTTTTAATTCCAACCCCAGTGGTAACTAACTAGAATCAAGTGCACTAGACTAGGACCTGTGGAATACACTTTATCATTATGACTGCATTAGGCTAATATGCACTCACTTAACGTTAGCTACTATCAGGGAATAAGGAGCTGTGAATGTCTGAAGTCTTGCCAAACACTATGGGATGAAAGCATTGTGTAGTGTAGCTATTATAAACAGAACTTAGGTAGCACTTAATCTCCTTCCTTTGACTGGGTATTTACTGTACCTGCAGAGTCTACTAAGTAGCCTAATCATTAGCGATAGATGAGTGTAATAATGGGGCCTTCCTGGTACCTAGCACTTCAGTATTTAACTCGAGTGATAGCTCTATGCCTGTCTTAGCCGACACCACATGGTGCAGGATAGTGGTGCTTGTGTTACTGCATAACCGCGCTAACAGCGTTTCAATCGGTGACGTCACTCGCTCTGAGACCTTGAAGTAGTTGTTCCCCCTTTGCTCTGACAAGGGCCGTGGCTTTTGTGGAGCGATAGGGTAACGCTGCTTAGAGGGTGGCTGTTGTCGATGTGTGCAGAGGGCCCGTGGTTCGAGCCCAGGTAGGGGCGACGAGAGGGACGGAAGCTAAACTGTTACACATATTTTTGGGGGGCAGTAATTTTGAAAGTAGCACTCTAGAGCAAAAAACAGTTCCTGGAAGTTGCGTACAACATGACATCATATGTAGGGGACAACTTCCAGAAAACAGTCACTTTCAAATTATGGATTTTGTGGCTAATTGAGGTAAAACAGTCATTCTGCTCATAGGTTATTAATGTCTGAACTACACATTGACACATTCAGCCCAAAGTGGGAGGATGAAAAAAATACTTAGGTAGTCACAAAATTTCCAGGGCATGTCTTCAATATTGAGTAATAATTACCATGTAAGTCAACACCAGGTAGCTAAATAGCAGACAGAAAATAAAACATCTAAGTAAAAACACTGGATCATGTCTGTGTGTTTACTTTGCAAGCTACGGGTAGAAACGTTGTACAGTAGACTAACTATATTGGTAAGTAGAACTAATAACGTTTTTTCTCTAACCAACATAGCTAGCGAAGTTAGCTAACCTTATCCCCTTTTCAACACTGTTTTGAAGAGTGTTTAATCACGATTGCTGCTGACAGACATGATAGGATACATTGATTGATGAAACCATGTCAAATTGGCTAGCAAATAACAGACCAGTCAATATGGCTAGTTAACAAGCTAATAACAGACCAGTCAATATGACTAGTTAACAAGCTGATATATATATATATATATAACAGTACTGGCACCCAACCAGAGTACAACCACCTATTTCAGTTCAGGTCAAGCACTGGCTATAACATGTCCCTTGAAACCAGCACGTAGCCTAGTAGTCCATGGTTTTAGAGGATAGAGCGCTCTGTACCGTACTGTGACTATCCCTCTCCTCTGTCTCTGATCCCACTGGATATAAAGGATATAAAGATAGCTAGAACCTTATCAACAACCAGAACCACACACCTACTGACCACAACAACACAACTACTGACCACAACAACACAACTACAGACAATAACTACTGACCACAACTGGCCACAACAACACAACTACAGGCAATAACTACTGACCACAACCACACAACTACTGACCACAACAACACAACTACATACAATAACTACTGACCACAACTGGCCACAACAACACAACTACAGACAATAACTACTGACCACAACAACACAACTACTGACCACAACAACACAACTACAGACAATAACTACTGACCACAACTGGCCACAACAACACAACTACAGGCAATAACTACTGACCACAACCACACAACTACTGACCACAACAACACAACTACATACAAAAACTACTGACCACAGCTACACAACTACTGACCACAACTACTGACCACAACCACACAGCTACCGATCACAACTACTGACCACAACCACACAACTACAGACAATAACTACCGACCACAACATCACAGCCACAGACAATAACTACTGACCACAACCACACAACTACTGACCACAACAACACAACTACAGACAATAACTACTGACCACAACTGGCCACAACAACACAACTACAGGCAATAACTACTGACCACAACCACACAACTACTGACCACAACAACACAACTACATACAAAAACTACTGACCACAGCTACACAACTACTGACCACAACTACTGACCACAACCACACAGCTACCGATCACAACTACTGACCACAACCACACAACTACAGACAATAACTACTGACCACAACTACTGACCACAACTACTGACCACAACCACACAGCTACTGACCACAACTACTGACCACAACGACACAACTACAGGCAATAACTGCTGACCACAACTACTGACCACAGCAACACAACTACTGACCACAACCACACAACTACTGACCACAACTACTGACCACAGCCACACAACTACTGGCCACAACAACACAACTACTGACCACAACTACTGACCACAACAACACAACTACTGACCACAACCACACAACTACTGACCACAACCACACAACTACAGACAATAACTACTGACCACAACTACTGACCACAACCACACAGCTACTGACCACAACTACTGACAACAACTACTGACAACAACTACTGACCACAACAACACAGCTACAGGCAATAACTACTGACCACAACTACTGACCACAACAGAACAACTACTGACCACAACAACACAACTACTGACCACAACCACACAGCTACTGACCACAACTACTGACCACAACCACACAACTACTGACCACAACTACTGACCACAACAACACAACTACTGACCACAACAACACAACTACAGGCAATAACTACTGACCACAGCCACACAAGCCACACAACCACTGACCACAACTACTGACCACAACTACTGACCACAACCACACAACTACTGACAACAACTACTGACCACAACCACTCAACTACTGACCACAACTACTGACCACAACCACACAACTACTGACCACAACTACTGACCACAACCACACAACTACTGGCCACAACAACACAACTACTGAATCCAACAACACAACTACTGACCACAACAACACAACTACAGGCAATAACTACTGACCACAACTACTGACCACAACCACACAACTACTGACCACAACTACTGACCACGACCACACAGCTACTGACCACAACTACTGACCACAACCACACAGCTACTGACCACAACTACTGACCACAACCACACAGCTACTGACCACAACTACTGACCACGACCACACAGCTACTGACCACAACTACTGACCACAACCACACAGCTACTGACCACAACTACTGACCACAACAACACAACTACTGACCACAACAACACAACTACAGGCAATAACTACTGACCACAACTACTGACCACAACAACACAACTACTGACCACAACAACACAACTACAGGCAATAACTACTGTCATGCTCAAGCACTTCATTTTTTTAACATGCATTTTCCAACTGTAAGGTACATAATCCTAACTGGGTGGAACCTACCAGGTGGGACATTTGGAGCCTAAATTAGCCATAACTCTGTGGGTGAGCAAGATTATGTCACGACTTCCGCCGAAATCGGTCCCTCTCCTTGTTCGGGCGACGTCACCGGTCTTCTAGCCATCGCCGATCCATTTTTTTCATTTGTTTTGTCTGTGTTTTACACACCTGGTTTCAATCCCCCAATTACTTGTTCATTATTTAACCCTCCGTTCCCCCATGTTTTTTTCGTGAGTGATTGTTTGTATGTTAATACGGTGTTATGGAACAGAGACTCAAGACAAGAGGTTCCAAAAGAGAAACAGGTTTATTGAAACAATGACGGTGAGTCCCAGTGGTAAATAGTAGCAGAGAAAGTCTCTGTTAGGTGACGATGGGAAATCCTGACAGGTTATAGTTTTCTTGTAGATGATGAAGGAGGTAGCCGGATGATGATGACTGGAACCAGGGAGACGAAGGAGACACTGGAAGGCAGATGCAATAATGCTGACGAATCAAAGGTTTAGGTAAGAGGAACCGGGAGTGAGTCCTTACTCAAACGAGACCAGACAAAGTGACTGTGTTGGGGGAGTGCCTATATGCTGACTGTGCTGATGATCACATGACGTGCAGGTGCGGGTGATTAGAACTCAGGTGACAGTGATCTCTGTGATTGTGTGGTGGTGGAGCCTGGCTGATCCCTGACATACGGGCCGTTATTTTGTGGGCTCGATAATTTTTTGTTGTATTTTGTTATTATTTTGAGTAAATACGTTTGTTACTCATATCTGCTGTCCTGCGCCTGACTCCTATACACCAGCTACACACAGGATCTATCACAGATTAAGCTAGCATAATGGTGAACAGGATTTTAACTTCTCTATTAAACATATTTTAACATTTTGAAATGTGGTAATATTCTTTATAATTTAGCGTGGACATTTATGAGTGGGACATACAGACTAAAAACATGGAAAAATAGTCTAAACAAAAATATAAACGAAAGTGTTGGTCCCGTGTTTCATGAGTTGTAATAAAAGATCCCAGAAATTGTCCATAGTCATAAAAAAGCTCATTTCTCTCAAATGTTGTACACAAATTTGTTTACATCACTGTTAATGAGCATTTTATCCTTTGTCAAGATAATCCATCCACCTGACAGGTGTGGCGTATCAAGAAGCTGATTAAACAGCATGATCATTACACAGGTGCACCTTGTGCTGGGGACAATAAAAGGCCACTCTAAAATGTGCAGTTTTGTCACACAACACAATGCCACAGATGTGTCAAATTTTGAGAGAGCGTGCAATTCGAATACTGACTGAAGGAATGCCCACCAGAGCTATTGCCAAATAATTGAATGGTCATTTCTCTACCATCAGCGTCATTTTAGAGAATGTGGCAGTACATCCAACTGGCCTCACAACCGCAGACCACGTGTAGCCACGCCAGACCAGGAACAGGAGTCTGTAATAAAGCCCTTTTGTGGGGAAAAACTCATTTTTGATGAATAACATAAAAAACACCATCGCCTACATCCCCTGTATTATTATTCTTCAACGTACACGAGATTTCATTGTCAGCCATAAATTAATGAAACACGTTAATTCTCTCTTGATTAAATTCTCTCTCATCAATAAAGTTGTTTTCATGACTATTGTATTTATTATTATTTTATTTCAGATGTTCAGTCCCAGAACAAGTGTTCAAAATGCATCAAATTCTCTTTCAAGATCCACATTTTTGTGTTTTTAGGAACGACCCAACTACTGACCACAACCACACAACTACTGACTACAACTACACAACTACTGACCACAACTACTGACCACAACCACACAACTACTGACCACAACTACTGACCACAACCACACAATTACTGACCACAACTACTGACCACAACCACACAACTACTGACCACAACTACTGACCACAACCACACAACTGCTGACCACAACCACACAACTACTGACCACAACTACTGACCACAACTACTGACCACAACGACCCAACTACTGTCCACAACCTCATAACTACTGTCCACAACCACACAACTACTGACCACAACTACTGACCACAACTACTGTCCACAACGACCCAACTACTGACCACAACCACACAACTACTGACCACAACCACACATTTGACAACACAACTACTAAAACCACACAACTACTGACCACAACCTCATAACTACTGTCCACAACCACACAACTACTGACCACAACCTCATAACTACTGTCCGCAACCACACAACTACTGACCACAACCGCACAACATTTGACAACACAACTACTAAAACCACACAACTACTGACCACAACTACTGTCCACAACGACCCAACTACTGACCACAACCACACAACTACTGACCACAACCACACATTTGACAACACAACTACTAAAACCACACAACTACTGACCACAACCACACAACTACTGTCCACAATGACCCAACTACTGTCCACAACCTCACAACTACTGACCACAACCACACAACTACTGTCCACAATGACCCAACTACTGTCCACAACCTCACAACTACTGACCACAACCACACAACTACTGACCACAACCACACAACATTTGACAACACAACTACTAAAACCACACAACTACTGACACATTACTGACCACAACCACACAACTACTGACCATAACAACACAACTGCAAACCATAATTAACCATTAAGGGGGTTAGTTTACCCTCCCTAAATCCTAACCTTAACCATTAAAGGGATCAGGTTACGCTCCCTAAATCCTAACGTTACTATACAGCCCTAAACCCAGAGACTCAGAAAAGTAAAAGACAGCGTAAAACAGGTCAACGTGCGGGCACCCTGACGAAACTACTTTGGCGAATAAATATCCTGCCTCTACCCTCTGTTCTATTGGCGAACAAAAGGGAGACTAATTCGAGACTCTCCTATCAACGGGACCTGAAGAACTGTCGATGTCAAGCTCCTATGCTTCTCGGAGTCGTGGCTGAATGAGGACATGGATAATATACATCTCTCTGGTTTTTCTATGAATCGCCAAGACCGGACGGCAGACTCAGTTAAGACTAAGTGAGGAAGGGTGTGTCTCTTTTAAAAACAGCTGGTGTGTGATCGCTAATGTTAAGGAAGTCTCAAGTTTTTGCTCGCCTCAGGTAGAATACCTCATGATAAGCTGTAGACCATATTATTTACCACCACAGACCGATGCTGGCACTAAGACTTCACTCAATGAGCTGTATAGGGCCATAAGGAAACAAGAAAATGCTCATCCAGAGGTGGCTCTCCTAGTGGCCGGTGATTTTAATTCAGGGAAAATGACATCCGTTTTATCTCATTTCTACCAGCGTGTCACATGTGCAACTACAGGAGGCAAAACTGTAGACCACCTTTACTCCACACACAGAGACTCGTACAGAGCTCTCCCTCGCCCTCCATTTGGCAAATCTGACCATAATTCTATCCTTCTGATTCCTGTTTATAAGCAAAATCTCAAACAGGAAGTACCAGTGACTCACTCAATACGGAAGTGGTCAGATGACACGGATGCTACGCTACAGGACAGTTTTGCTAGCACAGACTGGAAAATGTTTTGGGATTCATCCGATGGCATTGAGGAGTTTACCACATCAGTCACCGGCTTCATTAGTAACTACGTAGACGTCATCCCCACAGTGACCGTATGTACATAGCCCATCCAGAAGCCATGGATTATAGGCAACATCTGCACTGAGCTAAAAGCTGGAGCTGCTGCCTTCAAGGAGAGGGACATTAATCCGTACGCTTATAAGAAATTCCGCTTCGCCCTCTGACGAACCATCAAATAGACAAAGAGTCAATACAGGACTAAGATTGATGCTCGTCGGATGTGGCAGGGCTCGCAAACTATCACGGATTACAAAGACAAACTCAGCCGCGAGCTGCCCAGTGCTCCCTTCAAGGCAAGCAACACTGAACCATGCATGAGAGCACCAGCTGTTCCAGATGACTGTGTGATCACGCTCTCCATAGCCGATGTGAGTAAGATCTTTAAACAGGTTAACATTTTGGCAGCAGGGCCAGAAAGATTAGCAGGATGCGTACTCAGAGTATGCGCTGACCAGCTGGCTTCACTGACATTTTCAACCGATTTGGATATTTCAGCCTTTCCCGTTGCTGACAGGTGTATAGAATAGAGCACACAGCCATTCAATCTCCATAGAAAACATTGGCAGTAGAATTGGCCTTACTGAAGAGCTCAGTGACTTTCAATGTGGCACAGTCATAGGATGCCACCTTTCCAACAAGTCAGTTTGTCAAATTTCTGCCCTGCTAGAGCTGCCCCGGTCAACTGTAGCTGTTACGAAGCATGTACCTGAGCTAGGTAACTGTAACAGGTAAGTAAGTGTCTGTAAGAATGTAGCGTTGTGGAGAGTCGGTTCACATTGTTACCACTAACAAAGCCGTTTTGCCCTAAGTAACCTATTATTTATTTAACAACTCCATGACAACACGGCAGATTCCATAGAGCAAAGAGCAGCTGAGAGAGAGAGAGAGAGAGAGAGAGAGACACGAGTGAAAAGTAGGTGAAAGACAAAAAAGAGAGGGCGAGAGAGTGCAAAGAAGAGCAATTTAAAGAGAGAGAAAGAAACATGGAGATAGAGAAAATATAATAAAGAGGGAGACATAAAAATAGTTATCTTACCTATCAGATCATCTTTGCTGTTGACTCGTCTCTTCTGACCACTTTCTATTTGGCTGTCCATTTCCATGCAACAGCACTGGGTCTCCTCCTTGACTGTGTTTGTGAGAGAGAGAGAGGGGTGTGTGTGTGTGTGTGTGTGTCTGAGACAGAGAAAGGAGTAGCAGTGTTTATAAAGCCTCTCTGTTTATAGGCTCGGCCCAGAGAGGGTGTGGCCTCAGCCCTAACAAACACATTAACAGACTCAATAGGTGTGAAGAGGGAGGCAGGGGAGAGAGAGAGAGAGAGAATCAACCAAAAAACAGAGCAAACTAGAATGCTTTCTGGCCATAAACAGATGGTACACAGTGGCAGAATACCTGACCCCTGTGACTGACCCTAAATTAAGAAAATCTTTGACTATGTACAGACTCAGTGAGCATTGCGGCCATAGGCAGACCTCTGTGGCCCGTTGCCATGAGAAAAGGGCAACCAGTGGACCACAAACACCATTGTAAACACAACCTATACTTATGTTTATTTATTTTCCCCATTTATACTTCAAACTATTTGCACATTGTTACAACACTGTACATAGCCAATAATACAAGACTTGAAATGTCTTTATTCTTTTAAAAACGTTTGTGAGTGTAATGTTCACTAATGTTTCCCCTTGTTTATTTCACTTTTGTTTATCGTCTATTCCATTGGCTTTGGCAACGGAAACATGTTTCCCATGCCAATAAAGCCCTTTGAATTGGATTGAGAGATGTAAACATACACTATATACAGTATACAGAAGGTTGCGCTTAAGGTGGTGAGCCGACATTCCCTCATTAAAATGCAAATCAATTTATAAAAATTTTCACATGCGTTTTTTCTGGATTTTTTTTGTTGTTATTCTGTCTCTCACTGTTCAAATAAACCTACCATTAAAATTATAGACTGATGATTTATTTGTCAGTGGGCAAACGTACAACATCAGCAGGGGATCAAATACTTTTTTCCCCCTCACTGTATATACAAACGTACGTGGACAAACTTTCAAATTAGTGGATTCGGCTTTTTAGACAACACAGTTGAAGTCGGAAGTTGGCATTTTACCCAATATGGCCTTATAAATCAGTGTATACCAATGTTTAAGCCTACGCAAGGTCAATGACGACCAGCCAACAGCGCTGTAGAGATCACAATGATGTGTTTGATTGGTAATGAACCTGAGGGCTGCATGATATACTGAATAAAGTGCTCTCAGGGTAGTGGTTGAGGCCTACATATATACAGTTATATATGGAAGTTGACATACACCTCAGCCAAATACATTTAAACTCAGTTTCTCTCAATTCCTGACATTTAATCCCAGTACAAATTCCCAGTTTTAGGTCAGTTAGGATCACCACTTTATTTTAAGAATGTGAAATGTCAGAATAATAGTAGAGAGAATTATTTATTTCAGCTTTTATTTCTTTCATCACATTCCCAGTCGGTCAGAAGTTTACATACACTCAATTAGTATTCGGTAGCATTGCCTTTAAACTGTTTAACTTGGGTCAAACGTTTTGGGTAGCCCTTCCACAAGCTTCCCACAATAAGTTGGGTGAATGTTGGCCCATTCCTCCTGACAGAGCTGGTGTAACTGAGTCAGGTTTGTAGGCCTCCTTGCTCACACACGCTTTATCAGTTCTGCCCACAAATTTTCTATGGGATTGAGGTCAGGGCTTTGTGATGGTCACTCCAATACCTTGACTTTGTTGTTCTTAAGCCATTTTGTCACAACTTTGGAAGTATGCTTGGGGTCATTGTCCATTTGGAAAACCCATTTGCGACCAAGTTTTAACTTCCTGACTGATGTCTTGAGATGTTGCTTCAATATATGCACATAATTTTCCTTCCTCATGATGCCATCTATTTTGTGAAGTGCACCAGTCCCTCCTGCAGCAAAGCACCCTCACAACATGATGCTGCCACCCCCGTGCTTCACGGTTGGGATGGTGTTCTTCGGCTTGCAAGCCTCCCCCTTTTTCCTCCAAACATAACGATGGTCATTATGGCCAAACAGTTCTATTTTTGTTTCATCAGACCACAGGACATTTCTCCAGAAAGTACGATCTTTGTCCCCATGTGCAGTTGCAAACCGTAGTCTGTCTTTTTTATGTCGGTTTTGGAGCAGTGGCTTCTTCCTTGCTGAGTGGCTTTTCAGGTTATGTCGATATAGGACTTGTTTTACTGTGGATATAGATACTTTTGTACCTGTTTCCTCCAGCATTTTCACAAGGTCCTTTGCTGTTGTTCTGGGATTGATTTGCACTTTTCACACCAAAGTATGTTCATCTCTAGGAGACAGAACACGTCTCCTTCCTGAGCGCTATGACGGCTGCGTGGTCCCATGGTGTTTATACTTGCGTACTATTGTTTGTACAGATGAACGTGGTACCTTCAGGGGTTTGGAAATTGCTCCCAAGGATGAACCAGACTTGTGGACGTCTACAATTTTTTTTCTGAGGTCTTGGTTGATTTCTTTTGATTTTCCCATGATGTCAAGCAAAGAGGCACTGAGTTTGAAGGTAGTCCTTGAAATACATCCACAGGTACACCTCCAAATGACTCAAATTATGTCAATTAGCCTATCAGAAGCTTCTAAAGCCATGACATAATTTTCATGAATTTTCCAAGCTGTTTAAAGGCACAGTCAACTTAGTGTATATAAACTTCTGACCCACTGGAATTGTGATGCAGTGAATTATAAGGGAAATAATCTGTCTGTAAACAATTGTTGGAAAAATTACTTGTGTCATGCACACAGTAGATGTCTTATCAGACTTCTTATCAGACTTCTTATCAGCCAAAACTATAGTTTGTTAACAAGAAATTTGTGGAGTGGTTGAAAAACGAGTTTTAATGACTCCAACTTAAGTGTATGTAAACTTCCGACTTCAACTGTATATGGATTCATTATGGTCAGACTATAAATATACAATATACGGAGTCATTATTGTCAAAGATATATTTCCCTTAGACACGGTCTCCTTTAGCCTGGGGATGTTGTCATTCACAACCCTACCCAGTTCAACAGGTCAGGTGAATATGTGTTTCCAGTGTTCTCAGTACCACCAGGGATTACAAGAAAAGGAAATTATTTCACGATGAAGCTACAGCTACATTATTAAAATCGAAATCACATTTTAATTTGTCACACGCTTTTTTTTTAAACAATAGGGTGAAGACGTAACAGTGAAAACGTTTACTTTACGGGGTCATTCTTTTTTTTTTATCCAACAAAACGCAGAGAGGAAGATAAAACCGACACACTAGTGCTGCTTCCATTGTCGTTCCTGACGGTCAATCAGTTACAGAAGGTATGTGTGTGGAGTGGCTAGCTTCAGTACAACAGGTTGCTATGGTTGCCTTTACAACCGTTAGAACCTGTTTCTAAATAGCCAGAATACAGTAATACACGGGTACAAGCTGTCATAGAGACGCTTCCCAAGTTTCCTGCCCATCGGTCACATTAGAATAAGATGTTGACAAACAAATAAGTGTCACTTAGCGACAGGATTTAATTTTATTTAGGGCGTACAGTTGAAGGAACTCAGACAGACACACATTATTTCTCTCTCCATCTATAATAACCTGTCTGGTATTACAGTGGCCTTCACCAAGTATTCAGACCCTTTGACTTCAGTCCACATTTTGTTGTGTAACAGCCGCAATTCAAAATGGATTAAATACATATATATATATATTTTTTCTTTCTCCCACCCATCTACAAACAATACCCCATAATGACAAAGTAAAAACATGTTTTTAGAAATGTTTGAGCATTTATTTTAGAATATAGAAATATTTACATAAGTATTCAATACATGTTAGAATCACCTTTGGCAGCGATTACAGCTGTGAGTCTCTCTGGGTCAGTCTCTAATAGTGATTACAGCTGTGAGTCTCTCTGGGTCAGTCTCTAAGAGTGATTACAGCTGTGAGTCTTTCTGGGTCAGTCTCTAAGAGTGATTAAAGCTGTGAGTCTTTCTGGGTCAGTCTCTAAGAGTGATTAAAGCTGGGAGTCTTTCTGGGTCAGTCTCTAAGAGTGATTAAAGCTGGGAGTCTTTCTGGGTCAGTCTCTAAGAGTGATTAAAGCTGGGAGTCTTTCTGGGTCAGTCTCTAAGAGATTTGTTCAACATTTGCCCATTACTCTTTTTTTTCTATTCTTCAAACTCTGTCAAATTGGTTGTTGATCATTGCTAGACCACCATTTAAGTCTCGCCAGAGATTTAAGCCGATTTAAGTCAAAACTGTAACTAGGCCACTCAGGAACATTCACTGTCTTTCTTGGCATGCAACTCCAGTGTAGATTTGACCTTGTGTTTTAGGTTTATTGTGCTGCTGAAAGGTGAATTCATCTCCCAGTGTCTGGTGGAAAGCAGACTGAACCAGGTTTTCCTCTAGGATTTTACCTGTGCTTAGCTACATTCCATTTCCCCAGTCCTTGCCGATGACAAGCATACCCATAGCATACCCATAACATGATGCAGCCACTACCATGGTACTCAGTGATGTGTTGTGTTGGATTTGCCCCAAACATAACACTTTGTATTCAGGACAAAAAGTTAATTGCTTTGCTACATTTTTGTTGCAAACTAGACACGTTTTGGAATATTTTTATTCTGTTCAGGCTTCCTTCTTTTCACTTTGTCATTTAGGTTAGTATTGTGGAGTAACTACAATGTTGTGGATCCATCCTCAGTTCTCTCCTATCACAGCCATTCAACTCTGTAACTGTTTTAAAGTCACCATTGGCCTCATGGTGAAATCCCTGAGCGGTTTCCTTCCTCTCCGGCAACTGAGTTAGGAAGGACGCCTGTATCTTTGTAGTGACTGGGTGTATTGATACACCATCCAGAGTGTAATTAATAACTTCACCATGCTCCAAGGGATATTCTATGTCAGTTTTTTTTTTTTACCCATCTACCAATAGGTGCCCTTCTTTGCGAGGCATTGGAAAACCTCCCTGGTATTTGTGGTTGAATCTGTGTTTGAAATTCACTGCTCGACTGAGGGACCTTACAGATAATTGTATGTGTGGGAAATGAGGTAGTCATAAAGAAAATCACGTTAACCGTTATTACTGCACACAGAGTGAGTCCAAGCAAAGTATTTATGTGACTTGTTAAACACATTTTTACTCCTGAATTTATTTAGGCTTGTCATAAAGGAGTTTAATACTTATTGACTCAATACATCTCAGCTTTTCATGTTTAATTAGATTGTAAAAAAAATGTCTAAAAACATAATTCCACGTTGACATTATGGGGTAGTGTGAGTAGTAGGCCAGTGACACAATATCTCAACTTAATCCATTTCAAATTCAGGCTGTAACAAAACAACATTTGGAAAAATTCAAGGAGTGTGAATAGTTTCTGAAGGCACTGTACACACACACACACACACACACACACACACACACACACTTACACGCACACACTGACATCAAACTAAACAGTTTTCAAATGTACTTAATAGTTTCATAACGAATAAAAAATAATCCCAGTAAATGGCTCAACATCAGTTACTAAAAATAAAATCTATAAACACACACACACAGTAGAGTGCCAAGAGAATCACAGCGATCGCCCTCCTTTGTGACAGCACAGGGGTTAAAACACAAGAGCTTCACAGAGTAGGGTGAAGTTGCCCCTAGACGTTGATCTTGGATTGGGGGAGCGGAAGCTGATCCTAGATCTGTACCTAGGGGAAACTGACCCTAGATCTGTACCTAGGGGAAACTGACCCTAGATCTGTACCTAGGGGAAACTGAGGCTCGATCTTTACCTAGTGGAAGTTGACTCTTGATCTGTACCTAGGGGAAACTGACCCTAGATCTGTACCTAGGGGAAACTGACCCTAGATCTGTACCTAGGGGAAACTGACCCTAGATCTGTACCTAGGCGAAACTTCATCACTGAGCATGGTTCGCACACCCTGGTCAACCGAATAACATGAGTAATAATACACACATATATAACATGAGCATACTGCACTCACTAATGGGATGAGGTGAACACTCACTGGACAGTTTATTAGGTACACCAGCCCGTTCAGGAAAATGGTTAGACTCCTACAGACAGTGAGTCACGTGGCCGTGGCTCGCTATATAAAGCAGGCAGACAGTTACTGTTCGACTGAACGTTAGAATGGACAAAACGATTGGGCCTAAGCGACTTTGAGCGTGGTATGATAGTCGGCCGCCCTACTGGGCTATTTCTCGCACGACAGCGTCTAGGGTTGACCGAAAAATATCTCTACAAATGAAAAAAAAAAATCCAGTCAGCAGCAGTCCTGTGGGTGAACACAGCTTGTTGATGAGAGGTCAAAGGAGAAGGGCAAGAATGGTGCAAGCTAACAGGCGGGCCACAAAACAGACCAATAACAGCGCAGTACAACAGTGGTGTGCAGAACTAGACCTCAACCCAACGGAGCATCTTTGGGATGAGACGGTTGTTCGCAGCCTGAATGTGCCGCCGTCCCAATCTGCAAGAAACAGCGTGACGCCGTCATGTCAGATTGTACCAACATCCCTGTGGAACGTCTCCGACACCTTGTAGTATGCCCCGGAGAATTCAGGCTGTTCTGGAGGCAAGGAGGGGGTCTGACCGAGTACTAGATGGGTGTACCTAATAAACTGTCCTGTGAGTGTACATGTATACCTATATCAATCCATATTGAACACGTAAGCTTCAGTTGCCTGGATACTCAAGACTCATTGTCTGGGTCGGACTCCCTCTCCGAGGTCCAGAAACCGATGGGTCAGGCCAGAGCCAGAACACACGTGGGTAAAACTGCGTTTTGAAAACGTGTCATTGGCTTTGATACTCTGATTGGTTAAAAACAATCCCATGGCTGATTATGTTTTGTCAGCACAAACTACTTAAAATGATGGCAGTTTCAGACTGAAGTGTGTAGAGGACATAGAGCAGTTTGAGTCTTCAGGCAAATGTTTCACCTGGTATCCTGGTCATCTAAACACAATGTTTCACCTGGTATCCTGGTCATCTAAACACAATGTTTCACTTGGTATCCTGGTCATCTAAACACAATGTTTCACCTGGTAATCTAAACACAATGTTTCTTCTGGTATCCTGGTCATCTAAACATAATGCATAATGTTCATCACATGAAGAGTTTAACATCTAGTACAGTCCTAATGAGTCAGCATGACTGGAGTAGCCATTGTTAAATACCATACCCAGACTGAGTCCCAAACAGCACCCTAGTCCCTATATAGTGGACTATATAATAATTGTGGACTACATAGGGAATAGGGTACTATTTGAAACACAGCACCAGTTATAAAATCATTAACCATTGTCACTCTGTTTACAGTCAGACAGATCTACAGTCAGACAGATAGAACATCAGACAGACAGATCGAACATCAGACAGACAGAACATCAGACAGATAGAACATCAGACAGACAGATAGCATATCAGACAGACAGATAGAACATCAGACAGACAGACAGAACATCAGACAGACAGACAGAACATCAGACAGACAGACAGAACATCAGACAGACAGACAGAACATCAGACTGACAGATAGAACATCAGACTGACAGATAGAACATCAGACTGACAGACAGAACATCAGACAGATATAACATCAGACAGATATAACATCAGACAGACAGACAGAACATCAGACAGATATAATATCAGACAGACAGATAGAACATCAGACAGACAGATAGAACATCAGACAGACAGATTGTCTGATGTTCTATCTGTCTGTCTGATGTTCTATCTGTCTGATGTTCTGTCTGTCTGTCTGATGTTCTATCTGTCTGTCTGATGTTCTGACAGATAGAACATCAGACAGACAGAACATCAGACAGACAGATAGAACATCAGACAGACAGATAGAACATCAGACAGACAGATTGTCTGATGTTCTATCTGTCTGTCTGATGTTCTATCTGTCTGATATTCTGTCTGTCTGATGTTCTATCTGTCTGTCTGATGTTCTGACAGATAGAACATCAGACAGACAGAACATCAGACAGACAGATAGAACATCAGACAGACAGATAGAACATCAGACAGACAGATAGAACATCAGACAGACAGATAGAACATCAGACAGATAGAACATCAGACAGACAGAACATCAGACAGATAGAACATCAGACAGACAGATAGAACATCAGACAGATAGAACATCAGACAGACAGAACATCAGACAGACAGATAGAACATCAGACAGACAGATAGAACATCAGACAGACAGATAGAACATCCGATAGATCTACAATAGACCTCGTCTTGACAGAAAGAGAGATGAAGCTTGAATAGACCTTTTCTCTCTATGGGGAAGTTTGTCTCAGTCACGATCCTCTGTGGGGTAAATCATTGTCCACTCTATTTACAGTGACAACAAATCTTTCAATAAACCTTTTCAATTCAATTCTTTGTCTGCGATGAAGTTGGTCCTCAGATCTTTCTGACTAGAAGGTTCTCTACTTCTTCTTCTTTCAGTTCATTGACAGAGTGTGACTAGAAGGTTCTCTACTTCTTCTTCTTTCAGTTCATTGACAGAGTGTGACTAGAAGGTTCTCTACTTCTTCTTCTTTCAGTTCATTGACAGAGTGTGACTAGAAGGTTCTCTACTTCTTCTTCTTTCAGTTCATTGACAGAGTGTGACTAGAAGGTTCTCTACTTCTTCTTCTTTCAGTTCATTGACAGAGTGTGACTAGAAGGTTCTCTACTTCTTCTTCTTTCAGTTCATTGACAGAGTGTGAAAGTTCAAACAAAATAAGTATGTAAAGTCTCTTTTTCTTTATCACAGTCTCGGCAGGTTGTAGTGAGTAGAGGGATACAAGTTAATCCCAAGTCCACTGACTGAGTGTGAGAGCGTGTGTAAGCATGTGTTTTGCATGCTTGTATGCTTGTGTGTGTGTGTGTGTGTGTGCGTGCGTATGAATGTTTAGGGTATTTTGCATGTGTACATATTTTGTGTGTGTGAGAGTGAGAGAGAGTGTGCTGGTCACTGCCAGCCCAGCTGGGAGGGGTGTAGGCCAGGTTGGAAGGGGTTACCAGGTCCAGGGGGGTAGGTGGTATAACCCTCCAATACAGACGCAGGATGGGCCTGGAACACAGAACGGAGAGAGAGAATGTAGGTACAATAAAATCATGCAACATTTGCATTTCTGTGTGTGTATGTGTGTTTTGTGTGTCTGTCTGTCTGTGATTCTGATTGTGTGCGTCCGTGTACCTGTAGCAGGGCTGACTGCATGGCAGGGTTGTGTAGTTGGCTGGGGGAGGGGGAGAAGCCTGGCATGCCAGGGAAAGACAACAGTCCAGGAAATGCAGCGCCACCTGGAGGCTGGAGGCCACTAGACAGCCTGGGAGGGCACAAAGAGAGAGACAGAGAGAGAGAGAGCGAGAGAGAAAGAGAGAGACAGAATCACAGAGAGAGAGAGACAGAGATCGAGACAGACAGATCGATAGAGAGACAGACAGATCGATAGAGAGAGACACACACAGAGACAGAGAGAGACACAGAGACAGAGAGAGACAGACAGATCAATAGAGAGAGAGACAGATCGATAGAGAGACAGAGACAGACAGATCGATAGAGAGAGAGACAGATCGATAGAGAGACAGAGACAGACAGATCGATAGAGAGACATACAAAGAGAGAGAGACAGATCGATAGAGAGAGAGACAGACAGAGAGAGAGAGAGAGAGAGAGAGAGAGAGAGAGAGATAGAGAGAGAGACACATATAGGACTGTTAGGAATGCTGTTCAGCAGTTGAAACAATAACAAAGGGTATTCCCTTACACTGTGTTTACAAACACTGGAGTAAAACAAGCTGATACGTTGGGTTCTGACGGGGTAGGACAATTGAACTAAGCTCATAAGGCATTTAAAAGTTAGATTCTTCCAAAGTCAATGGGTAGACTAAACATACCATTCATTTACAAGTCCAAAAATGGATGAAGCAACTGCAGACTGCCCCTTGAATTCAGTCAATTTTCCAGTGAACTGAAATTTTACTTGAACTATCCTCATTGACAACAAGATAAGACTTTCAATTCCTTGAATTTTAATACATCTCTCGAGCTCACTGAGTCGCCCCCAACTCTACTCGGAGTAGGCCTTGACGCATTTTCTCCTTTCCAAAGGTCGACTCATCTCCTACAAGAACCTTGACCTGCCGTCTTCAGAGTAGAAATGTACAAAGAAGGGCGAGGCCAGCGCCAGCTAGACTTTGGCCTGCGCTAGATAACATTATATGGCTGTCATAATTCAACTGGATTCACAGCGACGACAGCAGACTTATACCACTAGAGCAGTGGAAACAAGTTCTCTGGAGTGAAGAATCACGCTTCACCGTCTGGCAGTCCAACAGACAAATCTGGGTTTGGCAGAAGCCAGGAGAACGCTACCTGCCCGAATGCATTGTGCCAACTGTATGGTGGAGGAGGAATAATGGTCTGGGGCTGTTTTTCATGGTTCGGGCCCCTTAGTTCTAGTGAAGGGAAATGTTAACGCTACAGCATACAATGACATTCTAGACGATACTGGGCTTCCAACTTTGTGGCAACTGTTTGGGGAAGGACCTTTCCTGTTTCAGCATGACAATGCCCCCGTGCACAAAGTGAGGTCCATACAGAAATGGTTTGTCGAGATTGGTGTGGAAGAACTTGACTGGCCTGCACAGAGCCCTGACCTCAACCTCATTGAACATCTTTGGGATGAATTGGAACGCTGACTTTGAGCCAGGCCTAATCACCCAACATCAGTGCCCGACCTCACTAATGCTCTTGTGGCTGAATGGAAGCAAGTCCCCACAGCAATGTTCCAACATCTAGTGGAAAGCCTTCCCAGAAGAGTGGAGGCTGTTATAGCAGCAATGTTCCAACATCTAGTGGAAAGCCTTCCCAGAAGAGTGGAGGCTGTTATAGCAGCAATGTTCCAACATCTAGTGGAAAGCCTTCCCAGAAGAGTGGAGGCTGTTATAGCAGCAATGTTCCAACATCTAGTGGAAAGCCTTCCCAGAAGAGTGGAGGCTGTTATAGCAGCAATGTTCCAACATCTAGTGGAAAGCCTTCCCAGAAGAGTGGAGGCTGTTATAGCAGCAAAGGGGAGACCAACTCCATATTAATACTCATGATTTTGAAACGAGATGTTCGACAAGCAGGATTCCACATACTTTTGACCATGTAGTCTATATTTTAAGTTAAACTATTAAATTAAATAAATTGGACCTAAACGAGAACCAAATACTGTTGTAGAGGAGCTGTACTACAATGTGCAAATCAAATACTGCTTGACACTCAGCATTAAGGTGATTGAGGGTAAGGCCTTGAGATAGACTAGTGTCATAAACCATGACTCCATGACCGCTTACTAAATGCTGTTATTAAACAGAGGAGCTGGACTTCGGTCACTGTTATACTGACGACGTTGTAAAAGACCTAATGGAAGATCTACCTGTAACAAGTAGTAGACATGATTTGTAACCTGTATATCAGCCAAGCTGTGTGAGGCTCAACTGGCACCATTTTTCCTTTATAGTGCACTACTTTTGACCATGGCCCATGGGTATAGTAGTGCACTATATAGCCAATAGGGTGCCAGTTGTGACACAGCCTCCATGTATGGTATATAGTCTGAATCATCGTCATGAGGTTCCACAGAGTTATCTCTAGTACTACAGACTGACCCATCTACTGATACAGTACCGCAGACTGACCCATCTACTGATACAGTACTACAGACTGACCCATCTACTGATACAGTACCGCAGACTGACCCATCTACTGATACAGTACTACAGACTGACCCATCTACTGATACAGTACTACAGACTGACCCATCCACTGATACAGTACTACAGACAGACCCATATACTGATACAGTACTATAGACAGACCCATCTACTGATACAGTACTACAGACAGACCCATATACTGATACAGTACTATAGACAGACCCATCTACTGATACAGTTCTCTAGACTGACCCATCCACTGATACAGTACTATAGACTGATCCATCCACTGATACAGTACTATAGACTGACCCATCCACTGATACAGTACTATAGACTGACCCATCCACTGATACAGTACTATAGACAGACCCATCCACTGATACAGTACTATAGACAGACCCATCCACTGATACAGTACTAGACAGACCCATCCACTGATACAGTACTATAGACTGACCCATCCACTGATACAGTACTATAGACTGACCCATCTACTGATACAGTACCGCAGACTGACCCATCTACTGATACAGTACTACAGACTGACCCATCTACTGATACAGTACCGCAGACTGACCCATCTACTGATACAGTACTACAGACTGACCCCTCCACTGATACAGTTCTCTAGACTGACCCATCCACTGATACAGTACTATAGACTGATCCATCCACTGATACGGTTCTCTAGACTGACCCATCCACTGATACGGTTCTCTAGACTGACCCATCCACTGATACAGTTCTCTAGACTGACCCATCTACTGATACGGTTCTCTAGACTGACCCATCCACTGATACAGTACAATAGACTGACCCATCCACTGATACGGTTCTCTAGACTGACCCATCCACTGATACGGTTCTCAAAACTGACCCATTCACTGATACAGTACTATAGACTGATCCATCCACTGATACAGTTCTCTAGACTGACCCATCCACTGATACAGTTCTCTAGACTGACCCATCTACTGATACAGTACTATAGACAGACCCATCCACTGATACAGTACTATAGACTGACCCATCCACTGATACAGTACAATAGACTGACCCATCCACTGATACGGTTCTCTAGACTGACCCATCCACTGATACGGTTCTCAAAACTGACCCATTCACTGATACAGTACTATAGACTGATCCATCCACTGATACAGTTCTCTAGACTGACCCATCCACTGATACAGTTCTCTAGACCCACCCATCTACTGATACAGTTCTCTAAACTGACCCATCTACTGATACAGTACTATAGACAGACCCATCCACTGATACAGTACTATAGACTGACCCATCCACTGATACAGTTCTCTAGACTGACCCATCCACTGATACGGTTCTCTAGACCCACCCATCTACTGATACAGTTCTCTAAACTGACCCATTCACTGATACAGTACTATAGACAGACCCATCCACTGATACGGTTCTCTAGACTGACCCATCCACTGTTACGGTTCTCAAGACTGACCCATCCACTGATACAGTTCTCTAGACTGACCCATCTACTGATACAGTACTATAGACAGACCCATCCACTGATACGGTTCTCAAGACTGACCCATCCACTGATACAGTTCTCTAGACTGACCCATCTACTGATACAGTACTATAGACAGACCCATCCACTGATACGGTTCCCTAGACTGACCCATCTACTGATACGGTTCTCTAGACACACCCATCTACTGATACGGTTCTCTAGATTGACCCATCCACTGACACGTTTCTCTAGACTGACCCATCAACTGATACAGTTCTCTAGACTGACCCATCCACTGATAAGGTTCTCTAGACTGACCCATCCACTGATACAGTTCTATAGACTGACCCATATACTGATACAGTTCTCTAGACTGACCCATCCACTGATACAGTACAATAGACTGACCCATCCACTGATACAGTACTATAGACTGATCCATCCACTGATACAGTTCTCTAGACTGACCCATCCACTGATACAGTACAATAGACTGACCCATCCACTGATACAGTACTATAGACTGATCCATCCACTGATACAGTACTATAGACTGATCCATCCACTGATACAGTTCTCTAGACTGACCCATCCACTGATACAGTTCTCTAGACTGACCCATCCACTGATACGGTTCTCTAGACTGACCCATCCACTGATACAGTACAATAGACTGACCCATCCACTGATACAGTTCTCTAGACTGACCCATCCACTGATACAGTACTATAGACTGATCCATCCACTGATACGGTTCTCTAGACTGACCCATCCACTGATACGGTTCTCAAGACTGACCCATCCACTGATACAGTTCTCTAGACTGACCCATCCACTGATACAGTTCTCTAGACTGACCCATCTACTGATACAGTACTATAGACAAACCCATCCACTGATACGGTTCTCTAGACTGACCCATCCACTGATACGGTTCTCAAGACTGACCCATCCACTGATACAGTTCTCTAGAGTGACCCATCCACTGATACAGTTCTCTAGACTGACCCATCTACTGATTTCGGTTCTCTAGACTGACCCATCCACTGATACAGTACAATAGACTGACCCATCCACTGATACAGTTCTCTAGACTGACCCATCCACTGATACAGTACTATAGACTGACCCATCCACTGATACAGTTCTCTAGACAGACCCATCCACTGATACAGTACTGTAGACTGACCTATCCACTGATACAGTACTATAGACTGACCCATCCACTGATACAGTACTATAGACTGACCCATCCACTGATACAGTACTATAGACTGACCCATCTACTGAGATGTTTCAATCACTCGGACCAGAGTTCTGAGATGAGGGCTTTATCTATAGCAGCAAGGGACATTTTACATTTTCACATTCTCCATCTGTAATAATCTAGAAAATGTAATCACATTTGCAATCACATTTTTGATTGGTCACAATGCTGACGCATGTACAAACTGGCATACAGGCTCAGGGACGCAGGCAGACAGGCACGCACATATACTACATGATACACGCTCTCTCTTACCCAGGTTGGAAGTTGGAGCTGAAAGCAGAGGCGAAGCCAGGTAGAACGGGAGAGGAGGACGGAACTCCTGCTGCTGCCGCCACGGCCGCCGCCGAATGAAGAGGGGCTACGGTTGCTACGGACACCCCGGCACCCATGAAGGACGACAGGACGGGGCTCCCCGGCCCTGGTCCTCCTGAACCTCCAAACCCTGGGAACCCCCCCGCACTGGGCCCTGGAACCAGCCCCGGGAAGATAGAGGGGGTGGTGGTCAGACCCATCCCAAAGGGAGAGGCTCCGCTTGGGGCTACGCTGTGAGCGAGGCCTGGGTAGGCCATGGAGGTCTGGGGGTGGGAGGTTGGGGTCATGGAGGACAGGGAGGAGGATGGAGGGAAGGGTGAAGAGGAGGACAGGGAGGAGGGGAAGGCGGAGAGGCCGGGGTAGTGAGGGGGAGCCGGGCTGGAGGAGAGGGCCTGGAGGCTGGCCATAGCAGCAGGGCTGGGTAGGGAGCCCTGGGGGGAAGCAGAGGGGTGGGACAGACCCAGGGAGCGGGCTAAGGCCGCTGATCCACCAGGCATCACCAGAGAGCTGAGGGAGGGAGTCCCCGCACGGGAAGGGCCTTTAAAAGCAGAGGGGACTGGGCTGTTACTGCCACTGCCTGTCCCCCCTCCGGTTCTAGCCAATGGGCCGCGGTGCTGCTCGCTGTAGAAGGACGCTTGGGCCTGGCTGGACAGGGCTGAGGAGGGCTTGGGGCTGGGGGCCGAGGAGGAGGAGGGGGGATAGCTGCGGATCACCGACCCAGACGGGGTGGTCTGGTATGCGGGCAGGCCAGGGAAGGCAGGGCCTGTCTGGGAGTTGTACTGAGGAAGGCCCATGGAGGTAGCCTGCGGGAGGGGGTCAGTGAGGGGTGTCCTTGGGGTAGGGGTGTCTGACCGAGAGGCACCGGCATGGAAGGGAGAGGGAGAGAAGGCCCCTGGGTGGTGGGGAACGAGGGTGCCACAGGGGGTACCTGTGGGAGTGTGAGCCTTAATGACGGAGGGGTGGTGGGGGCAGATGGGGGGAACCAGATGGGAGGGGACCCCTTTGATGACGGAGGGAGAGGGGGCGGGGGAGGGAGAGGGGGCTAGAGGGTTCTGGGAGGGGACCTTACCAGGGAACACAGGGGTGATGGGGGTGGTGGGAGTGGGGTGAGAGGGGGAGGGCACGGGAGGGACTGGGGGGGAGCCGAGGGGAGATGGGAGGGCTGTGGAGTTGACACCTGTGACGGGGTGCTGTTGCTGATTGGCAGGTCTGGCGTAGCCTGGAGACAGAGTAAGACGTCAAGATTAATAACACAGTTAGCCTGGTACCAGATCTTTTTGTGCCAACATTCCACTCCGTGCCAAACATTGTGGAACGTTAGCACAAACAGGTTTGGATTGCAGGCTACAAGACAACTAGCCTGGTCCCAGATGTGTTTGACAATGACAGCAATGGAGTTGGCAAGACAACACAAACAGATCTGGGACCAGGCTAGAAGACAACTACTAACAGTAGGCTATCATGTTTCATCTTCTTTTAACTATATTTATTGTGCATTAAAAGCGCGAGAGAGAGTAAGCAAGCAGCAAGCAGCCAGAACGCTAGCAACCATAGCCTAGCAACCCCCCCTTCAGCCAGCAAGCCAGAACCGCAGGGGCCAGTGATGCGAGACCCTAGTCAGAAGTAATTCACAATATAGAGAATAGGGTGCCATTTGACACCTCTCTCTTTATAGGGCCCTATAAAATACACCTTGTGAAGAAAACGAGGACTGAATCACAGAATCCAGACAAAAAAAAAAGAATTAGACAACATTCAAAATGTATTGAACTTAGTAGGGAATCAACTAAATGTATTGAAAGTAGTAGGGAATCAACTAAATGTATTGAACTTAGTAGGGAATCAACTAAATGTATTGAAAGTAGTAGGGAATCAACTAAATGTATTGAAAGTAGTAGGGAATCAACTAAATGTATTGAAAGTAGTAGGGAATCAACTAAATGTATTGAAAGTAGTAGGGAATCAACTAAATGTATTGAAAGTAGTAGGGAATCAACTAAATGTATCGAAAGTAGTAGGGAATCAACTAAATGTATCGAAAGTTGTAGGGAATCAACTAAATGTATCGAAAGTAGTAGGGAATCAACTAAATGTATCGAAAGTAGGGAATCAACTAAATGTATCGAAAGTAGTAGGGAATCAACTAAATGTATCGAAAGTAGTAGGGAATCAACTAAATGTATCGAAAGTAGTAGGGAATCAACTAAATGTATCGAAAGTAGTAGGGAATCAACTAAATGTATCGAACTTAGTAGGGAATCAACTAAATGTATTGAACTTAGTAGAGAATCAACTAAATGTATTGAACTTAGTAGGGAATCAACTAAATGTATTGAAAGTAGTAGGGAATCAACTAAATGTATTGAAAGTAGTAGGGAATCAACTAAATGTATCGAAAGTAGTAGGGAATCAACTAAATGTATCGAAAGTAGTAGGGAATCAACTAAATGTATCGAAAGTAGTAGGGAATCAACTAGATGTATTGAACTTAGTAGGGAATCAACTAAACGGAATACACTTAGTAGAAAATACATTAATTTGCCCAAGTGAATCATAAGAAATGAACAAAATGCACCAGTGATTCGTATTTTCCTTCAACTTTCTGAAGAGGCAACAGTACAGGAACGGCCCTGTCTGACTGTCTGTGTGAGTTTGTATATCACTTTGTATAGCTGTTAGCGATGATGCTAATGGCAACCATCTTCTGGTAGATGGAAAGGCTTTACAAAAACCTTCTCAATTAAACGCTAACTACAAAGTAGCCTCTGCCGACCTGGCGGAATGATATCATGAGTATTTTCACCAATCCAGTAGCCTTTTATTTCAGCAAGCTCTACAGAAACATTGCTAACCAAACAATGGTCTCTGGCTTGTGCACAGCTGAATTAAATGGGCAACTAATATTTTCCCCAGACATCAAAAGTAGTCTCCTGATGTGGTTTAAGCATTGTTGTGGACTTAGAACATCAAATGTTGTAGTTTTTCTATTAAAAAAAAAGTGTGATTTTGAGAATTAAAAAAAAAACTCTGGGAAAAACACAAACCTGGAAAAACAAAAACAGATAAAATTGAATCAGTAAAAAATTTGTTTTACTGATTTTATAGGGCCCTACCTTTATAGAGGTGTTGTGATCTAGGAACCAGTCAACAGTAAGACTAGCATACCTCTCAAATGGCCCCATGATACCATAGGGCCCTGGTCTAAAGTAGTGTACTATATAGGGAATAGGGTGCCATTTGAGACGCACACTGATGAGTAACGTGTTATCTAGTTTGTTATGATTATTTACTTAGAACAGGAAACTGAAAAGACACTGTGTCAACTGGTTAACAAATAACCTTCTATTAGAACAGGAAACAGAGAGGTGAGGTTTAAGACACTGTGTCAGCTGGTTAACAAATAACCTTCTATTAGAACAGGAAACAGGAAACAGAGAGGTGAGGTCTAAGACACTGTCAGCTGGTTAACCAATAACCTTCTATTAGAACAGGAAACAGAGAGGTGAGGTTTAAGACACTGTGTCAGCTGGTTAACAAATAACCTTCTATTAGAACAGGAAACAGAGAGGTGAGGTTTAAGACACTGTGTCAGCTGGTTAACAAATAACCTTCTATTAGAACAGGAAACAGGAAACAGAGAGGTGAGGTCTAAGACACTGTCAGCTGGTTAACCAATAACCTTCTATTAGAACAGGAAACAGGAAACAGAGAGGTGAGGTCTAAGACACTGTGTCAGCTGGCTAACCAATAACCTTCTATTAGAACAGGAAACAGGAAACAGAGAGGTGAGGTTTAAGACACTGTGTCAGCTGGTTAACCAATAACCTTCTATTAGAACAGGAAACAGGAAACAGAGAGGTGAGGTCTAAGACACTGTGTCAGCTGGTTAACCAATAACCTTCTATTAGAACAGGAAACAGGAAACAGAGAGGTGAGGTTTAAGACACTGTGTCAGCTGGTTAACCAATAACCTTCTATTAGAACAGGAAACAGGAAACAGAGAGGTGAGGTTTAAGACACTGTGTCAGCTGGTTAACCAATAACCTTCTATTAGAACAGGAAACAGGAAACAGAGAGGTGAGGTTTAAGACACTGTGTCAGCTGGTTAACCAATAACCTTCTATTAGAACAGGAAACAGAGAGGTGAGGTTTAAGACACTGTGTCAGCTGGTTAACCAATAACCTTCTATTAGAACAGGAAACAGGAAACAGAGAGGTGAGGTTTAAGACACTGTGTCAGCTGGTTAACCAATAACCTTCTATTAGAACAGGAAACAGGAAACAGAGAGGTGAGGTTTAAGACACTGTGTCAGCTGGTTAACCAATAACCTTCTATTAGAACAGGAAACAGGAAACAGAGAGGTGAGGTTTAAGACACTGTGTCAGCTGGTTAACCAATAACCTATTAGAACAGGAAACAGAGAGGTGAGGTTTAAGACCACGAGGTCAACTGGTTAACCAATAACCTTCTATTAGAACAGGAAACAGGAAACAGAGAGGTGAGGTTTAAGACACTGTGTCAGCTGGTTAACCAATAACCTTCTATTAGAACAGGAAACAGGAAACAGAGAGGTGAGGTTTAAGACACTGTGTCAGCTGGTTAACCAATAACCTTCTATTAGAACAGGAAACAGGAAACAGAGAGGTGAGGTTTAAGACACTGTGTCAGCTGGTTAACCAATAACCTTCTATTAGAACAGGAAACAGGAAACAGAGAGGTGAGGTTTAAGACACTGTGTCAGCTGGTTAACCAATAACCTTCTATTAGAACAGGAAACAGGAAACAGAGAGGTGAGGTTTAAGACACGAGGTCAACTGGTTAACCAATAACCTTCTATTAGAACAGGAAACAGGAAACAGAGAGGTGAGGTTTAAGACACTGTGTCAGCTGGTTAACCAATAACCTTCTATTAGAACAGGAAACAGGAAACAGAGAGGTGAGGTTTAAGACACTGTGTCAGCTGGTTAACCAATAACCTTCTATTAGAACAGGAAACAGGAAACAGAGAGGTGAGGTTTAAGACACTGTGTCAGCTGGTTAACCAATAACCTTCTATTAGAACAGGAAACAGGAAACAGAGAGGTGAGGTTTAAGACACTGTGTCAGCTGGTTAACCAATAACCTTCTATTAGAACAGGAAACAGGAAACAGAGAGGTGAGGTTTAAGACACTGTGTCAGCTGGTTAACCAATAACCTTCTATTAGAACAGGAAACAGGAAACAGAGAGGTGAGGTTTAAGACACTGTGTCAGCTGGTTAACCAATAACCTTCTATTAGAACAGGAAACAGAGAGGTGAGGTTTAAGACACGAGGTCAACTGGTTAACCAATAACCTTCTATTAGAACAGGAAACAGAGAGGTGAGGTTTAAGACACTGTGTCAGCTGGTTAACCAATAACCTTCTATTAGAACAGGAAACAGGAAACAGAGAGGTGAGGTTTAAGACACTGTGTCAGCTGGTTAACCAATAACCTTCTATTAGAACAGGAAACAGGAAACAGAGAGGTGAGGTTTAAGACACTGTGTCAGCTGGTTAACCAATAACCTTCTATTAGAACAGGAAACAGGAAACAGAGAGGTGAGGTTTAAGACACTGTGTCAGCTGGTTAACCAATAACCTTCTATTAGAACAGGAAACAGGAAACAGAGAGGTGAGGTTTAAGACACTGTGTCAGCTGGTTAACCAATAACCTTCTATTAGAACAGGAAACAGGAAACAGAGAGGTGAGGTTTAAGACACTGTGTCAGCTGGTTAACCAATAACCTTCTATTAGAGACAGGAAACAGGAAACAGAGAGGTGAGGTTTAAGACACTGTGTCAGCTGGTTAACCAATAACCTTCTATTAGAACAGGAAACAGGAAACAGAGAGGTGAGGTTTAAGACACTGTGTCAGCTGGTTAACCAATAACCTTCTATTAGAACAGGAAACAGGAAACAGAGAGGTGAGGTCTAAGACACTGTGTCAGCTGGTTAACCAATAACCTTCTATTAGAACAGGAAACAGGAAACAGAGAGGTGAGGTTTAAGACACTGTGTCAGCTGGTTAACCAATAACCTTCTATTAGAACAGGAAACAGGAAACAGAGAGGTGAGGTTTAAGACACTGTGTCAGCTGGTTAACCAATAACCTTCTATTAGAACAGGAAACAGGAAACAGAGAGGTGAGGTTTAAGACACTGTGTCAGCTGGTTAACCAATAACCTTCTATTAGAACAGGAAACAGGAAACAGAGAGGTGAGGTTTAAGACACTGTGTCAGCTGGTTAACCAATAACCTTCTATTAGAACAGGAAACAGAGAGGTGAGGTTTAAGACACTGTGTCAGCTGGTTAACCAATAACCTTCTATTAGAACAGGAAACAGGAAACAGAGAGGTGAGGTTTAAGACACTGTGTCAGCTGGTTAACCAATAACCTTCTATTAGAACAGGAAACAGGAAACAGAGAGGTGAGGTTTAAGACACTGTGTCAGCTGGTTAACCAATAACCTTCTATTAGAACAGGAAACAGGAAACAGAGAGGTGAGGTTTAAGACACTGTGTCAGCTGGTTAACCAATAACCTTCTATTAGAACAGGAAACAGGAAACAGAGAGGTGAGGTTTAAGACACTGTGTCAGCTGGTTAACCAATAACCTATTAGAACAGGAAACAGAGAGGTGAGGTTTAAGACACGAGGTCAACTGGTTAACCAATAACCTTCTATTAGAACAGGAAACAGGAAACAGAGAGGTGAGGTTTAAGACACTGTGTCAGCTGGTTAACCAATAACCTTCTATTAGAACAGGAAACAGGAAACAGAGAGGTGAGGTTTAAGACACTGTGTCAGCTGGTTAACCAATAACCTTCTATTAGAACAGGAAACAGGAAACAGAGAGGTGAGGTTTAAGACACTGTGTCAGCTGGTTAACCAATAACCTTCTATTAGAACAGGAAACAGGAAACAGAGAGGTGAGGTTTAAGACACTGTGTCAGCTGGTTAACCAATAACCTTCTATTAGAACAGGAAACAGGAAACAGAGAGGGGAGGTCTAAGACACTGTGTCAGCTGGTTAACCAATAACCTTCTATTAGAACAGGAAACAGGAAACAGAGAGGGGAGGTCTAAGACACTGTGTCAGCTGGTTAACCAATAACCTATTAGAACAGGAAACAGAGAGGTGAGGTTTAAGACACTGTGTCAGCTGGTTAACCAATAACCTTCTATTAGAACAGGAAACAGGAAACAGAGAGGGGAGGTCTAAGACACTGTGTCAGCTGGTTAACCAATAACCTTCTATTAGAACAGGAAACAGGAAACAGAGAGGGGAGGTCTAAGACACTGTGTCAGCTGGTTCTTTCTCACTCCACCTAGCACAGTTTAGCGGCGGTGAAGCTGGTAGCCATAGAGACGTACGGGATACAGACAGACAGACGTCTACAGTTCCAAGGAAAGCTTCCTCTGAGAAGTGTAGGTAAGCCAGGAGGTTAGGCAGCAAGCTGAGAAAGATGCTAATTCACACACACACACACACACACACACACACACACACACACACACACACACACACACACACACACACACACACACACACACACACACAGAGAGAGAGACAGACTTTCTGTCTCACACACCCCCAGTCCTCGGTCGTACCTGTGGGCTTGGTGCTGGCGCTGTAGGGTGGGGGGAGAACGCTGGCCGTTATGACCCCGCCTACTGATACCAGCCCTGCGTTCTTGTACCTACCTGAGACGCATGGCAACACATTAACACTGCCACACACACACACACACACACCCTACTGAACCACGTCAAAGGCTGCCGTCTGAACTCAGAGCACACTGAGAGGAACAGAATAAAGACTGCCATCCCTATCTGTCCTTTCCTGATCTCTCTCTCTCTTATCTGTTACAGAAGGCACTGAGTGTTTAGTATCAAGGTGGTCTGTGTTATAGTAGGTGTTTAGTATTTAGGTGGTCTGTGTTATAGTAGGTGTTTAGTATTAAGGTGGTCTGTGTTATAGTAGGTGTTTAGTATTAAGGTGGTCTGTGTTATAGTAGGTGTTTAGTATTAAGGTGGTCTGTGTTATAGTAGGTGTTTAGTATTTAGGTGGTCTGTGTTATAGTAGGTGTTTAGTATTAAGGTGGTCTGTGTTACGGTAGGTGTTTAGTATTAAGGTGGTCTGTGTTATAGTAGGTGTTTAGTATTTAGGTGGTCTGTGTTATAGTAGGTGTTTAGTATTTAGGTGGTCTGTGTTATAGTAGGTGTTTAGTATTAAGGTGGTCTGTGTTACGGTAGGTGTTTAGTATTAAGGTGGTCTGTGTTATAGTAGGTGTTTAGTATTAAGGTGGTCTGTGTTATAGTAGGTGTTTAGTATTAAGGTGGTCTGTGTTATAGTAGGTGTTTAGTATTTAGGTGGTCTGTGTTATAGTAGGTGTTTAGTATTAAGGTGGTCTGTGTTATAGTAGGTGTTTAGTATCAAGGTGGTCTGTGTTACGGTAGGTGTTTAGTATTAAGGTGGTCTGTGTTATAGTAGGTGTTTAGTATTAAGGTGGTCTGTGTTATAGTAGGTGTTTAGTATCAAGGTGGTCTGTGTTATAGTAGGTGTTTAGTATTAAGGTGGTCTGTGTTATAGTAGGTGTTTAGTATTAAGGTGGTCTGTGTTATAGTAGGTGTTTAGTATTAAGGTGGTCTGTGTTATAGTAGGTGTTTAGTATTAAGGTGGTCTGTGTTATAGTAGGTGTTTAGTATTAAGGTGGTCTGTGTTATAGTAGGTGTTTAGTATCAAGGTGGTCTGTGTTATAGTAGGTGTTTAGTATTAAGGTGGTCTGTGTTATAGTAGGTGTTTAGTATTAAGGTGGTCTGTGTTATAGTAGGTGTTTAGTATTAAGGTGGTCTGTGTTATAGTAGGTGTTTAGTATTAAGGTGGTCTGTGTTATAGTAGGTGTTTAGTATTAAGGTGGTCTTACTTGGTGCGATGGTGGCGTGAGGTCTGCAGGGGGGAATGGGGTAGGGTACCGGCCGCTGAGGGTTGTAGGACGACGGAGACTGGAAGAGAGAGGAAGAAAAAACAAACATAACGATACTAAATTATTCACTGACCAATCAAAATCAATTAATCTGACTCACTGACCAATCAAAATAATTAATCTGACAAACCTGAAGCAGAAAACTCACAAAAGTCTCACAGTGGTTTGATTCAAGTTTTGTCTTTTTTTTTACAAACAATTTAGTAAACGGATCTTGTGAAAGATTCAGGCGTCTTCCCAAATGGCACTCTATTCCCCTACATAGTGAGCCCGGGTCAAAAGTAGTGCACTATAAAAGGGAATAGGTTGCTATTTTGGACTTGTTTCAGACTTGTTTTGAAATAAAGAGCTCCACCTAGTGGTTGAGTATGGAAGTACAGCCTGGTCCTTACTGGTTTGAATGGTCCAATGATGCGGGCTGCAATGCCTTTCCCCTCTGTGTTGACAGGGGTCTCCTCTCCCTCCTTCTTTGCAGGAGTTCCCTGACAGGAGAAATAGAAAACAGAATGGTTGGCGTATCATCTCAATGAAGATACTGTACTGACATTTATAAAAACGTTAAAATTAGGCCATACAAAGTTGATTTACTTTTCAACGGATGCCACTCCTCACATTTCTCAGAAAATAACATTTTAAAAATCTTGGTACACAAAGTTTAAGAGAACAAAAGCATTTTGTGCGCATGGAACATTTCTGGGATCCTTTATTTCAACTCATGAAACATGGGACCAACACTTTGCATGTTGCTTCCATATTTTTGTTCAGTATAGATGCGCACACACACACACACACACACACACACACACACACACACACACACACACACACACACACACACACACACACACACACACACACGTTAGGTTATATTACTTACAGGGAAGGTGCCAGTGGTCTGGCTGGGCTTGCCTTTAGGGTAAGGGTTCCCTGGGATCATCCCACAGGAAGAGATCATGGCTACTGGAGCCTTGCAGCCCACCTTACACACCTAGAATACATTACGCCGTAACATCACATAACACAGCTAGAATACATTACGCCGTAACATCACATAACACAGCTAGAATACATTACGCCGTAACATCACATAACACACCTAGAATACATTACAACATAACATGACATAACACACCTAGAATACATTACGCCGTAACATCACATAACACACCTAGAATACATTACGCCGTAACATCACATAACACAGCTAGAATACATTACGCCGTAACATCACATAACACAGCTAGAATACATTACGCCGTAAGTCAAAGTCACCATTATTAGTCAGTTGTACAACCGAATGCCTTCAACCGAAATGTGTCTTCCGCATTTAACCCAACCCCTCTGAATCAGAGAGGTGCGGGGGGCTGCCTTTAATCGACATCCACGTCTTCGGCGCCCGGGGGAAACATCACATAACACAGCTAGAATACATTACGCCGTAACATCACATAACACAGCTAGAATACATTACGCCGTAACATCACATAACACACCTAGAATACATTACACCGTAACATCACATAACACAGCTAGAATACATTACGCCGTAACATCACATAACACAGCTAGAATACATTACGCCGTAACATCACATAACACAGCTAGAATACATTACGCCGTAACATCACATAACACACCTAGAATACATTACGCCGTAACATCACATAACACACCTAGAATACATTACGCCGTAACATCACATAACACAGCTAGAATACATTACGCCGTAACATCACATAACACAGCTAGAATACATTACGCCGTAACATCACATAACACACCTAGAATACATTACGCCGTAACATCACATAACACACCTAGAATACATTACGATGTAACATCACCTAACACACGTAGAATACATTACGCCGAAACATGACATAACACACCTAGAATACATTACGCCGTAACATGACATAACACACCTAGAATACATTACGCTATAACATGACATAACACACCTAGAATACATTACGCCATAACATGACATAACACACCTAGAATACATTACGCCATAACATGACATAACACACCTAGAATACATTACGCCGTAACATGACATAACACACCTAGAATACATTACGCTATAACATGACATAACACACCTAGAATACATTACGTCATAACATGACATAACACACCTAGAATACATTACGATGTAACATGACATAACACACCTAGAATACATTATGTCGTAACATGACATAACACACCTAGAATACATTACGATGTAACATGACATAACACACCTAGAATACATTACGATGAAACATGACATAACACACCTAGAATACATGACGATGTAACATGACATAACACACCTAGAATACATGACGATGTAACATGACATAACACACCTAGAATACATTACGTCATAACATGACATAACACACCTAGAATACATTACGATGTAACATGACATAACACACCTAGAATACATTATGTCGTAACATGACATAACACACCTAGAATACATTACGATGTAACATGACATAACACAGCTAGAAATACATTACAACATAACACAGCTAGAATACATTACGATGTAACATCACATAACACACCTAGAATACATTACGATGGAACATGACATAACACACCTAGAATACATTACGCCGTAACATGACATAACACACCTAGAATACATTACGCCGTAACAGGACATAACACACCTAGAATACATTACGCCGTAACATGACATAACACACCTAGAATACATTACGCCGTAACAGGACATAACACACCTAGAATACATTACGCCGTAACATGACATAACACACCTAGAATACATTACGCCGTAACAGGACATAACACACCTAGAATACATTACGATGAAACATGACATAACACACCTAGAATACATGACGATGTAACATGACATAACACACCTAGAATACATTACGCCGTAACATGACATAACACACCTAGAATACATTACGCCGTAACATGACATAACACACCTAGAATACATTACGTCATAACATAACACACCTAGAATACATTACGATGTAACATGACATAACACACCTAGAATACATTACGATGAAACATGACATAACACACCTAGAATACATTACGCCGTAACATGACATAACACAGCTAGAATACATTACAACATAACATGACATAACATTGCTAGAATACATTACAACATAACATGACATAACACAGCTAGAATACATTACGATGTAACATGACATAACACAGCTAGAAATACATTACAACATAACACAGCTAGAATACATTACGATGTAACATCACATAACACACCTAGAATACATTACGCCGTAACATGACATAACACACCTAGAATACATTACGCCGTAACATCACATAACACACCTAGAATACATTACGCCGTAACATCACATAACACACCTAGAATACATTACGCCGTAACATCACATAACACAGCTAGAATACATTACGCCGTAACATCACATAACACAGCTAGAATACATTACGCCGTAACATGACATAACACACCTAGAATACATTACGCCGTAACATGACATAACACACCTAGAATACATTACGTCATAACATAACACACCTAGAATACATTACGATGTAACATGACATAACACACCTAGAATACATTACGATGAAACATGACATAACACACCTAGAATACATTACGCCGTAACATGACATAACACAGCTAGAATACATTACAACATAACATGACATAACATTGCTAGAATACATTACAACATAACATGACATAACACAGCTAGAATACATTACGCCGTAACATCACATAACACAGCTAGAATACATTACGCCGTAACATCACATAACACAGCTAGAATACATTACGCCGTAACATCACATAACACAGCTAGAATACATTACGCCGTAACATCACATAACACACCTAGAATACATTACGCCGTAACATCACATAACACACCTAGAATACATTACGATGTAACATCACCTAACACACCTAGAATACATTACGCCGTAACATGACATAACACACCTAGAATACATTACGCCGTAACATCACATAACACACCTAGAATACATTACGCCATAACATGACATAACACACCTAGAATACATTACGCCATAACATGACATAACACACCTAGAATACATTACGCCGTAACATGACATAACACACCTAGAATACATTACGCTATAACATGACATAACACACCTAGAATACATTACGTCATAACATGACATAACACACCTAGAATACATTACGTCGTAACATGACATAACACACCTAGAATACATTACGATGTAACATAACATAACACACCTAGAATACATTACGATGTAACATGACATAACACACCTAGAATACATTACGATGAAACATGACATAACACACCTAGAATACATGACGATGTAACATGACATAACACACCTAGAATACATGACGATGTAACATGACATAACACACCTAGAATACATGACGATGTAACATGACATAACACACCTAGAATACATTACGATGAAACATGACATAACACACCTAGAATACATGACGATGTAACATGACATAACACACCTAGAATACATTACGCCGTAACATGACATAACACACCTAGAATACATTACGCCGTAACATGACATAACACAGCTAGAATACATTACGCCATAACATGACATAACACACCTAGAATACATTACAACATAACATGACATAACACAGCTAGAATACATTACGATGTAACATGACATAACACAGCTAGAAATACATTACAACATAACACAGCTAGAATACATTACGATGTAACATCACATAACACAGCTAGAATACATTACGATGGAACATGACATAACACACCTAGAATACATTACGATGTAACATCACATAACACACCTAGAATACATTACGTCGTAACATGACATAACACAGCTAGAATACATTACGATGTAACATGACATAACACAGCTAGAAATACATTACAACATAACACAGCTAGAATACATTACGATGTAACATCACATAACACAGCTAGAATACATTACGATGGAACATGACATAACACACCTAGAATACATTACGATGTAACATCACATAACACACCTAGAATACATTACGTCATAACACGACATAACACACCTAGAATACATTACGTCATAACATGACATAACACACCTAGAATACATTACGATGCAACATGACATAACACACCTAGAATACATTACGATGCAACATGACATAACACACCTAGAATACATGACGATGTAACATGACATAACAGACCTAGAATACATGACGATGTAACATGACATAACACACCTAGAATACATTACGCCATAACATGACATAACACAGCTAGAATACATTACAACATAACATGACATAACATAGCTAGAATACATTACATAACACAGAATACATTACAACATAACATGACATAACATAGCTAGAATACATTACATAACACAGAACAATTTACAAAATAACATGACATAACACAGCTAGAATACATTACAACATAACATGACATAACACAGCTAGAATACATTACAACATAACATAACACAGCTAGAATACATTACAACATAACATAACACAGCTAGAATACATTACAACATAACATAGCTAGAATACATTACAACATAACATAACACAGCTAGAATACATTACAACATAACATGACACAGCTAGAATACATTACAACATAACACAGCTAGAATACATTACAACATAACATGACACAGCTAGAATACATTACGCCGTAACATGACATAACACACCTAGAATACATTACGCCGTAACAGGACATAACACACCTAGAATACATTACGATGTAACATCACATAACACACCTAGAATACATTACGTCATAACACGACATAACACAGCTAGAATACATTACAACATAACATGACACAGCTAGAATACATTACAACATAACATAACACAGCTAGAATACATTACAACATAACATAACAGCTAGAATACATTACAACATAACATGACACAGCTAGAATACATTACAACATAACGTGACATAACACAGCTAGAATACATTACAACATAACATAACACAGCTAGAATACATTACAACATAATGTGACATAACACAGCTAGAATACATTACAACATAACATGACACAGCTAGAATACATTACAACATAACACAGCTAGAATACATTACAACATAACATAACACAGCTAGAATACATTACAACATAACATAACACAGCTAGAATACATTACAACATAACATGACACAGCTAGAATACATTACATCATAACATAACATAACACAGCTAGAATACATTACAACATAACACAGCTAGAATACACTACAACATAACACAGCTAGAATACACTACAACATAACACAGCTAGAATACATTACAACATAACATGACATAACATAGCTAGAATACATTACAACATAACATGACATAACACAGCTAGAATACATTACATAACACAGAACACATTACAACATAACATAACACAGCTAGAATACATTACAACATAACATTACATAACATAGCTAGAATACATTACAACATAACATAACATGACATAACATAGCTAGAATACATTACATAACACAGAACACATTACAACATAACATAACACAGCTAGAATACATTACAACATAACATTACATAACATAACATAGCTAGAATACATTACATAACACAGAACACATTACAACATAACATGACATAACATAGCTAGAATACATTACAACATAACATTACATAACATAGCTAGAATACATTACAACATAACATAACATGACATAACATAGCTAGAATACATTACATAACACAGAACACATTACAACATAACATGACATAACACAGCTAGAGTACATTACAACATAACATGACATGACATAACATAGCTAGAATACATTACGACACAGCTAGAACAGATTACAACACAACATAACACAGCTAGAACAGTACAGGACAGTGTGTGAGTTACCTGCTCTAGGATCCTGCGGGCTCGTTTCTTCTCAGACAGGTGAATACGGAACAGGTCCTCTACAGGACGATAGTTCTGGGCATCAGAGATGTTCCTGGCAGAAGAACACAACCCACCGGGGTTGTTAATTAACCAATCAATCTTCCAATCAATTAACTAACTAACCAACCAACCAACTAGCTGTTATGATCCATCAACTGATTAGATTTAAAGTCATTAGCACATTCAAGCGCAAGCAATTCAAGGATGTCCCAGCCTGCCTATATCAAGTAGGGTTTAGACCTATTGGTTGTTCTATCCTTGTGGGGCCCTAAATCCCCTCAAAGTCCCCACAACGATATAGTAAAACAAATAACATTCTCCCTCGTGGGGACAATTCCCACGTACCCATGAGGACAAATGCTATTTTAAGCTTAGGGGTTAGGGTTACAATTAGGGTTTTGGTTACAATTAGGGTTAGGGGTTCCTACCATTGGATAGGAAACACTCTGAATTTTCTAAAAGTGTTAACCATTTGTCTGTGAGTAAAACAGAACGGATATGGCAGGCGAAACCCCGAGGAATTTCTGTCCTGGAAAAAGTGGTTTTGACACATTGCTCATTTGGAACCCCTCCCTTATGAAAATACCCTTATAAGGGCATATGAATGCAGTACCTATGGCTTCCTCTGGATGTCAACAGTCTCGAGACACTGTTCAGATTTTTTTTGATGCCATTAGAGCAGAGAAGAGAAATCAGCAAGTGCCCCCAGAGATGTCAATAGAAGAGGACGCGCGCTCTCGCCAAGCGCACTCTGTGCTTTTTTCCTTTCTTATAGCCCAGTTTATATTCCGGTTGAATTATTATAGTAAATATACATAAAAGTGTTCCTAAGGATACATTAAAAAGGATGTTTGATTGTTCTTGGACAAGTTTATAGGTATAAGTTGAACGAGTTCTCTTCACGTTTCAATGGACGAGTAGAGGCTGTAGTTTATGAATATAAACGCGCCAACCAAACGGAGATTTATGGATATAATACATTACTTTTTCTAACAAAAGAACCATGGATTGTCTTCGTTGGACACTTGGGAAGACCTCAGCAGAAGTTCTTCAACAGGTAATTGATTTGTTTTCGCTGTGAAATGTGTTTTGTGTGAACCGTGAAGGCTAATGAATTCATGGTAATGAAAAATAGTGAAGGTGCTACCCTCAAACGATCAAATGTGGTGCTTTCGCCGTAAAGCCTTTTTGAAATCTGATTTTGAATTTGGCGCCTTGCATTTCACCTGGTAGTGTCGGGAGTGGGGCGCTAAGAAGTTAAATACTAGACTACTGGTTTCAATGGTATATAGAAGTCTTTATTAAATAATAGGCTACTGGTTTCAATGGTATATAGAAGTCTTTATTAACTACTTAGGGAGCAGTGGGGCGCTAGATTCAAAATCCAAAAGTTTAATTATTAAACATTCATCAATATACAAGTGTTTCATAGTCATCAAAAGCTCTGCTTCTTGGCAATATCACAGCGTTGTCAGATTTCAAAAAGGCTTTACGGCGAAAGCACCACATTTGATTGTTCGAGGGTAGCACCTCCAAGGTCACCAGAAACTGATTTCCGGATGGATTTCTCAGGTTTTCACCTGCTAAATGAGTTCTGTTATACTCACAGACATTATGTTAACACTTTTAGAAATCTCAGAGTGTTTCCTATCCAATAGTACTAATTATGTGCATATCCTATTTTCTGAGCCTGAGTGGCAGGCATTTTGCTTTGGGCACGCCAGACTCTCCAAAACCGTCACCTCGGGAGCTGCTCCCTAAGAAGTTAAATAATAGACTACTGGTTTCAATGGCTTATAGGTTTATAGGTATATTTGAATGCGTTCTCTTCACGTTTCAATGGGCGATTCGACGTTGGATTTTCTGAACATAACGCGCCAACCAAATGGAGATTTATGGATATAATAAATTACTTTTTCTAACAAAAGAACCATTGGATGTCTTCGTTGGACACTTGGGAAGCCCTCAGCAGAAGTTCTTCAAAAGGTAAGGGATTTGTTTTCGCTGTGAAATGTGTTTTGTTTGAACCGCGATGGTTTATGAATTTATGCTAATGGTTAAAATATTGGAGGTGCTACCCTCAAACAATCAAATGTTGTGCTTTCGACGTAAAGCCTTTTTGAAATCTGACAACGCTGTGATATTGCCAAGAAGCAGAGCTTTTGATGACTATGAAACACTTGTATATTGATGAATGTTTAATAATTCAACTTTTGGATTTTGAATCTGGCGCCACCACTGCTCCCTAAGTAGTTAACAAAGACTTCTATATACCATTGAAACCAGTAGCCTATTATTTAATAAATACTTCTATATACCATTGAAACCAGTAGTCTATTATTTAATAAAGACTTCTATATACCATTGAAACCAGTAGTCTATTATTTAATAAAGACTTCTATATACCATTGAAACCAGTAGTCTATTATTTAATAAAGACTTCTTCAGGAGGTTGTAAAGTAGAGTTACTCACAGAGCTAGGAGCTCCAGAACCACCAGTCTGTCCTTAGAGAAGGTGAAACAGTTGAGGATGTTGGCCACTTTGGTAGTGGGGATGGCAACCATTTTCTGGAAGAGACACAAAGAGTTTGATCAATTCCTGCAGGCCAGTATTTAACAAAATATGCAACAAAGATCTCTTAACTAGGGCTGGACATTTGACATCCTGAATTTGTTTGGGGGGTGGGGACATTTATAATAATAATAAAATGCTTGACTCTCTTGACCAATCAGAATGATGCAAATGCACATGACAGATGTAAACAGCGGACATTCTGTTTATTTTTTTTAAACGTAATTTGGGGCATAAAAGAAACCTGAAAATGGGTAGATAATTACACCCTTATGGAGTGGTACCACAATAGCTGGGATATTACCTGATACTAAAACGTTAAATAAATTATAAAAATGTGTTACTGAAGCCGCTCAGCATTAAGCAAAGAGTGATCCAAATGATCAGCCCCTATCGACTTCTTGGTGTCCATTAGCTAATGAAGGCAGAAAGAACGTCTGTTTCTTTGAATTGCCAAAAAGAAAAACCCTGACTACCAATTTCCCAAATCACGTGAGATCATCCATTGAAGCAACTGGGGACTGTATGTGAGAGGAACAGTCAACTGACTGGAGGCTGTATGTGGGAGGAACAGTCAACTGGCTGGAGGCCGTATGTGGGAAGAACAGTCAGCTGACTGGAGGCTGTATGTGGGAGGAACAGTCAACTGACTGGAGGCTGTATGTGGGAGGAACAGTCAACTGACTGGAGGCTGTATGTGGGAGGAACAGTCAACTGGCTGGAGGCCGTATGTGGGAAGAACAGTCAGCTGACTGGAGGCTGTATGTGGGAGGAACAGTCAACTGACTGGAGGCTGTATGTGGGAGGAACAGTCAGCTGACTGGAGGCTGTATGTGGGAAGAACAGTCAGCTGACTGGAGGCTGTATGTGGGAAGAACAGTCAACTGACTGGAGGCTGTATGTGGGAGGAACAGTCAACTGACTGGAGGCCGTATGTGGGAAGAACAGTCAACTGACTGGAGGCTGTATGTGGGAAGAACAGTCAACTGACTGGAGGCTGTATGTGGGAAGAACAGTCAACTGACTGGAGGCTGTATGTGGGAAGAACAGTCAACTGACTGGAGGCTGTCCAAGACCAGTACGACCACCATTTCATTCTGCCATAGTGCTCAGGTTTAGAGGATGACTGACAGTCTGCCATAGGGCTCAGGTTTAGAGGATGACTGACAGTCTGCCATAGTGCTCAGGTTTAGAGGATGACTGACAGTCTGCCATAGGGCTCAGGTTTAGAGGATGACTGACAGTCTGCCATAGGGCTCAGGTTTAGAGGATGACTGACAGTCTGCCATAGGGCTCAGGTTTAGAGGATGACTGACAGTCTGCCATAGGGCTCAGGTTTAGAGGATGACTGACAGTCTGCCATAGGGCTCAGGTTTAGAGGATGACTGACAGTCTGCCATAGTGCTCAGGTTTAGAGGATGACTGACAGTCTGCCATAGGGCTCAGGTTTAGAGGATGACTGACAGTCTGCCATAGGGCTCAGGTTTAGAGGATGACTGACAGTCTGCCATAGGGCTCAGGTTTAGAGGATGACTGACAGTCTGCCATAGTGCTCAGGTTTAGAGGATGACTGACAGTCTGCCATAGGGCTCAGGTTTAGAGGATGACTGACAGTCTGCCATAGGGCTCAGGTTTAGAGGATGACTGACAGTCTGCCATAGTGCTCAGGTTTAGAGGATGACTGACAGTCTGCCATAGGGCTCAGGTTTAGAGGATGACTGACAGTCTGCCATAGGGCTCAGGTTTAGAGGATGACTGACAGTCTGCCATAGGGCTCAGGTTTAGAGGATGACTGACAGTCTGCCATAGGGCTCAGGTTTAGAGGATGACTGACAGTCTGCCATAGGGCTCAGGTTTAGAGGATGACTGACAGTCTGCCATAGTGCTCAGGTTTAGAGGATGACTGACAGTCTGCCATAGGGCTCAGGTTTAGAGGATGACTGACAGTCTGCCATAGGGCTCAGGTTTAGAGGATGACTGACAGTCTGCCATAGGGCTCAGGTTTAGAGGATGACTGACAGTCTGCCATAGTGCTCAGGTTTAGAGGATGACTGACAGTCTGCCATAGGGCTCAGGTTTAGAGGATGACTGACAGTCTGCCATAGGGCTCAGGTTTAGAGGATGACTGACAGTCTGCCATAGTGCTCAGGTTTAGAGGATGACTGACAGTCTGCCATAGGGCTCAGGTTTAGAGGATGACTGACAGTCTGCCATAGGGCTCAGGTTTAGAGGATGACTGACAGTCTGCCATAGGGCTCAGGTTTAGAGGATGACTGACAGTCTGCCATAGGGCTCAGGTTTAGAGGATGACTGACAGTCTGCCATAGGGCTCAGGTTTAGAGGATGACTGACAGTCTGCCATAGGGCTCAGGTTTAGAGGATGACTGACAGTCTGCCATAGGGCTCAGGTTTAGAGGATGACTGACAGTCTGCCATAGTGCTCAGGTTTAGAGGATGACTGACAGTCTGCCATAGGGCTCAGGTTTAGAGGATGACTGACAGTCTGCCATAGGGCTCAGGTTTAGAGGATGACTGACAGTCTGCCATAGTGCTCAGGTTTAGAGGATGACTGACAGTCTGCCATAGGGCTCAGGTTTAGAGGATGACTGACAGTCTGCCATAGGGCTCAGGTTTAGAGGATGACTGACAGTCTGCCATAGGGCTCAGGTTTAGAGGATGACTGACAGTCTGCCATAGGGCTCAGGTTAAGAGGATGACTGACAGTCTGCCATAGGGCTCAGGTTTAGAGGATGACTGACAGTCTGCCATAGGGCTCAGGTTTAGAGGATGACTGACAGTCTGCCATAGTGCTCAGGTTTAGAGGATGACTGACAGTCTGCCATAGTGCTCAGGTTTAGAGGATGACTGACAGTCTGCCACAGGGCTCAGGTTTAGAGGATGACTGACAGTCTGCCACAGGGCTCAGGTTTAGAGGATGACTGACAGTCTGCCATAGGGCTCAGGTTTAGAGGATGACTGACAGTCTGCCATAGTGCTCAGGTTTAGAGGATGACTGACAGTCTGCCATAGTGCTCAGGTTTCAAAACTGTGCCCATCCCAACTCCAAACAGAATATCCAACGACTGAAGATCGATTTCTAAGAACCTTCTAAGAAAGGTATTTATTAGGGCTGTCCCCAACTAAAAATAATCTTGGTCGACCGAAAATCGACTGTTCTTTCGACTAATCGATTGGTGAACATTTTAAAACATGTATTTTTCAATTTATAGACAAACCCTATGTGTTTAATAAAATCAAATATATGCATTGAGCTTGTCTGATGCTTTAAGCTTACAATTGATGAAATAAGACAAATGCCTCAAGAGGGCGCCAACTATTCTCCTCCAGCTCCTGACGGCTTTCGCAGAATGCCAATTTATCTTACCATTTCTACCCATCTGCATGCCAGTTATGGTTTCCATATGCACATTTTAGTGAAACAGTTTCATTACATTTCTAATAGCGTCTTCATATCTCAAAATCATTAGCATTTGGCTAATCTACATTCCATCCAAATGAAAATGATACAAACCCTAAAAAGAATGTTCTATTGCAAACTATGTAAAAATAACATAAAGACAACAAATAAAAACATTGCAGCCTGCAGGTAAAAAATATCCTATAAATCACATTGCTACACATGGCCAGTCTGCAACCAACCAACCATTTAATGTATATCTTTTGTTCAGTGCATTCGGAAAGTATTCAGACCCCTAGACTTTTTCCACATTTTGTTACGTTACAGCCTTATTCTAAAATGGATTAAAATTGTTTTTCCCCCCTCGTCAATCTACACACAATACCCCATAATGACAAAGTAAACACAGGTTTTTAGACATTTTTGCAAATGTATATATTTATTTTTATAATAAATTAAAAACTGAAACATTTATATTGACATAAGTATTCAGAACCTTTACTCAGTACTTTGTTGAAGCACCACTTGGCAATGAATACAGCCTTGAGTCTTCTTGGGCACACCTGTATTTGTATTTACAAGCTTGGCACACCTGTATTTGGGGAGTTTCTCCCATTCTTCTCTGCATATCCTCTCAAGCTCTGTCAGGTTGGATGGGGAGCGTCGCTGCACAGATATTTTCAGGTCTCTCCAGAGATGTTGCTCAGTTTGGCCATCTCTAGGAAGAGTGTTGGTGATTCCAAACTTCTTCCACGTAATAATGATGGAGCCCACTGTGTTATTGAGGACCTGCCTCAACACAATCCTGTCTCGGAGCTCTACGGACAATTCCTTCAACCTCATGGCTGTTTTTTGCAAAAATGTATAAAAACCTGTTTTCTCTTTCTCATGATGGGGTATTGTGTGTAGATTGATGAGGAAAATGTTTTATTTAATCCATTTCAGAATAAGGCTGTAAAGTAACAAAATGTGAAAAAAGTCAAGGGGTCTGAATACTTTCCGAATGCACCGTCTATCTACTGTTACACAGTAATAAACACAACATGATCAGAGTTGGCTGCTGTTGTTGTTGTCACTTACATGTTGAAGAGCTTTGACAGCTTTGATCTGAGGCTCTGCCCAGGAGAAGTACTTCAGCATGTCCATTACCTGCAGGGAGAGGGGGTTAGCATGTCTATTAACTGGAGGAAGAAGGGGAGGGGTTAGCATGTCTCTGTGACTGGCTGTCATTCATCAACCTTCTCTGTGACTGGCTGTCATTCATCAACCTTCTCTGTGACTGGCTGTCATTCATCAACCTTCTCTGTGACTGGCTGTCCTTCATCAACCTTCTCTGTGACTGGCTGTCATTCATCAACCTTCTCTGTGACTGGCTGTGTTTCATCAACCTTACCTGTGACTGGCTGTGTTTCATCAACCTTACCTGTGACTGGCTGTGTTTCATCAACCTTACCTGTGACTGGCTGTGTTTCATCAACCTTACCTGTGACTGGCTGTCCTTCATCAACCTTCTCTGTGACTGGCTGTCCTTCATCAACCTTACCTGTGACTGGCTGTCCTTCATCAACCTTACCTGTGACTGGCTGTCCTTCATCAACCTTACCTGTGACTGGCTGTGTTTCATCAACCTTACCTGTGACTGGCTGTCCTTCATCAATCTTCTGTGACTGGCTGTCCTTCATCAACCTTCTCTGTGACTGGCTGTCTTTCATCAACCTTCTCTGTGACTGGCTGTCAATAAACCTTTTGTGACTGCTGTCCTTCATCAACCTTCTCTGTGACTGGCTGTCATTCCTCAACCTTCTCTGTGACTGGCTGTCCTTCATAAACCTTCTCTGTGACTGGCTGTCATTCTTCAACCTTCTCCGTGACTGGCTGTCATTCTTCAACCTTCTCCGTGACTGGCTGTCATTCCTCAACCTTCTCTGTTTGCTAGCTACTGTACCTGTTCGCTGGAGAAGTACCCGTGCACCTGCTCTATTGCCTTAATCCGCTGATCTGTTAGCACGCACTGCAGAGAGAGAAGAAGAAGCCCAGTAAACACCCTTGGAAATGACTCCTAGTGTACATAAATCAGTCAGTGGCGTGGATAAAGTCTGCTATGCTCTCCGTAGCCAGCTAGCTGACCCGTGAACCAGAATCTGGCCTTGCAGGAGGTGTTGAACATGGCGATTCTCCTTTAAGCCAGTCAACTTGCCATTTTACCAGCTTTTCAAGCGTAATAATGTCCGAATACTTCCGGGTAACTTAACAAAGAATAGAGTTTCTATCATCATTATGTACCAAAAAGGGTCAAAATAATATAAGTATTGTTTTTACCAAGTGTACATGGCCAAATCCTTCTCTGTACCTCCAATAAAATCCCTAATTACTGCCACGCACGGTTTGGCTGATCCAGCAGCAGGAAAGGCCATTGATTTGAGAACCTACAACAGTGTATGAACTTCATAGAATGCAATAATATTTCATGTAACTAGATTAAGTAGACAATATAGGGTACGTTTTTACCGCGTTTTGTATACTTCTAGATAGGCTAGGAATTTATTTAGTGTATTTTAATTTCCATGACTGTTGCAGGAGGTGCAGCATTGGTGGATTTGGCGCATGATCACTTGGGTCAAAAACAATACCTTTCAGACAAGATATTCTTTATTTACACTTTTAAGTATATATACCGGCCGTAAAGACTGTAGTGCCTCAGCGAAACAGTCTTTGGTAAGTGCCTAACCTATTTTTAACTGTATCAAGCTTGAAAATGACAAGTTGAATGGCTGCTTTCCTCGGCTTTAAAAGTATAATTGCCATATTCAGTCGCGTAAACCCAGATTCTCTCTCTCTCTCTCTGGTTCAGCGAGTCGTTTAGGTGTTAACTAAAAGTATTTTTGCCACTTTGACTGTAAAACTGAAACCCAACTGTACCTTTCTGATTTCATCTAAGACGATGTCGAATGATTTCTTATCCATGCTTGATTTGTGGGGGGTGGGAGAAGAAAAACCCACGCTCTTATGTCTCTTGATTCTCCGTGTTATTACTCCTTTTCGATAAATGCTAAATAGCCCAGCCTGGTTGTGTTTCTAGCTGGAGTCAATGGACGGTGAGTTAGCTAACGTTACAGTACAATCAACTAGAACGGGCATAATCTGAACAAAAAAACACCCAGTAGTTACTGGTAGTTTACTATTAAAAAATAGAGCTATACACTTCATAAGACACACACACACACAAAAAAAGAGTATATTCACAAATGGTACAGTATTTAGCGTCGTTTTTCGTTGCTATTGCTAGTTGCTAGCGAAAAGGTCTGAGGTAAAAAAAAAAAAAAACTGACAGCTCGACTAACGTCTCAAAACAAAAAAACGGTCAAATAGCTCGACGGAAAAATGAATATATCAATTATAAATTCCTCCAAACACCAAGCGTTTGACACTGTTTATCGTATTATGTACATTTCTTTTTTTTTGTTTATCGATATATACATTTTAGTTTATTTTAAAAACCTGTTATTTAAAAAAAAAACTAAAGATATTAAACTAAAGCCGCTGTGGTGACCGTTTCCTTTGTTAGGACCCCACGCGCACCCCCGTTCAAAAAAAACACGAGTTCCAAAAATAAAATAAATAATTTTTTTCTCAGAAACAAAAGTGAAACTTACATATTAACACTCCCCCCAACAAAAAAATAAATTAGGATACGATCATTTATTTTTTATTTAGACAGAGACTGTGAAATAATAGATTGTATTGGGTGGTGTTTTCGAGCAGGCAGCAGCAGGGAATAAAAACTAGGCCTTTGAGGAAGGGAGACGCGAACATGTCGTCGCATCGGGCAGAAGAATTTCACTAATATTTATTTCTACTTTTTTGGAAAACATTTTGTTGTTGTTGTTGTCGTCGTCGATTCGAGTAAATAAAATGGACAGATTCACGTGGTCAAATGGTCTTCTGGAAATGAATGAGACGTTGGTGATTCAACAACGAGGTGTCAAACTGTACGACGGAGAAGACAAGGTAGGACGATAGCTAGTTCACGGTGCCAGGCAATAAAGGGGGGAAAACACAGCGAGTTAACATTTAGTTAACATTTAGTTCACGTTACCTTTGTTAACTAGCCATCCTAGATTAAATGTGTTCTTTTTCAAATGGTGGAATAAAAAATAAAAATCGAGTAAAACCTTAAAAGCTCATCGGGAAATAAAATATCGTCACTTGGTCGTGTTTTTTTGTTGTTGTTTTTGACTTGAAAACAAAACATGTTTTTACCAGGTCGTTGTTGATGTTTCCACACGTCGCTACTGTCAGACTAAATACACCTTGTTTGTTTGTTTGTTTGTTTCTGCCTGCCCCATATCTGACCGCTTGTTGTCGCTCTCTCGCTCGGTCTTTCCACCAGGCCAAGTTGGATGTTGGAATTGCTCTGTTGACTACTCACCAGTTAATATGGAGGGACCTGAAGAATCATGTACAGTGACACTTCATATATTATCTATCTATCTATCTGGGTGACACCCACCACAGCTATATCTGCATATTAGCCAGTGTGATTTTTGATGCCTTTCTTGACATTTTCCATGTTCCTGATATGATAAGTGTCTAGTATTTACTCTCTTAACGTGTGTCTGTCTCTGTGTGTGTGTGTAGGAATGCTGCATAGCCATACCCCTTTCTCTGATCATCTACTTTGAGGAACAAGCTGCGGGTATCGGAAAAAGGTGACTCCTAATTAAACCATGTAGCCTATTGAAACAATACCCACCACTTTGTAGCAGGACAACTCACACGTCACGTGTGTGTACGCGTGACTACTGTAAGTCGCTTGGATAAAACAGAACATCCCCTCTCTCTCTCTTGACTATGCTTTCATCATTGATCTATCATTGATCTATGACAGAACATCCCCTCTCTCTTGTCTATGCTTTCATCATTGATCTATGACAGAACATCCCCTCTCTCTCGACTATGCTTTCATCATTGATCTATGACAGAGCATCCCCTCTCTCTCTCTCGTCTATGCTTTCATCATTGATCTATGACAGATCATCCCCTCTCTCTCTTGACTATGCTTTCATCATTGATCTATGACAGAACATCCCCTCTCTCTCTCTTGTCTATGCTTTCATCATTGATCTATGACAGAACATCCCCTCTCTCTCGACTATGCTTTCATCATTGATCTATGACAGAACATCCCCTCTCTCTCTCTCGTCTATGCTTTCATCATTGATCTATGACAGATCATCCCCTCTCTCTCTTGACTATGCTTTCATCATTGATCTATGACAGATCATCCCCTCTCTCTTGACTATGCTTTCATCATTGATCTATGACAGATCATCCCCCCTCTCTCTTGACTATGCTTTCATCATTGATCTATGACAGAACATCCCCTCTCTCTCTCTCTCTCTCTCTCTCTTGACTATGCTTTCATCATTGATCTATGACAGATCATCCCCTCTCTCTCTCTCTCTGTATCTGACCGTGCAGTGCCAAGATAGTGGTCCACCTGCACGCTGCCCCGGCCAATAAGGAGCCAGGACCCTACCAGCAGAGCAAGTTCTCCTACTTCAAACTGTCCTTCAAAGAGCATGGACAGATAGAGGTAGTAGTCATTTAATATTATTATTACAATTATAGTAGTATTATTATTTATTATTATAGTATTATTACTATTATTATAGTATTATTACTATCATAGTATTATTAGTAGTATTAATACTATTATAGTAGCAGTAGTATTAATACTATCATAGTATTATTATTACTATCATAGTATTATTAGTAGTATTAATACTATTATAGTATTAGTAATATTTATAGTATTATTATTTGTGCTATAATAGTAGTATTATAGTAGTATTAGTACTTATCCAGTGCGGTCATCGTACTTATCCAGTGCGGTCATCGTACTTATCCAGTGCGGTCATCGTACTTATCCAGTGCGGTCAGTTTAATGTTATTACAGGCTGTATTTGTAAAAGCTGAATTATAACACAGTAGCTAGTAATACTATGGGAGTAATACCATTAGATAATGGCTAGTGACACTATGGGAGTAGTACCATTGGATACTGGCTAGTGACACTATGGGAGTAGTACCATTTAGATAATGGCTAGTGACACTATTGGAGTAGTACCATTAGATACTGGCTAGTGACACTATGGGAGTAGTACCATTAGATACTGGCTAGTGACACTATGGGAGTAGTACCATTAGATAATGGCTAGTGACACTATGGGAGTAGTACCATTAGATACTGGCCAGTGACACTATGGGAGTAGTACCATTAGATACTGGCTAGTGACACTATGGGAGTAGTACCATTGGATACTGGCTAGTGACACTATGGGAGTAGTACCATTGGATACTGGCTAGTGACACTATGGGAGTAGTACCATTGGCTAGTGACACTATGGGAGTAGTAACATTAGATACTGGCTAGTGACACTATGGGAGTAGTACCATTGGATACTGGCTAGTGAGACTGTAAATATGTGATAAGTAGTACCATTAGATACTGGCTAGTGACACTATGGGAGTAGTACCATTAGATACTGCCTAGTGACACTATGGGAGTAGTACCATTAGATACTGGCTAGTGACACTATGGGAGTAATACCATTGGATACTGGCTAGTGACACTATGGGAGTAGTACCATTAGATACTGGCTAGTGACACTATGGGAGTAGTACCATTAGATACTGGCTAGTGACACTATGGGAGTAGTACCATTGGATACTGGCTAGTGACACTATGGGAGTAGTACCATTAGATACTGGCTAGTGACACTATGGGAGTAGTACCATTGGATACTGGCTAGTGACACTATGGGAGTAGTACCATTGGATACTGGCTAGTGACACTGTAAATATGTGATGAGTAGTACCATTAGATACTGGCTAGTGACACTATGGGAGTAGTACCATTGGATACTGGCTAGTGACACTATGGGAGTAGTACCATTAGATACTGGCTAGTGACACTATCGGAGTAGTACCATTGGATACTGGCTAGTGACACTATGGGAGTAGTACCATTGGATACTGGCTAGTGACACTATCGGAGTAGTACCATTGGATACTGGCTAGTGACACTATGGGAGTAGTACCATTGGATACTGGCTAGTGACACTATGGGAGTAGTACCATTGGATACTGGCTAGTGACACTATGGGAGTAGTACCATTGGATACTGGCTAGTGACACTATCGAGTAGTACCATTGGATACTGGCTAGTGACACTATGGGAGTAGTACCATTGGATACTGGCTAGTGACACTATCGGAGTAGTACCATTGGATACTGGCTAGTGACACTATGGGAGTAGTACCATTAGATACTGGCTAGTGACACTATGGGAGTAGTACCATTGGATACTGGCTAGTGACACTGTAAATATGTGATGAGTAGTACCATTAGATACTGGCTAGTGACACTATGGGAGTAGTACCATTGGATACTGGCTAGTGACACTATCGGAGTAGTACCATTGGATACTGGCTAGTGACACTATGGGAGTAGTACCATTGGATACTGGCTAGTGACACTATGGGAGTAGTACCATTGGATACTGGCTAGTGACACTATGGGAGTAGTACCATTGGATACTGGCTAGTGACACTATGGGAGTAGTACCATTGGATACTGGCTAGTGACACTATGGGAGTAGTACCATTAGATACTGGCTAGTGACACTATGGGAGTAGTACCATTGGATACTGGCTAGTGACACTATGGGAGTAGTACCATTGGATACTGGCTAGTGACACTATGGGAGTAGTACCATTGGATACTGGCTAGTGACACTATGGGAGTAGTACCATTGGATACTGGCTAGTGACACTATGGGAGTAGTACCATTGGATACTGGCTAGTGACACTATCGAGTAATACCATTGGATACTGGCTAGTGACACTGTAAATATGTGATGAGTAGTACCATTGGATACTGGCTAGTGACACTATGGGAGTAGTACCATTGTATAATGGCTAGTGACACTATGGGAGTAGTACCATTGTATAATGGCTAGTGACACTATGGGAGTAGTACCATTAGATACTGGCTAGTGACACTATGGGAGTAATACCATTGGATACTGGCTAGTGACACTATGGGAGTAGTACCATTAGATAATGGCTAGTGACACTATGGGAGTAGTACCATTGGATACTGGCTAGTGACACTGTAAATATGTGATGAGTAGTACCATTAGATACTGGCTAGTGACACTATGGGAGTAGTACCATTGGATACTGGCTAGTGACACTATGGGAGTAGTACCATTGGATACTGGCTAGTGACACTGTAAATATGTGATGAGTAGTACCATTGGATACTGGCTAGTGACACTATGGGAGTAGTACCATTTAGATAATGGCTAGTGACACTATTGGAGTAGTACCATTAGATACTGGCTAGTGACACTATGGGAGTAGTACCATTAGATACTGGCTAGTGACACTATGGGAGTAGTACCATTAGATAATGGCTAGTGACACTATGGGAGTAGTACCATTAGATACTGGCCAGTGACACTATGGGAGTAGTACCATTAGATACTGGCTAGTGACACTATCGGAGTAGTACCATTGGATACTGGCTAGTGACACTATGGGAGTAGTACCATTGGATACTGGCTAGTGACACTATCGGAGTAGTACCATTGGATACTGGCTAGTGACACTGTAAATATGTGATGAGTAGTACCATTGGATACTGGCTAGTGACACTATGGGAGTAGTACCATTGGATACTGGCTAGTGACACTATCGGAGTAATACCATTGGATACTGGCTAGTGACACTATGGGAGTAGTACCATTGGATACTGGCTAGTGACACTATGGGAGTAGTACCATTAGATACTGGCTAGTGACACTATGGGAGTAGTACCATTGGATACTGGCTAGTGACACTATGGGAGTAGTACCATTGGATACTGGCTAGTGACACTATGGGAGTAGTACCATTGGATACTGGCTAGTGACACTATCGGAGTAGTACCATTGGATACTGGCTAGTGACACTGTAAATATGTGATGAGTAGTACCATTGGATACTGGCTAGTGACACTATGGGAGTAGTACCATTGTATAATGGCTAGTGACACTATGGGAGTAGTACCATTAGATACTGGCTAGTGACACTATGGGAGTAATACCATTGGATACTGGCTAGTGACACTATGGGAGTAGTACCATTAGATAATGGCTAGTGACACTATGGGAGTAGTACCATTGGATACTGGCTAGTGACACTATGGGAGTAGTACCATTGGATACTGGCTAGTGACACTATGGGAGTAGTACCATTGGATACTGGCTAGTGACACTATCGGAGTAGTACCATTGGATACTTCTAGTGACATTACTGAGTAGTACTGATTGATACTGGCTAGTGACACTATGGGAGTAGTACCATTGGATACTGGCTAGTGACACTATCGGAGTAGTACCATTGGATACTGGCTAGTGACACTATGGGAGTAGTACCATTGGATACTGGCTAGTGACACTGTAAATATGTGATGAGTAGTACCATTGGATACTGGCTAGTGACACTATGGGAGTAGTACCATTGGATACTGGCTAGTGACACTATGGGAGTAGTACCATTGGATACTGGCTAGTGACACTATGGGAGTAGTACCATTGGATACTGGCTAGTGACACTATGGGAGTAGTACCATTGGATACTGGCTAGTGACACTATGGGAGTAGTACCATTGGATACTGGCTAGTGACACTGTAAATATGTGATGAGTAGTACCATTGGATACTGGCTAGTGACACTATGGGAGTAGTACCATTGGATACTGGCTAGTGACACTATCGGAGTAGTACCATTGGATACTGGCTAGTGACACTATGGGAGTAGTACCATTGGATACTGGCTAGTGACACTATGGGAGTAGTACCATTGGATACTGGCTAGTGACACTATGGGAGTAGTACCATTGGATACTGGCTAGTGACACTATGGGAGTAGTACCATTGGATACTGGCTAGTGACACTATGGGAGTAGTACCATTGGATACTGGCTAGTGACACTGTAAATATGTGATGAGTAGTACCATTAGATACTGGCTAGTGACACTATGGGAGTAGTACCATTGGATACTGGCTAGTGACACTATGGGAGTAGTACCATTGGATACTGGCTAGTGACACTGTAAATATGTGATGAGTAGTACCATTGGATACTGGCTAGTGACACTATGGGAGTAGTACCATTGGATACTGGCTAGTGACACTATCGGAGTAATACCATTGGATACTGGCTAGTGACACTATGGGAGTAGTACCATTGGATACTGGCTAGTGACACTATGGGAGTAGTACCATTAGATACTGGCTAGTGACACTATGGGAGTAGTACCATTGGATACTGGCTAGTGACACTATGGGAGTAGTACCATTGGATACTGGCTAGTGACACTATGGGAGTAGTACCATTGGATACTGGCTAGTGACACTATCGGAGTAGTACCATTGGATACTGGCTAGTGACACTGTAAATATGTGATGAGTAGTACCATTGGATACTGGCTAGTGACACTATGGGAGTAGTACCATTGTATAATGGCTAGTGACACTATGGGAGTAGTACCATTAGATACTGGCTAGTGACACTATGGGAGTAATACCATTGGATACTGGCTAGTGACACTATGGGAGTAGTACCATTAGATAATGGCTAGTGACACTATGGGAGTAGTACCATTGGATACTGGCTAGTGACACTATGGGAGTAGTACCATTGGATACTGGCTAGTGACACTATCGGAGTAATACCATTGGATACTGGCTAGTGACACTGTAAATATGTGATGAGTAGTACCATTGGATACTGGCTAGTGACACTATGGGAGTAGTACCATTGTATAATGGCTAGTGACACTATGGGAGTAGTACCATTGTATAATGGCTAGTGACACTATGGGAGTAGTACCATTAGATACTGGCTAGTGACACTATGGGAGTAATACCATTGGATACTGGCTAGTGACACTATGGGAGTAGTACCATTAGATAATGGCTAGTGACACTATGGGAGTAGTACCATTGGATACTGGCTAGTGACACTGTAAATATGTGATGAGTAGTACCATTAGATACTGGCTAGTGACACTATGGGAGTAGTACCATTGGATACTGGCTAGTGACACTATGGGAGTAGTACCATTGGATACTGGCTAGTGACACTGTAAATATGTGATGAGTAGTACCATTGGATACTGGCTAGTGACACTATGGGAGTAGTACCATTGGATACTGGCTAGTGACACTATCGGAGTAATACCATTGGATACTGGCTAGTGACACTATGGGAGTAGTACCATTGGATACTGGCTAGTGACACTATGGGAGTAGTACCATTAGATACTGGCTAGTGACACTATGGGAGTAGTACCATTGGATACTGGCTAGTGACACTATCGGAGTAGTACCATTGGATACTGGCTAGTGACACTATGGGAGTAGTACCATTGGATACTGGCTAGTGACACTATGGGAGTAGTACCATTAGATACTGGCTAGTGACACTGTAAATATGTGATGAGTAATACCATTAGATACTGGCTAGTGACACTATGGGAGTAGTACCATTGGATACTGGCTAGTGACACTATGGGAGTAGTACCATTGGATACTGGCTAGTGACACTATGGGAGTAGTACCATTGGATACTGGCTAGTGACACTATGGGAGTAGTACCATTGGATACTGGCTAGTGACACTATGGGAGTAGTACCATTGGATACTGGCTAGTGACACTATCGGAGTAATACCATTGGATACTGGCTAGTGACACTGTAAATATGTGATGAGTAGTACCATTGGATACTGGCTAGTGACACTATGGGAGTAGTACCATTGTATAATGGCTAGTGACACTATGGGAGTAGTACCATTGTATAATGGCTAGTGACACTATGGGAGTAGTACCATTAGATACTGGCTAGTGACACTATGGGAGTAATACCATTGGATACTGGCTAGTGACACTATGGGAGTAGTACCATTAGATAATGGCTAGTGACACTGTAAATATGTGATGAGTAATACCATTGGATACTGGCTAGTGACACTATGGGAGTAGTACCATTGTATAATGGCTAGTGACACTATGGGAGTAGTACCATTGTATAATGGCTAGTGACACTATGGGAGTAGTACCATTAGATACTGGCTAGTGACACTATGGGAGTAATACCATTGGATACTGGCTAGTGACACTATGGGAGTAGTACCATTAGATACTGGCTAGTGACACTGTAAATATGTGATGAGTAATACCATTAGATACTGGCTAGTGACACTATGGGAGTAGTACCATTGGATACTGGCTAGTGACACTATCGGAGTAATACCATTGGATACTGGCTAGTGACACTATGGGAGTAGTACCATTAGATACTGGCTAGTGACACTGTAAATATGTGATGAGTAGTACCATTGGATACTGGCTAGTGACACTATGGGAGTAGTACCATTAGATACTGGCTAGTGACACTATGGGAGTAGTACCATTGGATACTGGCTAGTGACACTATCGGAGTAAAACCATTGGATACTGGCTAGTGACACTGTAAATATGTGATGAGTAGTACCATTAGATAATGGCTAGTGACACTATGGGAGTAGTACCATTGGATACTGGCTAGTGACACTATGGGAGTAGTACCATTGGATACTGGCTAGTGACACTATGGGAGTAGTACCATTGGATACTGGCTAGTGACACTATCGGAGTAATACCATTGGATACTGGCTAGTGACACTGTAAATATGTGATGAGTAGTACCATTAGATAATGGCTAGTGACACTATGGGAGTAGTACCATTGGATACTGGCTAGTGACACTATGGGAGTAGTACCATTGGATACTGGCTAGTGACACTATGGGAGTAGTACCATTGGATACTGGCTAGTGACACTATGGGGAGTAGTACCATTGGATACTGGCTAGTGACACTATCGGAGTAATACCATTGGATACTGGCTAGTGACACTGTAAATATGTGATGAGTAGTACCATTAGATAATGGCTAGTGACACTATGGGAGTAGTACCATTGGATACTGGCTAGTGACACTATGGGAGTAGTACCATTGGATACTGGCTAGTGACACTATGGGAGTAGTACCATTAGATACTGGCTAGTGACACTGTAAATATGTGATGAGTAGTACCATTGGATACTGGCTAGTGACACTATGGGAGTAGTACCATTAGATACTGGCTAGTGACACTGTAAATATGTGATGAGTAGTACCATTAGATACTGGCTAGTGACACTATGGGAGTAGTACCATTGGATACTGGCTAGTGACACTATGGGAGTAGTACCATTGGATACTGGCTAGTGACACTATCGGAGTAATACCATTGGATACTGGCTAGTGACACTGTAAATATGTGATAAGTAGTACCATTAGATAATGGCTAGTGACACTATGGGAGTAGTACCATTGGATACTGGCTAGTGACACTATGGGAGTAGTACCATTAGATACTGGCTAGTGACACTGGGAGTAGTACCATTAGATACTGGCTAGTGACACTATCGGAGTAATACCATTGGATACTGGCTAGTGACACTGTAAATATGTGATGAGTAGTACCATTAGATACTGGCTAGTGACACTATGGGAGTAGTACCATTAGATACTGGCTAGTGACACTGTAAATATGTGATGAGTAGTACCATTAGATACTGGCTAGTGACACTATGGGAGTAGTACCATTGGATACTGGCTAGTGACACTATGGGAGTAGTACCATTGGATATTGGCTAGTGACACTGTAAATATGTGATGAGTAGTACCATTGGATACTGGCTAGTGACACTATGGGAGTAGTACCATTGGATACTGGCTAGTGACACTATGGGAGTAGTACCATTAGATACTGGCTAGTGACACTGTAAATATGTGATGAGTAGTACCATTAGATACTGGCTAGTGACACTATGGGAGTAGTACCATTGGATACTGGCTAGTGACACTATGGGAGTAGTACCATTGGATATTGGCTAGTGACACTGTAAATATGTGATGAGTAGTACCATTGGATACTGGCTAGTGACACTATGGGAGTAGTACCATTAGATACTGGCTAGTGACACTGTAAATATGTGATGAGTAGTACCATTAGATACTGGCTAGTGACACTATGGGAGTAGTACCATTGGATACTGGCTAGTGACACTATGGGAGTAGTACCATTGGATACTGGCTAGTGACACTATGGGAGTAGTACCATTGGATACTGGCTAGTGACACTATGGGAGTAGTACCATTGGATACTGGCTAGTGACACTGTAAATATGTGATGAGTAGTACCATTGGATACTGGCTAGTGACACTATGGGAGTAGTACCATTGGATACTGGCTAGTGACACTATCGGAGTAGTACCATTAGATACTGGCTAGTGACACTGTAAATATGTGATGAGTAGTACCATTAGATACTGGCTAGTGACACTATGGGAGTAGTACCATTGGATACTGGCTAGTGACACTATGGGAGTAGTACCATTGGATACTGGCTAGTGACACTATCGGAGTAATACCATTGGATACTGGCTAGTGACACTGTAAATATGTGATGAGTAGTACCATTGGATACTGGCTAGTGACACTATGGGAGTAGTACCATTGTATAATGGCTAGTGACACTATGGGAGTAATACCATTAGATACTGGCTAGTGACACTATGGGAGTAGTACCATTGGATACTGGCTAGTGACACTATGGGAGTAGTACCATTGGATACTGGCTAGTGACACTATCGGAGTAATACCATTGGATACTGGCTAGTGACACTGTAAATATGTGATGAGTAGTACCATTGGATACTGGCTAGTGACACTATGGGAGTAGTACCATTGTATAATGGCTAGTGACACTATGGGAGTAGTACCATTAGATACTGGCTAGTGACACTATGGGAGTAGTACCATTGGATACTGGCTAGTGACACTATGGGAGTAGTACCATTAGATACTGGCTAGTGACACTATGGGAGTAGTACCATTGGATACTGGCTAGTGACACTATCGGAGTAATACCATTGGATACTGGCTAGTGACACTGTAAATATGTGATGAGTAGTACCATTAGATACTGGCTAGTGACACTATGGGAGTAGTACCATTGGATACTGGCTAGTGACACTATGGGAGTAGTACCATTGGATACTGGCTAGTGACACTATGGGAGTAGTACCATTAGATACTGGCTAGTGACACTGTAAATATGTGATGAGTAGTACCATTGGATACTGGCTAGTGACACTATGGGAGTAGTACCATTAGATACTGGCTAGTGACACTGTAAATATGTGATGAGTAGTACCATTAGATACTGGCTAGTGACACTATGGGAGTAGTACCATTGGATACTGGCTAGTGACACTATGGGAGTAGTACCATTGGATACTGGCTAGTGACACTATCGGAGTAATACCATTGGATACTGGCTAGTGACACTGTAAATATGTGATAAGTAGTACCATTAGATAATGGCTAGTGACACTATGGGAGTAGTACCATTGGATACTGGCTAGTGACACTATGGGAGTAGTACCATTGGATACTGATTAGTGACACTATGGGAGTAGTACCATTAGATACTGGCTAGTGACACTGGGAGTAGTACCATTAGATACTGGCTAGTGACACTATCGGAGTAATACCATTGGATACTGGCTAGTGACACTGTAAATATGTGATGAGTAGTACCATTAGATACTGGCTAGTGACACTATGGGAGTAGTACCATTAGATACTGGCTAGTGACACTGTAAATATGTGATGAGTAGTACCATTAGATACTGGCTAGTGACACTATGGGAGTAGTACCATTGGATACTGGCTAGTGACACTATGGGAGTAGTACCATTGGATATTGGCTAGTGACACTGTAAATATGTGATGAGTAGTACCATTGGATACTGGCTAGTGACACTATGGGAGTAGTACCATTGGATACTGGCTAGTGACACTATGGGAGTAGTACCATTGGATAATGGCTAGTGACACTATCGGAGTAGTACCATTAGATACTGGCTAGTGACACTGGGAGTAGTACCATTAGATACTGGCTAGTGACACTGTAAATATGTGATGAGTAGTACCATTGGATACTGGCTAGTGACACTATGGGAGTAGTACCATTAGATACTGGCTAGTGACACTGTAAATATGTGATGAGTAGTACCATTAGATACTGGCTAGTGACACTATGGGAGTAGTACCATTGGATACTGGCTAGTGACACTATGGGAGTAGTACCATTGGATACTGGCTAGTGACACTATGGGAGTAGTACCATTGGATACTGGCTAGTGACACTGTAAATATGTGATGAGTAGTACCATTGGATACTGGCTAGTGACACTATGGGAGTAGTACCATTGGATACTGGCTAGTGACACTATCGGAGTAGTACCATTAGATACTGGCTAGTGACACTATGGGAGTAGTACCATTAGATACTGGCTAGTGACACTATGGGAGTAGTACCATTGGATAATGGCTAGTGACACTATGGGAGTAGTACCATTAGATACTGGCTAGTGACACTGTAAATATGTGATGAGTAGTACCATTAGATACTGGCTAGTGACACTATGGGAGTAGTACCATTGGATACTGGCTAGTGACACTATGGGAGTAGTACCATTGGATACTGGCTAGTGACACTATGGGAGTAGTACCATTGGATACTGGCTAGTGACACTATGGGAGTAGTACCATTGGCTACTGGCTAGTGACACTATGGGAGTAGTACCATTGGATACTGGCTAGTGACACTATGGGAGTAGTACCATTGGATACTGGCTAGTGACACTATGGGAGTAGTACCATTAGATACTGGCTAGTGACACTGTAAATATGTGATGAGTAGTACCATTAGATACTGGCTAGTGACACTATGGGAGTAGTACCATTGGATAATGGCTAGTGACACTATGGGAGTAGTACCATTGGATACTGGCTAGTGACACTATGGGAGTAGTACCATTAGATACTGGCTAGTGACACTGTAAATATGTGATGAGTAGTACCATTAGATACTGGCTAGTGACACTATGGGAGTAGTACCATTGGATACTGGCTAGTGACACTATGGGAGTAGTACCATTAGATACTGGCTAGTGACACTGTAAATATGTGATGAGTAGTACCATTAGATACTGGCTAGTGACACTATGGGAGTAGTACCATTGGATACTGGCTAGTGACACTATGGGAGTAGTACCATTAGATACTGGCTAGTGACACTATGGGAGTAATACCATTGGATACTGGCTAGTGACACTATGGGAGTAGTACCATTGGATACTGGCTAGTGACACTGTAAATATGTGATGAGTAGTACCATTGGATACTGGCTAGTGACACTGTAAATATGTGATGATTAGTACCATTGGATACTGGCTAGTGACACTGTACATATGTGATGAGTAGTACCATTGGATACTGGCTAGTGACACTAAATATGTGATGAGTAGTACCATTGAATACTGGCTAGTGATACTGTAAAAATGTGATTGGTCTTGTGTGGCTCAGTTGTTAATCGTATGAACAGACTGTAACCGAAAGGTCACTGGTTCCAATCCCTGAGGTGAAAAAAATCGGTCTGTTCCCTTGAGCAACAGACTTAACCCTAATTAATCCTGTAAGTCTCTCTGGATAAGAGCATCTGCTGAATGACTGAAATGTAAATATACCCGAAAGGAAATACCATTGAATGAACAGTGAGCGACAGTGTAGTCCGATTTTACATGCTGATTTAAAGCCAAAATGGCATCGTGTTTGTTTTTCTATACCGACTATGAGCCATCATGGTGTCTGTCTGTGTGTTGGGCAGTTCTTCCGGAGGCTGACCGAGGAGTTGAACCAGAAGAGATGGGAGACTACGCCCATGTCTCAACCCATCCCTACGGCAACGAACTCACAGGTCAGAGGTCCACTCTTCTCTGCTATACTCTACTCAACTGGACTTACTACTCTATTCTAGTATGGCCTTGTGTGGCTCTGTTTGTAAAGCGTCACTTATATTCTGATTTTAATGTCTGACTGAGCTGCAAAGACACCCAGCCCATACAGTGGCACTGTTTCAACTAGGGATGGTAATTAACTAACGATTAACCTCTCGAAAATACATTTGACCAGTCATGCTTATCGGGCTATAGGGAAATTTGCATCATTTAGGGGGGGGGGTCAATTTTGAACAAATCTCGCCAGTCATAAACAGAGCAGTGTCTGGATCGACCGAATTATTATTTCATAAATTACTAATGGTAATGTACAGTGAGTTTTATAGCAGGGGAAATTTGATGGGGTGGAGGGGGGCATAAAACATCTGAAAATGTTGCCGTTTTTAAAGCAAGTTTGCTGCAATTCTACACATTTTGCCACGGGGCTGAGAGAAATGTTTGCAGTTTTTAATATGATATCTGAGTGAGACTGACTAACAAAATCAATGAGGATCCCCGGACGCTATTTCGACCATGATTACTAAGTTTAGTTAGCTGGTTGCTAGACTAACTTACCAGTCTAAAAAAAAAAGTTGACATGGACTAATTGAGTCACTATCAGTGACTGACACACTACATGGTCAAAAGTATGTGGAATCCTGCTTGTCGAACATCTCGTTCCAAAATCATGGGTATTAATATGGAGTTGGTCCTCCCCTTTTGCTGCTATAACAGCCTCCACTCTTCTGGGAAGGCTTTCCACTAGATGTTGGGACATTACTGCTATAACAGCCTCCACTCTTCTGGGAAGGCTTTCCACTAGATGTTGGGACATTACTGCTATAACAGCCTCCACTCTTCTGGGAAGGCTTTCCACTAGATGTTGGAACATTGCTGCTATAACAGCCTCCACTCTTCTGGGAAGGATTTCCACTAGATGTTGGAACATTGCTGCTATAACAGCCTCCACTCTTCTGGGAAGGATTTCCACTAGATGTTGGAACATTGCTGCTATAACAGCCTCCACTCTTCTGGGAAGGCTTTCCACTAGATGTTGGGACATTGCTGCGGGGACTTGCTTCCATTCAGCCACAAGAGTATTAGTGAGGTTGGGCACTGATGTTGGGAGATTAGGCCTCCTGGTTCGCAGTCGCCGTTCCAATTCATCCCAAAGGTGTTCGATGGGGTTGAGGTCAGGGTTCTGTGCAGACCAGTCAAGTTCTTCCACACCGATCTCGACAAACCATTTCTGTATGGACCCAACTTTGTGCATTGTCGTGCTGAAACAGGAAAGGTCCTTCCCCAAACTGTTTCCACAAAGTTGGAAGCACAGAATTGTCTAGAATGTCATTGTATGCTGTAGCGTTAAGATTTCCCTTCACTGGAGCTAAGGGGCCGAACCATGAAAACTCCCTGCGACGCTCTCTCTCTCTCTCTCCCTGCGACTCTCTCTCTCTCCCTGCGACGCTCTCTCTCTCTCTCTCTCTCCCTGCGACGCTCTCTCTCTCTCTCTCTCTCCCTGCGACGCTCTCTCTCTCTCTCCTGCGACTCTTCTCTCCTCCCATGACGCCTTCTCTCTCTCTCTCCCTCATGACTCTCTCTCTCTCTCTCCTCATGACGCTTCTCTCTCTCTCTCTCCCTTGCGACGCTTCTCTCTCTCTCTCTCTCTCTCTCTCTTCTCTCTCTCTCTCTCCCATGACGCTTCTCTCTCTCTCTCTCTCCCTATGACGCTCTCTCTCTCTCTCTCCCCATGCGACGCCTTCTCTCTCTCTCTCTCTCCCTGCGACGCTCTCTCTCTCTCTCTCTCTCCCTGCGACTCTCTCTCTCTCTCTCTCTCTCTCTCCCCATGACGCTTCTCTCTCTCTCTCTCTCTCTCTCTCTCGCGACGCTTCTTCTCTCTCTCTCTCTCCCTATGACGCCTTCTCTCTCTCTCTCTCTCCCTGCGACGCTTCCTCTCTCTTCTCTCTCTCTCCTCCTCATGACGCTTCCTCTCTCTCTCTCTCTCTCTCTCTCTCTCTCCTCATGACGCTCTCTCTCTCTCTCTCTCCTCATGACGCGCTTCTCTCTCTCTCTCTCTCCCTATGACGCTCTTCTCTCTCTCTCTCTCCTCTCATGACGCCTTCTCTCTCTCTCTCTCTCTCTCTCCCTATGACGCTTCTCTCTCTCTCTCTCTCTCTCTCTCTCTCTCTCTCTCTCTCTCTCCCTATGACGCTTCCTCTCTCTCTCTCTCCTTGACGCTCTTCTCTCTCTCTCTCTCTCCTCATGACGCTTCTCTCTCTCTCTCTCTCTCCTCGACGCCTCTCCCCAGAATTTCTCTCTCTCTCTCTCTCTCTCTCTCTCTCTCTCTCTCTCTCTCTCTCTGCGACGCTCTCTCTCTCTCTCTCTGACGCTTCTCTCTCTCTCTCTCTCCCTGCGACGCTTCTTCTCTCTCTCTCTCTCTCTCTCTCCTGCGACGCTCTTCTCTCTCTCTCTCTCTCCCCTGCGACGCCTTCTCTCTCTCTCTCTCTCCCTCAGTGACGCTCTCTCTCTCTTCTCTCTCTCTCTCCTGACGCCTTCTCTCTCTCTCTCTCTCTCTCCCTTATGACGCTTCTTCTCTCTCTCTCTCTCTCTCTCTCTCTCATGACGCTTCTCTCTCTCTCTCTCTCTCCCTATGACGCTCTTCTTCTCTCTCTCTCTCTCTCTCTCTCTCTCCTCATGACGCTTCTCTCTCTCTCTCTCTCTCTCTCTCTCTCTCTCTCTCTCCCTGCGACGCTCTCTCTCTCTCTCTCTCTCCTTGACGCCTTCTCTCTCTCTCTCTCTCTCCCTTGCGACGCGCCTTCTCTCTCTCTCTCCCTGCAACGCTCTCTCCCCCTGTGAATTTCTCTCTCTCTCTCTCTCTCTCTCTCTCTCTCTCTCTCTCTCTCTCTCTCTCTCTCTCTCTCTCTCTCCCTGCGACGCTCTCTCCCCCTGTGAATTTCTCTCTCTCTCTCTCTCTCTCTATGTGCCTGATATTTTTATGTGCGCGCATGTCTCTGGTCGTCCTGCAGACAGGAAGGACGCGAGCAGTGGGGATCGTCGGCATCGAGAGGAAGATCGAGCAGAGGAGGAAAGAGACAGATAAAAACATCTCAGAGGTGAGAAAGGCAAGAAGATGGACAGAGACACAGGGTAGTAAGAGAGGATGACAGAGACACAGGGTAGTAAGAGAGGATGACAGAGAGACACAGGGTAGTAAGAGAGGATGACAGAGAGACACAGGGTAGTAAGAGAGGATGACAGAGACACAGGGTAGTAAGAGAGGATGACAGAGAGACACAGGGTAGTAAGAGAGGATGACAGAGAGACACAGGGTAGTAAGAGAGGATGACAGAGACACAGGGTAGTAAGAGAGGATGACCGAGAGACACAGGGTAGAAAGAGAGGATGACAGAGAGACACAGGGTAGAAAGAGAGGATGACAGAGAGACACAGGGTAGTAAGAGAGGATGACCGAGAGACACAGGGTAGAAAGAGAGGATGACAGAGAGACACAGGGTAGTAAGAGAGGATGACAGAGAGACACAGGGTAGTAAGAGAGGATGACCGAGAGACACAGGGTAGAAAGAGAGGATGACAGAGAGAGACAGGGTAGTAAGAGAGGATGACAGAGAGACACAGGGTAGTAAGAGAGGATGACAGAGAGACACAGGGTAGTAAGAGAGGATGACAGAGAGACACAGGGTAGTAAGAGAGGATGACAGAGAGACACAGGGTAGTAAGAGAGGATGACCGAGAGACACAGGGTAGAAAGAGAGGATGACAGAGAGACACAGGGTAGTAAGAGAGGATGACCGAGAGACACAGGGTAGAAAGAGAGGATGACCGAGAGACACAGGGTAGAAAGAGAGGATGACCGAGAGACACAGGGTAGAAAGAGAGGATGACAGAGAGACACAGGGTAGTAAGAGAGGATGACCGAGAGACACAGGGTAGTAAGAGAGGATGACAGAGAGACACAGGGTAGTAAGAGAGGATGACAGAGAGACACAGGGTAGTAAGAGAGGATGACAGAGAGACACAGGGTAGTAAGAGAGGATGACCGAGACACAGGGTAGTAAGAGAGGATGACAGAGACACAGGGTAGTAAGAGAGGATGACCGAGACACAGGGTAGTAAGAGAGGATGACAGAGACACAGGGTAGTAAGAGAGGATGACCGAGACACAGGGTAGTAAGAGAGGATGACCGAGAGACACAGGGTAGTAAGAGAGGATGACAGAGAGACACAGGGTAGTAAGAGAGGATGACCGAGACACAGGGTAGTAAGAGAGGATGACCGAGACACAGGGTAGTAAGAGAGGATGACCGAGAGACACAGGGTAGTAAGAGAGGATGACCGAGAGACACAGGGTAGTAAGAGAGGATGACAGAGAGACACAGGGTAGTAAGAGAGGATGACAGAGAGACACAGGGTAGTAAGAGAGGATGACAGAGAGACACAGGGTAGTAAGAGAGGATGACAGAGAGACACAGGGTAGTAAGAGAGGATGACAGAGAGACACAGGGTAGAAAGAGAGGATGACAGAGAGACACAGGGTAGAAAGAGAGGATGACAGAGAGACACAGGGTAGTAAGAGAGGATGACCGAGAGACACAGGGTAGTAAGAGAGGATGACCGAGAGACACAGGGTAGTAAGAGAGGATGACAGAGAGACACAGGGTAGAAAGAGAGGATGACCGAGAGACACAGGGTAGTAAGAGAGGATGACCGAGACACAGGGTAGTAAGAGAGGATGACCGAGAGACACAGGGTAGTAAGAGAGGATGACAGAGAGACACAGGGTAGTAAGAGAGGATGACAGAGAGACACAGGGTAGTAAGAGAGGATGACAGAGAGACACAGGGTAGTAAGAGAGGATGACAGAGAGACACAGGGTAGTAAGAGAGGATGACAGAGAGACACAGGGTAGTAAGAGAGGATGACAGAGAGACACAGGGTAGTAAGAGAGGATGACAGAGAGACACAGGGTAGTAAGAGAGGATGACCAGAGACACAGGGTAGTAGGAGAGGATGACCGAGACACAGGGTAGTAAGAGAGGATGACAGAGAGACACAGGGTAGTAAGAGAGGATGACCGAGACACATGGTAGTAAGAGAGGATGACCGAGAGACACAGGGTAGTAAGAGAGGATGACAGAGAGACACAGGGTAGTAAGAGAGGATGACCGAGAGACACAGGGTAGTAAGAGAGGATGACCGAGAGACACAGGGTAGAAAGAGAGGATGACCGAGAGACACAGGGTAGTAAGAGAGGATGACAGAGAGACACAGGGTAGTAAGAGAGGATGACAGAGAGACACAGGGTAGTAAGAGAGGATGACCGAGAGACACAGGGTAGTAAGAGAGGATGACAGAGAGACACAGGGTAGAAAGAGAGGATGACAGAGAGACACAGGGTAGTAAGAGAGGATGACAGAGAGACACAGGGTAGTAAGAGAGGATGACCGAGAGACACAGGGTAGTAAGAGAGGATGACAGAGAGACACAGGGTAGAAAGAGAGGATGACCGAGAGACACAGGGTAGTAAGAGAGGATGACCAGAGACACAGGGTAGTAAGAGAGGATGACCGAGAGACACAGGGTAGTAAGAGAGGATGACAGAGAGACACAGGGTAGTAAGAGAGGATGACAGAGAGACACAGGGTAGTAAGAGAGGATGACAGAGAGACACAGGGTAGTAAGAGAGGATGACAGAGAGACACAGGGTAGTAAGAGAGGATGACAGAGAGACACAGGGTAGTAAGAGAGGATGACAGAGAGACACAGGGTAGTAAGAGAGGATGACAGAGAGACACAGGGTAGTAAGAGAGGATGACAGAGAGACACAGGGTAGTAAGAGAGGATGACCGAGAGACACAGGGTAGTAGGAGAGGATGACCGAGACACAGGGTAGTAAGAGAGGATGACAGAGAGACACAGGGTAGTAAGAGAGGATGACCGAGAGACACATGGTAGTAAGAGAGGATGACCGAGAGACACAGGGTAGTAAGAGAGGATGACAGAGAGACACAGGGTAGTAAGAGAGGATGACCGAGAGACACAGGGTAGTAAGAGAGGATGACCCAGACACAGGGTAGAAAGAGAGGATGACCGAGAGACACAGGGTAGTAAGAGAGGATGACAGAGAGACACAGGGTAGTAAGAGAGGATGACAGAGAGACACAGGGTAGTAAGAGAGGATGACCGAGAGACACAGGGTAGTAAGAGAGGATGACCGAGAGACACAGGGTAGTAAGAGAGGATGACCGAGAGACACAGGGTAGTAAGAGAGGATGACAGAGAGACACAGGGTAGTAAGAGAGGATGACAGAGAGACACAGGGTAGTAAGAGAGGATGACCGAGAGACACAGGGTAGTAAGAGAGGATGATGATGAGAGAGACACAGGGTAGTAAGAGAGGATGATGAGAGAGACACAGGGTAGTAAGAGAGGATGATGAGAGAGACACAGGGTAGTAAGAGAGGATGACCGAGAGACACAGGGTAGTAAGAGAGGATGACAGAGAGACACAGGGTAGAAAGAGGATGAGAGACAGACAGGGTAGAAAGAGAGAAGTGAATGGAACAGATTCAATGGGGAGAAGCAATGTTTGGCTCTCAAAGACCTCCCCATTGATATGCGCTAGTCTTGTATTGCATTTTAGGAACATTAGAAATAAAATCTGTTTCCGTGTTTGATTTGGTAAGAGGATGGAGTCCAACAAGAATGTGTGGTTGGAGGCAGCTACAGAAGAGGGGGGGAATACTGGAATGGCTTTTAAAATAGCATACAGTGGCATTTGAAAAGTATTCAGACCCCTTGACTTTTTCCACATTTTGTTATGTTACAGCCTTGTTCTAAAATGGATTTAATAAATAATTTTCCTCATCAATCTACACACAACACGCCATAAATGACATCGCAACACGCCATAAATGACATCGCAACACGCCATAAATGACATCGCAACACGCCATAAATGACATCGCAACACGCCATAAATGACATCGCAACACGCCATAAATGACATCGCAACACGCCATAAATGACATCGCAACACGCCATAAATGACATCGCAACACGCCATAAATGACATCGCAACACGCCATAAATGACATCGCAACACGCCATAAATGACATCGCAACACCCAATATATGGCATGTTGTGATGTCATTATGGGGTATTGTGATGTCATTATGGGGTATTGTGATGTCATTATGGGGTATTGTGATGTCATTATGGGGTATTGTGATGTCATTATGGGGTATTGTGTGTAGATTGATGAGGAAAAATATTTATTAAATCCATTTTAGAATAAGGCTGTAACATAACAAAATGTGGAAAAACGGTTTGTCTTGATCTGTTATTGTACGACTGTTTTTGATGCTCTGTCTCCCTCTCATATTCCCCCTCAGGCCTTTGAGGACCTCAGTAAACTGATGGTGAAGGTAAGAGAGTTGTACGTGTATGAACTAGCAATATTCGACCCTCAACCCTGGCCCCTGGCGCCGCGCCGACCCTGGCGCCGCGTCGACCCTGGCCCCTGGCGCCGCGACGACCCTGGCCCCTGACGCCGCGTCGACCCTGGCCCCTGACGCCGCGTCGACCCTGGCCCCTGACGCCGCGTCGACCCTGGCCCCTGACGCCGCGTCGATGACGCCGTTGCCGACCCTGGTTGGCGCCGCGCGACTGGCTCCTGACGCCGCTGACCCTGGCTCTGGCGCGCGCCAGGGTCGGGCGCCGTCCAGGGTCGGCGCGGCGTCAGGAGCCTGGGTCGACGCGGCGTCAGGAGCCTGGGTCGACGCGGCGTCAGGGGCCAGGGTCGACGCGGCGTCAGGGGCCAGGGTCGACGCGGCGTCAGGGGCCAGGGTCGACGCGGCGTCAGGGGCCAGGGTCGACGCGGCGTCAGGGGCCAGGGTCGACGCGGCGTCAGGGGCCAGGGTCAACTGGCCTCTGGGGCCAGTTTCCTCTGGCCTCTGTTTATTTTCCATGTGTGATGAATACATTTGAAATTTTACACACACTATCACTCACGATTTAAAAACTGTGTGTGTCTCCTCTCTCTGGTTAGGCTAAGGAGATGGTGGAGCTGTCCAGGTCCATCGCCAACAAAATCAAAGACAAGCAGGGAGACATCACAGAGGATGAGGTAGGTCTGTTCTTCATCACCATCAGGGAGTTTTTCTAGGATCTGCGTCCCAAATGGAACACAAATCCCAATGTAGTGCACTAGTTTGTGACCGTCTCTGACTGAGGATAGGTTACTACTGCTGGTGAGAGTCAGGGAGACAGACCGGGCCGTCTCTGACTGAGGATAGGTTACTACTGCTGGTGCTTTAGAATTGCTAAATTATTATAGGAAGAGTATTTATGATGTCGGGCTATAACGTTTATGATTTTTAATCTAAAATCAAATGACCCGTTTTTTATTTTTTTTAATTTTTTTATAAATGGTGAGGGATCCAGCCTATTATATTGTTGTAGATGATGTAATAATTAAGATGCGTCTCCGTGCCGACCCCTCCGCGCCCCACAGTTTGGGAACCACTGGGTTGGGTACAGTATAGGGGCTCACACACTCACACACACATATATATATATATATATATATATATATATATATATATACTCACTCACACACACACACACACTCTGGCTCTCTCTCTGGCTCTCTCTCTGGCTCTCTCTCTGGCTCTCTCTCTGGCTCTCTCTCTGGCTCTCTCTCTGGCTCTCTCTCTGGCTCTCTCTCTGGCTCTCTCTCTGGCTCTCTCTCTCTCTCACACAGACACACAGACGGAATGCCCATGTGTTCTGCTTATACTCTAATACTCCCAACCTTTGTTGACAAGGACTTAGCTGGCTGTACACACACCATAGTATGTGAGTGGAGCTAGATTTCCAACTGCTCTACTCTACACACACACACACACACACACACACACACACACACACACGTTATGTTCTTCTATCCTCGGGGGGACCTAAAATACATTTCCATAAATCCTATTTTCCCTAACCTCAACCCTATTTACATTGACTACCACCCCTGTTTTTCTACACTGCTGCTACTCGCTGTTTATTATCTATGCGTAGTCACTTTACAAATTTACCTCGATTAACCTGTACCCCCGCACACTGGCTCTGTACCGGTACCCCCTGTGTACATTTCTTGTGTTACCTATTGACTGTAACCCTAACCCTAGTTGTAACCCTAACCCCTAAGCGTAAGAACAGCCTTTGTCCTCATGGGGACTTGGGAAATTTCCCCACGAGGTAGGATTTTCCTTGTTTTACTATATTGTTATGGGGACTTTTTAGGGATTTTAGGTCCCCACGAGGATAGAAGAACCAACCCACACACACCCATGTATGAGACTTTGTGTGCTGACTGTGAGGTAGAGAGGGATAGAGAATTGCAGACAGGCAGTTGAAGGGACACCTGTGTGTGTTTGTCCTCCAAACATGACAGACTTACCTACCATGGATTTGGCTGGTGTTACAGACACACACACTCCGTCGTGATAGAATTTCACTGTAGCCTGTCCACTAAGACAGAACTGCCAGTAATCGGACATTCAGTTGGCAAAGACTGTCTTTGTTTGTACACCAAATACCCTCAATGGAATGTTGATTTGAAGCAGAACGTCTGGTCTACTAATTAATTATTCAGTCTGTCTGGGCCTAATATCGCCCTGTCTGTTTTTTTTTTCTTTTTTCTACCAGACCATCCGGTTAGGGCATGTGCACACACACACACTCGCGTTAGTTTTGCTATCCTTGTGGGGACCAAACAATTGATTCCCATTCAAAATCCAATTTTCCTTAACCCTAATGCCTAATATAGCTCTTTTTCCTTGTGGGGACTGGTGAAATGTCCCAATTGTCCTTTTCTTAAAATTATCCTTGTGAGGACTTTCGGGTCTCACCGCGATAGTACAACCAAAAAAAACACACACGCTGTCCATCTTAATAACTCTACCTCTACTTCTCTCTCTCTACCAGACTATCCGGTTCAAATCCTACCTGCTCAGTATGGGTATAGCCAACCCTGTTACCAGGGAGACGCACGGCTCGGGTACCCACTACCACCTACAGCTGGCCAAGCAGCTGGGAGACATGCTGCTGGCACCGCTAGAGGTATGTGATCTGAAGTACGGTCTGTGTCTCGTAGTTTGTAGCGTCCTGTAGTCTGCTGGTTCTCATTCCTCTTCGCGTCACGTGTCAGAGAACGACCGGAACAGCGTCACCCTTGGAAGTCACATTTCTCTCTTCTCTCTGGAGAGATCACTAGGTCAGCAAGGATATGTCAGTGTTCGAGATCCGCAATCTCCAGTATTGCAAACGCAATATGCATTAAAGGGATACTTTGGGGATTTTGGCAATGAGGCCCTTTATCTACTTCCGCAGAGTGAGATGAACTCGTGGGATACCAGTTTCATGTTTCTACTTCCAGTATGAAGGAAGTTGGATGTAGCATTGCGCTGAATTTACAGTGCCATCAGAAGGGTATTCATGCTCCCTATTATCTACACACGATCTCATTTACATAAGTATTCACACTCCTGAGTCAATACATGTTAGAATCGTCTTTGGCAGCGATTACAAAGTGCAAATCAATCCCAGAACAACAGCAAAGGACCTTGTGAAGATGCTGGAGGAAACAGGTACAGAAGTATCTATATCCACAGTAAAACAAGTGCTATATCCATTTAACCTTAAAGGCCGCTCAGCAAGGAAGAAGCCACTTCTCCAAAACCTCCATAAAAAAGCCAGACTACGGTTTGCAACTGCACATGGGGACAAAGATCTTATTTTTTGGAGAAATGTCCTCTGGTCTGATGAAACAAAAATAGAACTGTTTGGCCATAATGACCATCGTTATGTTTGGAGGAAAAAGGGGGAGGCTTGCAAGCCTAAGAACACCATCCCAACCATGAAGCACGGGGGTGGCAGCATCATGTTGTGGGGGTGCTTTGCTGCAGGAGGGACTGGTGCACTTCACAAAATAGATGGCATCATGAGGAAGGACAATTATGTGGATATATTGAAGCAACATCTCAAGACATCAGTCAGGAAGTTAAAGCTTGGTCGCAAATGGGTCTTCCAAATGGACAATGACCCCAAGCATACTTCCAAAGTTGTGGCAAAATGGCTTAAGGACATCAAAGTCAAGGTATTGGAGTGGCCATCACAAAGCCCTGACCTCAATCCCATAGAAAATTTGTAGGCAGAACTGAACTGATGGCGTCTGCGAACAAGGAGGCCTACAAACCTGACTCAGTTATACCAGCTCTGTCAGGAGGAATGGGCCAAAATTCACCCAACTTATTGTGGAAGGCTACCTGAAACGTTTGACCCAAGTTAAACAGTTTTAAAGGCAATGCTGCCAAATACTAATTGAGTGCATGTAAACTTCTGTCCCACTGGGAATGTGATGAAAGAAGTAAAAGCTGAAATAAATTGTTCTCTCTACTATTATTCTGACATTTCACATTCTTAAAATAAGGTGTTGATCCTAACTGATCTAAGACAGGGAATTTTTACTACGATAAATGCCAGGAATTGAGAGAAACTGAGTTTAAATGTATGTAAACTTCTGACTTTGTGTGTGTGTGTATTATTTTATATATATAATCTCACACACACACATACTATCGTTCAAAAGTTTGGGGTCACTTAGAAATTTGAAAGAAAAGCTGTTTTTTTTGTTTTGTTTTTTCGTCCATTTTTAAAATAACATCAAATTGATCAGAAATAGTGTAGACATTGTAAATGTTGTAAATGACTTGTAGCTGTAAATGGCCTTGTCTTTTTTATGGAATATCTTCATAGGCGTACAGAGGCCCATTATCAGCAACCATCACTCCTGTGTTCCAATGGCACGTTGTGTTAGCTAATCCAAGTTTATCACTTTAAAAGGTTAATTATGTTAGCACAGCTGAAAACTGTTGTTCTGATTAAAGAAGCAATAAAACTGGCCTTCTTTAGACTAGTTGAGTATCTGGAGCATCAGCATTTGTGGGTTCGATCACAGGCTCAAAATGGCCAGAAACAAAGCACTTTCTTCTGAAACTCGTCAGTCTATTCTTGTTCTGAGAAATGAAGGCTATTCCAATGCGAGAAATTGGCAAGAGACTGAAGATCTCGTACAGCGCTGTGTACTACTCCCTTCACAGAACAGCGCAAACTGACTCTAACCAGAGTAGAAAGAGGAGTGGGAGGCCCCGGTGCACAACTGAGCAAGAGGACAAGTACATTACAATGTCTAGTTTGAGAAACAGACACCTCACAAGTCCTCAACTTGTGAGGCATTACCAAAGTGTAATTAATAACCTCACCATGCTCAAAGGGATATTATTTAATTTTTTATTTTTATCCATCTACTAATAGATGCCCTTCTTAACGAGGCATTGGAAAACCTCCCTGGTCTTTGTGGTTGAATCTGTGCTTGAAATTCACTACTCGACTGAGGGACCTTACAGATAACCTCACCTCTGTATCACACACATACAGTGGGGCAAAAAAGTATTTAGTCAGCCACCAATTGTGCAAGTTCTCTCACTTAAAAAGATGAGAGAGGCCTGTAATTTTCATCATAGGTACACTTCAGCTATGACAGATTTAAATGAGGGAAAAAATCCAGAAAATCACATTGTAGGATTTTTATGAATTTATTTGCAAATTATGGTGGAAAATAAGTATTTGGTCACATACAAACAAGCAAGATTTCTGGCTCTCACAGACCTGTAACTTCTTCTTTAAGAGGCTCCTCTGTCCTCCACTCATTACCTGTATTAATGGCACCTGTTTGAACTTGTTATCAGTATAAAAGACACCTGTCCACAACCTCATACAGTCACACTCCAAACTCCACTATGGCTAAGACCAAAGAGCTGTCAAAGGACACCAGAAACAAAATTGTAGACCTGCACCAGGTTGGGAAGACTGAATCTGCAATAGGTAAGCAGCTTGGTTTGAAGAAATCAACTGTGGGAGCAATTATTAGGAAATGGAAGACATACAAGACCACTGATAATCTTCCTTGATCTGGGGCTCCACAAAGATCTCACCCCGTGGGGTCAAAATGATCACAAGAACGGTGAGCAAAAATCCCAGAACCACACGGGGGACCTAGTGAATGACCTGCAGAGAGCTGGGACCAAAGTAACAAAGCCTACCATCAGTAACACACTACGCCGCCAGGGACTCAAATCCTGCAGTGCCAGACGTGTCCCCCTGCTTAAGCCAGTACATGTTCAGGCCCGCCTGAAGTTTGCTAGAGAGCATTTGGATGATCCAGATGAGGATTGGGAGAATGTCATATGGTCAGATGAAACCAAAATAGAACTTTTGGTAAAAACTCAACTCGCCGTGTTTGGAGGACAAAGAATGCTGAGTTGCATCCAAAGAACACCATACCTACTGTGAAGCATGGGGGTGGAAACATCATGCTTTGGGGGCTGTTTTTCTGCAAAGGGACCAGGACGACTGATCCGTGTAAAGGAAAGAATGAATGGGGCCATGTATCGTGAGATTTTGAGTGAAAACCTCCTTCCATCAGCAAGGGCATTGAAGATGAAACGTGGCTGGGTCTTTCAGCATGACAATGTTCCCAAACACACCGCCCGGCAACGAAGGAGTGGCTTCAGAAGAAGCATTTCAAGGTCCTGGAGTGGCCTAGCCAGTCTCCAGATCTCAACCCCATAGAAAATCTTTGGAGGGAGTTGAAAGTCCGTGTTGCCCAGCGACAGCCCCAAAACATCACTGCTCTAGAGGAGATCTGCATGGAGGAATGGGCCAAAATACCAGCAACAGTGTGTGAAAACCTTGTGAAGACTTACAGAAAACGTTTGACCTCTGTCATTGCCAACAAAGGGTATATAACAAAGTATTGAGAAACTTTTGTTATTGACCAAATACTTATTTTCCACCATAATTTGCAAATAAATTCATAAAAAATCCTACAATGTGATTTTTTTTTCCTCATTTTGTCTGTCATAGTTGAAGATTACCTATGATGAAAATTACAGGCCTCTCTCATCTTTTTAAGTGAGAGAACTTGCACAATTGGTGGCTGACTAAATACTTTTTTCCCCACTGTACAATTATCATTCAAAAATCATGTTTAACAGTAGCACGTGCAACTTATCTTGTGACTTGTTAAGCAAATATTTACTCCTGAACTTATTCAAACTGTTACTCGCCCACCCAGGAACATTCACTGTTTTCTTGGTAATCAACTCCAGTGTAGATTTGGCCTTGTAGGGTAAATATGTATCTCTTTCTCTCTGTCCCTGTGTATGTAGGAGCGTGGTGGGATGATGGCTCTGACTGAGGTGTACTGTCTGGTCAACAGAGCTAGGGGAATGGAGGTAAGCTGAGGACACACACACACACACACTGACAAGGCTTCTTTAAAACTTTGCTGTGCGTTCAAGGTTTCTTTTTACAGTCTATGGCGCGAGGAAACGGTTTAGACACGGTGATCTGAGCTGATTGGCCAGCAGTAGGACTATAGGTGACCTTGATTTGCCCCCTGGGCTCTGCTAGGAAGGCAGAGTTCTACGTTCAGACACGGTGATCTGAGCTGATTGGCCAGCAGTAGGACTATAGGTGACCTTGATTTGCCCCCTGGGCTCTGCTAGGAAGGCAGAGTTCTACGTTCAGACACGGTGATCTGAGCTGATTGGCCAGCGGTAGGACTATAGGTGACCTTGATTTGCCCCCTGGGCTCTGCTAGGAAGGCAGAGTTCTACGTTCAGACACAGTGATCTGAGCTGATTGGCCAGCGGTAGGACTATAGGTGACCTTGATTTGCCCTCTGGGCTCTGCTAGGTAGGCAGAGTTCTACGTTCAGACACGGTGATCTGAGCTGATTGGCCAGCGGTAGGACTATAGGTGACCTTGATTTGCTCTCTGGGCTCTGCTAGGAAGGCAGAGTTCTACGTTCAGACACATTAAATGGTTCAAAATGGGAACACTGCCTTCCTGGTGCTAGTGCAGCTGAATCAAGTGCTCCTACCGCCAACAACGCTAAACCAAAAATAAAATGGTTTATTGTTGATTTTTATTTACAGAAATGTTTGGCGATCGACCAGTCGGTGACCACTGAGTTAGAGCCCTCCGTGTGGCAAGTTATTAAGAGAGAGAGATATCAAGCTAATCAATAGAAGATGGAATTAAAATGCCAGAACTAAAAGTTAAGGACAGGCTACAACTCCCAACAGGTAGACTGCTCCTTAATAATATGAATGGAATTTTTATTGTCCCCCATGAGGAAATCAGGGAAGGGACTGTGGATCTGTCTCTGTCTGGTCTGTTCGTGCTACGTTAGTCACACGCAATATATCAGACAGCACTGGGACGATTGTGACCAAAACGTTGGGGGAATGATATCGTGTTGCCATAGAGATCCGGCTTTTACTAAATGACACTGATTGGCCCAAGGCGATGGATGTCTCAATATTGGCCCAAGGCGATTGGATGTCTCAATATTGGCCCAAGGCGATTGGATGTCTCAATTATTGGCCCAAGGCGATTGGATGTCTCAATTATTGGCCCAAGGCGATTGGATGTCTCAATTATTGGCCCAAGGCGATTGGATGTCTCAATTATTGGCGGCCCAAGGCGATTGGATGTCTCAATTATTGACGGCCCAAGGCGATTGGATGTCTCAATCCATGTGTGTATTCAAAATGATCTAAAACGTTCTATAGCCTACCCCTTTAATAAGTCAATGTTTAATTTAGGCCTATCCAAATAAATAAAACTAGGCCTTCAACTTGTAGACATTTAGGCTGTCATTTAGGGTACTGGTGTCTTGTAGAATAACTGTAGAACTCTTTATTTTACAACTGTTTTTATTACAGGGCTCTCTTTTAAAAAGAGACCCTCGCTCACAGGCCTCTAAATTATGATTTAAACAGAATAGTTGAAGAGGCACGTGTAGTGGCGGATAAGGAAAACAGATCTGGCAATAAGAATAGGCTGTAGATCTTGACCATCGGGTCTTGACCATCGGGCCCCCTTGGCTATTTAACTCAGGACGGGCTATAGCCAAGACTTCATCAATATTTTTGTTTTGTCTCATTCATTGATGTGGTTGTGCCACGCAAATGGCTATTACAAGCCTACATACAGAGTGGAATTCACTAATACAACAGTCATAATGCCTAATAGAAGGCCTACAGTCCGTTCTCCTCCATTAGGTTACATGATCACCACTGTAGCCCCACGCCTCTATAAAAACATATGATCCAATTATATGGCCATTAAATGACACACAACAGCATGGCATATGTAGATAGCAGAATAGGCCTAAATCATATTTCCATTGTATTTTATAGCTCAGGTGGTTTTTCAAGACAAGGCTTTTCTGTGTCTTTATCATTCTCGCACAAGTCATTTGCTGATGGCCCCAAGCCTATACTACGTAATCTACTGGTATAACGTCCTTTATTGAATGCAAACTCTAGACTTTTTTATTTTGGAAATGAAACCGGAAGCTTTAAAGCGACTCTTAACGGGCTAGCTACGGTCGGTTCATGTCCATTAGTTGCTTGATTGACTAGCTACGGTCGGTTCATGTCCATTAGTTGCTTGATTGACTAGCTACGGTCGGTTCATGTCCGTTAGTTGCTTGATCGACTAGCTACGGTCGGTTCATGTCCGTTAGTTGCTTGATCGACTAGCTACGGTCGGTTCATGTCTTTTGCAGATGCAACGTTACTGAAAAAGTTTGTACGTATAAAAAAATGTATTTTAATCGAGTTAAGGGAGACGTAATGAAAGAATTGAACGTGTGAACGTCTATTCATAGGGTTTGTACGTTTACAGATCTATTTTAATGTTTACGTTTCATGTTTTTCACACGTGGCTTTTCTTACGATCCTAACGATACGTACGTTCAACCTTTTGGCAGGTATCTGGCTCCATAGCCCCCTTGCTGGTCCTTCTCTATACAGCATGTTTGGCTGCGAACTGGACATCTCACGAAACATCTACAGCAGGCGTGTCTGTTTTCACAGAAGTCGAGCAACAACGGAGGAGGTGTCACATGGCATACCTTTTTATTCTGAGGTCTTGCCTGACAAGCTGTGAAAATAGCAATCACATTGCTAGACATGTTATGATCAAATAAAACTTTATTTGTCACATGCGCCGAATACAACAAGTGTAGACCTTACCATGAAAGGCGGTGATGCACCAGTCAGGATGCTCTCGATGGTGCAGCTGTAGAACCTTTTGAGGATCTGAGGACCCATGACAAATCTTTTCAGTCTCCCGAGGGGGAATAGGTTTTGTCGTGCTCTCTTCACGACGGTCTTGGTGTGTTTGGACCATGATAGATCGTTGGTGATGTGGACACCAAGGAACTTGAAGGTCTTGACCCGCTCCACTACAGCCCCGTCGATGTTAATGGGGGCCTGTTCGGCCAGCCTTTTCCTGTTGTCCACGATCAGCTCCTTTCTTGCTCACGTTGAGGGAGAGGTTGTTGTTGTCCTGACACCACACTGCCAGGTCTCTGACCTCCTCCCTATAGGCTGTCTCATCGTTGTCGGTGATCAGGCCTACCACTGTTGTGTCGTCAGCAAACTTAATAATGGTGTTGGAGTCGTGTCTGGCCACGCAGTGGTGGGTGAACAGGGAGTACATGAGGGGACTGAGCACGCACCCCTGAGGGGCCCCAGTGTTGAGGATCAGCGTGGCAGACGTGTAGTTACCTACCTTCACCACCTGGGGGAGGCCCGTCAGAAAGTCCAGGATCCAGTTGCAGAGGGAGGTGTTCAGTCCCAGGGTTCTTTGCTTAGTGATGAGCTTTGAGGGCGCTATGGTGTTGAACGCTGAGCTGTAGTCAATGAACAGCATTCTCACATAGGTGTTCCTTTTGTCCAGGTGGGAAAGGGCAGTGTGGAGTGCGATTGAGATTGCATCATCTGTGGATCTGTTGGGGCGGTATGCGAATTGGAGTGGGTCTAGGGTATTCGGCAGGATGCTGTTGATGTGAGCCATGACCAGCCTTTCAAAGCACTTCATGGCTACTGACGTGAGTGCCACGGGGCGGTAATCATTTAGGCAGGTTACCTTCGCTTCCTTGGGCACAGAGACTGTGGTGGTCTGTTTGAAACATGTTGGTATTACAGACTCGGTCAGGGAGAGGTTGAAAATATCAGTGAAGACACTAGCCAGTTGGTCCGCGCATGCTTTGAGTACACTCCCTGGTAATCCGTCTGGCCCTGCGGCTTTGTGAATGTTGACCTGTTTAAAGGTCTTACTCACGTCGGCTACGGAGAGCGTGATCACACAGTCATCCAGGACAGCTGGATATCCACATTTGCTCCTTCTGGTAGGTCCCAGTGTCCGTTCATGACCAGGGGATCAGTCTGGCACCCAACTCTGTACTTTGTCTAACAGAAAAACAGGGTCAATGATTGTAATCATCCCTCAATTATAAACATAGCTCGAGAAATAAGGTAATCTCGTTTGGAAGCTAATTCTATGCTTTACAGATGTAGACTGACTGGCTTCAGATTGGATTAGATTCAGACTGTTCCACTGCGCAACCAACTGGGACATGTTCCACTATGCAACCAACTGGGACATGTTCCACGGTGCAACCAACTGGGACATGTTCCACGGTGCAACCAACTGGGACATGTTCCACGGTGCAACCAACTGGGACATGTTCCACGGTGCAACCAACTGGGACATGTTTTGCTCTGGCCCCGGGTTGGATTGGGTTTGTTGCTGCTAGTTAGTACACTGTTGAAGCCAGACATGAGTCAGATAGTATCACCATGGCCACAACCAATATTTATTTGTGCCTTAGACATGGGTTGCACCTCGGAGGGTCATGTTTCTGTTCTAGTTTACACTAATTGTTATTATATTTGTATTATTACTAATTTAGAGTCTCATGGAAATACAATGACATTGCTAAAGTAGGGAAATAGTTATTAGGAAACAACTTTGCCATATTATGATGTTGTAAAATGTACTTGGCAATGAAAAATGGCAATGTTGCCATTACTGGATAAAAACAACCCATGAGCTGGCGCACACCCAGAACAAAGTTAGTGTGGAGGTGCTGACTAACGGTGAATAAACTATACACTATCAGAATAACACACTGCATATATACTCTCCCAACAGTTTAATGGGTATTTACCAACGTTTCGCCATCACTGTGCCTTCCTCGGGGTAATGTCATAAGTATTTGAACCAGGTAGACAAACAATTAGTGTAATCGATGACGGTGGTGAGTGGGGTTGTGTCGTATTGATAAAGTTAATTACAATTTAATTAGTGACACTGTTAAAAAAGATTATATATATTATTCTATTGTTATCATATAGAAACATAGTGGAATATTGTACATCATATTGGCATGAACATACATTATTGTTTCATTCAATTTCACATAATTTTCTATTCCATTTTTGTTACATATAATAATGGTTGAACCTTGATATATAACGAACATCATCAACAGGGGGAACATATTAGATATATACTTAATAATCTGTAAAAAATAATTATTTTAAATATATAAAACTAAATTTTAAATATATAAGACTAAATAATATATAAAATGTGTTCATAAGGGCGAAATCAATATTCAGACCACTAGGGGTCAGTGTTTTTACATAGAATATCCAGTAGGCCTCTCTTTGTAGAAGTAAGATCTCCATGTTACCTCCTCTTCTCGGTAGAGCAACATGCCCAATGCCTGTGTATCTCAGGGAGGTGATTGGATGGTTAGCCTCAACAAAGTGAGCTGCAACTGGATAGTCAAATGTTCTGACACCTGATTGAACTGCGGTGTTCAGCTATGCGTCGTTTTAATTGTCTCTACGTTTGTCCTACGTAGGATTTCCCATGTATCACAATCATGACAAAAGGTTTTCCTACTAATTATAGTGAACAAAAATATCAACGCCCAACATGTAAAGTGTTGGTCCCGTGTTTCAATGAGCTGTAATAAAAGATCCCAGGAATGTTCCATACGTCACAGAAAGCACATTTCTCTCAAATGTTGTGCACAAAAATGTGTTTACATCCCTGTTAAGTGAGCATTTCTCCTTTGCCAAGATAATCCATCCACCTGACAGGTGTAGGATATCAAGAAGCTGATTTTTAAACTGCATGATCATTACACAGGTGCACCTTGTGCTGGGGACAGGGCATAACATTTTACTTTTTGGTCCACTAGCCACTGTGACGGGTAAATGAAAAATGTAAACAGCCACTCAGATTTATTTCACCAGCCCAAATATTTTTTTTCACAGCTAAAATAAAAAAAAATATTAAATTATGAGCATGTTTTGTAATGTTTCTAAAAACAAATAAATGTATTACTAGTAAGAAGTAATGTGGTATATTGGTACATTCTTTAATTTAATTGTTTGTGATGAGACAAATGTTTACCTGCCCCTTTTAAGGGCAGGAGGTTACTGTATCGCGACTCGAGTCATGTTTGTCAGATTGAGTCTGACTAGTATAGGCGTTTCCTTCACCTCCCTAGCAACTCAAACATAGAACAACAACCTAGCTTAAACAAAACAAAACCATTTTATTTAGCCTCCCCCAAAAAAAAAAAAAAAACACAAGGACAAAGTCTCACTTCAGTAGACTTTCGTTTCAAGTCAATTTAAACCGACTTTTATGCGTGCATCGCTTCTAAAAATGAATTTCACTCAGTACTTCAAGTGCGAACAGCCAGGCAGTGTTGCAGCGCGAGGTGGGATTTGGTTATATAGGATTCATAGTTCTTTGATTCGTTTACCGACAACGTCAGAAATACTTTTGAAAAAAAAACCGGCTACTGCAGCATTTATTTAACTATAAATGTGATCATACTTGACTATTTATTCACAAATGTGAATGAAATGCCCCCGCACTGTAGAGTATTTACCACCCGTCGACGTGGCTGGTGAAATAGACACCAATGGCAAAATCTGCCTGCAGGCCCTGGCTGGAGACAACAAAAGGCCACTCTAAAATGTGCAGTTTTGTCACACAAACACAATGCCACAGGTGTCTCGAAGTTTTGGCATGCTGACTGCAGGAATGTCCACCATGAGCGACTTGAGGGGGGGGGTTTTGCACAAGCGAAGAATTTCGACACAAACTGTCAGAAACCGTCTCATCTTAGTGCTTATCGTCCTCAACGGGATCTTGACCTGACTGCAGTTCGACGTTGTAAACGACTTCAGTGGGCAAATGATCACCTTTCGATGGCCACTGGCACGCTGGTGAAGTGTGCTCTTCACGGATGAATGCCGGTTTCAACTGCACCGGGATATTGGCGGGAACTGGAACATGCTGTCAGACATCCGTGTGCCCCATGGTGGCGGTGGGGTTATGGTATGGGCAGGCATAAAGCTATGGACAACGAACACAATTTAATTTTACCAATAGACATTTTGAATGCACAGAGATGCTGTGACAAGATCCTGAGGCCCCATTGTCGTGCGCCATTTATCCGCCCGCCATCACCTCATGTTTCAGCATGATAATGCACAGCCCAATGTCACAAGGTTCTGTACACAATTCCTGGAAGCTGAAAATGTCCCAGTTCTTCCATGCTCTGCATACTCGTCAGACATGTCACCCATTGAGCATGTTTGGGACACTCTGGATCGACGTGTACGACAGTGTGTTTTCCAGTTCCTGCCAATATCCAGCAACTTCGCACAGCCATTGAAGAGGAGTGGGACAACATTCCACAGTCAACAGCCTGATCAACTCTATGTGAAGGAGATGTGTTGTGCTGCATGAGGCAAATGGTGGTCCCACCAGATACTGACTGGCTTTCCACGTCCCTTTTTTAAAGGTTATCTGTGACCAACAGATGCATATCTGTATTCCCAGGCATGTGAAATCCATAGATTAGAGCCGAATGAAATTATTTAATTCCTAATATGAACTGTAGCTCAGTAAAATCTTTTGAAATTGTTGCGTTTTTATATTTTTTGTTCAGCGTTACGTTTTTATAAACAATGACTCTCTCTCTCTCTCTCTCTCTCTCTCTCCCTCCTCGTAGCTGCTGTCTCCAGAGGATTTGGTGAATGCCTGTAAGATGTTTGAGTCGTTGAAGCTACCACTAAGGTCAGTGTGTGTGTGTGTCATAGAGGAATCGAGGCGAGCTCTTCCTGTTTGACTTCCTGTTGTTGGAGGCTGTTTCCTGTGGCTGTGTCACTTCCTGCCCCGTCCCAGAGATTCAAAAGAAAACAGACCCAGGCCACTTCCCAATTGTTACCCTATTTCCTATATAGTGCACTACTTATGACCAGGGCCCATAGGGTTGTTTTCAAAAGTAGTGCACTATATAGGGAATGGGGTGCCGTTTGGGACTCATGCCTGGTCCTTCTACTTACTTGCTTAAAATGAACTGACTGTGTTAGAGCAACAGGAAAACCGTTGAAAACCGTCCTCACTGTGTTACTTTACCAACTCCCTGTTCATCTTTGGGGCGGCAGGGTATCCTAGTGGTTAGAGCGATGGACTAGTAACCGGAAGGTTGCAAGGTCAAATCCCCGAGCTGACAAGGTAAAAATCTGTCGTTCTGCCCCCTGAACAAGGCAGTTAACCCACTGTTCCCCGGTAGGCCGTCATTGTAAATAATAATTTGTTCTTAACTGACTTGCCTAGTTAAATAAAGGTAAAATAAATACAATTATTTCCATCACCTTCTTTCTTCCACTTTTTTTTATCTTCTCTCTCTGTCTCTCTCTGTCTCTCTCTCTCTGTGTCTCTCTCTCTGTCTCTCTCTGTCTCTCTCTGTCTCTCTCTCTCTGTGTCTCTGTCTCTCTCTGTCTCTAGGTTGCGTATCTTTGACAGTGGTGTGATGGTGGTTCAGCTGCAGTCCCACAGTGAGGAGGAGATGATCTCCTCAGCCCTGGACAACGTAAGAATCACAGTCACTTTTATTCACCAAGTACATTTACCCAGAATGACCCAGTGAGTTGGTGCTGCTAGTGATAGACCTGGGGCTTTCCCACCCGAACCCGATCTGTATAGACCTGGTTGGATCCAGACCCGGTTCCGATCCGAGTGAGGGAAGCAGCAGATGTATATTGTTTTAAGCCACTTTATTAAGCGGAGAGGAGGGAGGGAGAGAGACGTGCCGATCTAGTAGGCGGGGTAGGGGCCGTACAGGGAGAGAGAGAGACAGGGAACCCCCCCGTTCCCTGTGTCTGTCCCTCCCGGTGGTGGTGTCGTCAGCCAATTGTGACATTTTCTATCTTTGTCTTGTATCTGAACACCCCTAAAACGATCCTTATCGATATGAAGTGCCATAACACCCCTAAAACTATCCTTATCGATATGAAGTGGCATAGCACCCCTAAAACTATCCTTATCGATATGAAGTGGCATAGCACCCCTAAAACTATCCTTATCGATATGAAGTGGCATAGCACCCCTAAAACTATCCTTATCGATATGAAGTGGCGTAACTTATGTGACCCAGTAAAAAATAAGAAGAAATTGGGCATCCTTGTTTTATTCTGCGTCTGATGTTGAATCGCTGAAGTTCCATGGGATCATTTAACAGAGCTGTTACCATTACTGTAAAGTGTCTTAATTACACTTTGAAAATATTGACCCAAACCCCCCCAAAAAAAAATCTCTAAAGGATAATAAATGTTCAACTGTATCAAAAGCCTTGTAAAAGTCTACAAATAAAATAAAGCCATCTTCCATAATGTGCTCATTGTAGTCTATCAAGTCCAACACTAGTCAAACATTATACCATATACGTCTGCCCTTCATAAAACCAGACTGGGTATCATCAATGATTTGGTCAGCAACCTTTTCTTTATTTTTTAAAGTCTTTCTGCAAAGATGGATGCAAGTAGCATTTCCGTCATTGTTCATTAATGTGATTGTTCTCCAATTTTCTAACATCATAGGATCTTTGTTTTGGTTTGGGGATTACAGAAATGAAGCCTTGTGTCATAGAAACAGGCAGGACCCCTAAAATCAATTGCCTCCTTAAAAACCATTTAAATATAAATTCAACAATATCCTCCTGAAAAATAATACATGCCTGCCCAATTCACCAATAGGGCCGTCATTCCCTGGAGATGTGTTCTCTCTTAACTTGCTGATCGTTTTTATTAGAAATGAATTCATCACAGGACTTTTGGAAGTCACACTCCACTCTCGTGAAAAGCAATAGCAGCAGCAGCATAGTCTTCATCTATGAATTCTCATTCAATCATATGGGATACGACCCAGACACTCCGTGACATTTTGTTTTTCATCTCGGATCCGGACCCGCTCAGGTGGATCCATGAAAACCACTAAGACAAATATATAGAAGGAATACAGACAGGAGAGAGAGACACGGGGAACAGGGAGGGAGAGAGAGACACGGGGAACAGGGAGGGAGAGAGAGACACGGGGAACAGGGAGGGAGAGAGAGACACGGGGAACAGGGAGGGAGAGAGAGACACGGGAACAGGGAGGGAGAGAGAGACACGGGGAACAGGGAGGGAGAGAGAGACACGGGGAACAGGGAGGGAGAGAGAGACAGGGAGGGAGAGAGAGACGGGGAACAGGGAGGGAGAGAGAGACACGGGGAACAGGGAGGGAGAGAGAGACACGGGGAACAGGGAGGGAGAGAGAGACACGGGGAACAGGGAGGGAGAGAGAGACACGGGGAACAGGGAGGGAGAGAGAGACACGGGGAACGGGGAGAGAGAGAGACACGGGGAACGGGGAGGGAGAGAGACACGGGAACGGGAGGGAGAGAGCGACACGGGAACGGGAGGAGAGAGAGACACGGGAGGGAGAGAGACACGGGAACGGGAGGGAGAGAGACACGGGAACGGAGGGAGAGAGACACGGGAGGGAGAGAGAGACACGGGAGGGAGAGAGAGACACGGGAGGGAGAGAGAGACACGGGAGGGAGAGAGAGACACGGGGAGGGAGAGAGAGACACGGGGAGGGAGAGAGAGACACGGGGAGAGAGAGAGAGACACGGGGAGGGAGAGAGAGACAGACAGACACGGGGAGGGAGAGACAGACAGACAGACACGGGGAGGGAGAGACAGACAGACAGACACGGGGAGGGAGAGACAGACAGACAGACACGGGGAGGGAGAGACAGACAGACAGACACGGGGAACAGGGAGGGAGAGACAGACAGACAGACACGGGGAACGGGGAGGGAGAGACAGACAGACAGACACGGGAACGGGAGGGAGAGACAGACAGACAGACACGGGAACGGGAGGGAGAGACAGACAGACAGACACGGGAACGGGAGGGAGAGACAGACAGACAGACACGGGAACGGGAGGGAGAGACAGACAGACACACGGGGAACGGGGAGGGAGAGACAGACAGACACACGGGGAACGGGGAGGGAGAGAGACACGGGGAACGGGGAGGGAGAGAGAGACACGGGGAACGGGGAGGGAGAGAGAGACACGGGGAACAGGGAGGGAGAGAGAGACAGGGAGGGAGAGAGACACTGGGAACGGGGAGGGAGAGAGAGACACGGGAGGGAGAGAGAGACACGGGAGGGAGAGAGAGACACGGGAGGGAGAGAGAGACACGGGAGGGAGAGAGAGACACGGGAGGGAGAGAGAGACACGGGGAGGGAGAGAGAGACACGGGGAGGGAGAGAGAGACACGGGGAGGGAGAGAGAGACACGGGAGGGAGAGAGAGACACGGGAGGGAGAGAGAGACACGGGAGGGAGAGAGAGACACGGGAACGGGAGGGAGAGAGAGACGGGAGGGAGAGAGAGACACGGGAACGGGAGGGAGAGAGAGACACGGGAACGGGAGGGAGAGAGAGACACTGGAACGGGGAGGAGAGAGAGAGACACTGGGAACGGGAGGGAGAGAGAGACACTGGGAACGGAGGGAGAGAGAGACACGGGAACGGGAGGGAGAGAGAGACACGGGAACGGGAGGGAGAGAGAGACACGGGAACGGGAGGGAGAGAGAGACACGGGAACGGGGAGGGAGAGAGAGACACGGGAACGGGAGGGAGAGAGAGACACGGGAACGGGAGGGAGAGAGAGACACGGGAGGGAGAGAGAGACAGGGAGGGAGAGAGAGACACGGGAACGGGAGGGAGAGAGAGACAGGGAGGGAGAGAGAGACACGGGAACGGGAGGGAGAGAGAGACAGGAGGAGAGAGAGAGACACGGGGAACGGGAGAGAGAGACAGGAGGGAGAGAGACAGGGAGGGAGAGAGAGACACGGGAACGGGAGGGAGAGAGAGACACGGGAGGGAGAGAGAGACACGGGAACGGGGAGGGAGAGAGAGACACTGGGAACGGGAGGGAGAGAGAGACACTGGGAACGGGAGGAGAGAGAGACACGGGAACGGGAGGGAGAGAGAGACACTGGGAACGGGAGGGAGAGAGAGACACGGGAGGGGGAGAGAGACACGGGGAGGGAGAGAGAGACACGGGAGGGAGAGAGAGACACGGGAGGGAGAGAGAGACACGGGAGGGAGAGAGAGACACGGGAGGGAGAGAGCGACACGGGAGGGAGAGAGCGACACGGGAGGGAGAGAGCGACACGGGAGGGAGAGAGCGACGGGAACGGGAGGGAGAGAGCGACGGGAGGGAGAGAGAGACACGGGAGGGAGAGAGCGACACGGGAGGGAGAGAGCGACACGGGGAGGGAGAGAGCGACACGGGAGGGAGAGAGACACGGGAACGGGGAGGGAGAGAGAGACACGGGGAGGGAGAGAGAGACACGGGGAGGGAGAGAGAGACAGACAGACACGGGGAACAGGGAGGGAGAGAGAGACAGACAGACACGGGGAGGGAGAGAGAGACAGACAGACAGACACGGGGAACGGGGAGGGAGAGACAGACAGACAGACACGGGGAACGGGGAGGGAGAGACAGACAGACACACGGGAACGGGAGGGAGAGAGACACACGGGGAACGGGGAGGGAGAGAGACACACGGGGAACGGGGAGGGAGAGAGAGACACGGGAACGGGAGGGAGAGAGAGACACGGGAACGGGAGGGAGAGAGAGACACGGGAACGGGAGGGAGAGAGAGACACGGGAACGGGAGGGAGAGACAGACAGACAGACACGGGAACGGGAGGGAGAGACAGACAGACAGACACGGGAACGGGAGGGAGAGACAGACAGACAGACACGGGAACGGGAGGGAGAGACAGACAGACAGACACGGGGAACGGGAGGGAGAGAGACACACGGGAACGGGAGGGAGAGAGACACACGGGAACGGGAGGGAGAGAGAGACACGGGAACGGGAGGGAGAGAGAGACACGGGGAACGGGAGGGAGAGAGAGACACGGGAACGGGAGGGAGAGAGAGACACGGGAACGGGAGGGAGAGAGAGACACGGGAACGGGAGGAGAGACAGACAGACAGACACGGGGAACAGGGAGGGAGAGAGAGACATGGGGAGGGAGAGAGAGACACGGGGAGGGAGAGAGAGACACGGGGAGGGAGAGAGAGACACGGGAGGGAGAGAGAGACACGGGAGGGAGAGAGAGACACGGGGAACGGGGAGGGAGAGAGAGACACGGGGAACGGGGAGGGAGAGAGAGACACGGGGAACGGGGAGGGAGAGAGAGACACTGGGAACGGGGAGGGAGAGAGAGACACTGGGAACGGGGAGGGAGAGAGAGACACGGGAGGGAGAGAGAGACACGGGAGGGAGAGAGAGACACGGGGAGGGAGAGAGAGACACGGGGAGGGAGAGAGAGACACGGGGAGGGAGAGAGAGACACGGGGAGGGAGAGAGAGACACGGGGAGGGAGAGAGAGACACGGGGAGGGAGAGAGAGACACGGGGAGGGAGAGAGACAGGGAGGGAGAGAGAGACAGGGAGGGAGAGAGAGACAGGGAGGGAGAGAGAGACAGGGAGGGAGAGAGAGACAGGGAGGGAGAGAGAGACAGGGAGGGAGAGAGAGACAGGGAGGGAGAGAGAGAGACACTGGGAACGGGAGGGAGAGAGAGACACGGGAACGGGAGGGAGAGAGAGACACGGGAACGGGAGGGAGAGAGAGACACGGGAGGGAGAGAGAGACACGGGAGGGAGAGAGAGACACGGGAGGGAGAGAGACACGGGAGGGAGAGAGAGACACGGGAGGGAGAGAGAGACGGGAGGGAGAGAGAGACAGGGAGGAGAGAGAGACAGGGAGGGAGAGAGAGACAGGGAGGGAGAGAGAGACACGGGGAACGGGGAGGGAGAGAGAGACACGGGAACGGGAGGGAGAGAGCGACACGGGAACGGGAGGGAGAGAGAGACACGGGAACGGGAGGGAGAGAGAGACACGGGAACGGGGAGGGAGAGAGAGACACGGGGAACGGGGAGGGAGAGAGAGACACGGGAACGGGAGGGAGAGAGCGACACGGGAGGGAGAGAGCGACACGGGAGGGAGAGAGCGACACGGGAGGGAGAGAGCGACACGGGAGGGAGAGAGAGACACGGGGAGGGAGAGAGAGACACGGGAGGGAGAGAGAGACACTGGGAACGGGGAGGGAGAGAGAGAGAGACACGGGAGGGAGAGAGAGAGAGACACGGGAACGGGGAGGGAGAGGGAGAGAGAGACACGGGAGGAGAGAGAGACACGGGAGGGAGAGAGAGACACGGGAGGGAGAGAGAGACACGGGAGGGAGAGAGAGACACGGGAGGGAGAGAGAGACACGGGAGGGAGAGAGAGACACGGGAGGGAGAGAGAGACACGGGAGGGAGAGAGAGAGACACGGGAGGGAGAGAGAGAGACACGGGAGGGAGAGAGAGAGACACGGGAACGGGAGGGAGAGAGAGACACTGGGAGGGAGAGAGAGACACGGGAGGGAGAGAGAGACACGGGAGGGAGAGAGAGACACGGGAGGGAGAGAGAGAGACACGGGGAGGGAGAGAGAGAGACACGGGGAGGGAGAGAGAGAGACACGGGGAGGGAGAGAGAGAGACACGGGGAACGGGGAGGGAGAGAGAGAGAGACACGGGGAACGGGGAGGGAGAGAGAGAGAGACACGGGGAACGGGGAGGGAGAGAGAGACACGGGGAGGGAGAGAGAGACACGGGGAGGGAGAGAGAGACACGGGAGGGAGAGAGAGACACGGGAGGGAGAGAGAGACACGGGAGGGAGAGAGAGACACGGGGAGGGAGAGAGAGACACGGGGAGGGAGAGAGAGAGAGACACGGGGAACAGGGAGGGAGAGAGACACGGGGAACAGGGAGGGAGAGACAGACAGACAGACACGGGGAACGGGGAGGGAGAGACAGACAGACAGACACGGGAACGGGAGGGAGAGACAGACAGACAGACACGGAACGGGAGGGAGAGACAGACAGACAGACACGGGAACGGGAGGGAGAGACAGACAGACACACGGGGAACAGGGAGGGAGAGAGAGACACGGGGAACGGGAGGGAGAGAGAGACACGGGAACGGGAGGGAGAGAGAGACACGGGAACGGGAGGGAGAGAGAGACACGGGAACAGGGAGGGAGAGACAGACAGACAGACACGGGAACAGGGAGGGAGAGACAGACAGACAGACACGGGAACGGGAGGGAGAGACAGACAGACAGACACGGGAACGGGGAGGGAGAGACAGACAGACACACGGGAACAGGGAGGGAGAGAGAGACACGGGAACGGGAGGGAGAGAGAGACACTGGGAACGGGAGGGAGAGAGAGACACGGGAACGGGAGGGAGAGAGAGACACGGGAACGGGAGGGAGAGAGAGACACGGGGAACGGGGAGGGAGAGAGAGACACTGGGAACGGGGAGGGAGAGAGAGACAGACAGACAGACACGGGGAACAGGGAGGGAGAGACAGACAGACAGACAGACACGGGGAACAGGGAGGGAGAGAGAGACACGGGGAACAGGGAGGGAGAGAGAGACAGACAGACACGGGGAACAGGGAGGGAGAGACAGACAGACAGACACGGGGAACAGGGAGGGAGAGACAGACAGACAGACACGGGGAACAGGGAGGGAGAGACAGACAGACAGACACGGGGAGAGACAGACAGACAGACACGGGGAACGGGGAGGGAGAGACAGACAGACACACGGGGAACAGGGAGGGAGAGAGAGACACGGGGAACGGGGAGGGAGAGAGAGACACGGGGAACGGGGAGGGAGAGAGAGACACGGGAACGGGGAGGGAGAGAGAGACACGGGGAACAGGGAGGGAGAGACAGACAGACAGACACGGGGAACAGGGAGGGAGAGACAGACAGACAGACACGGGGAACGGGGAGGGAGAGACAGACAGACAGACACGGGGAACGGGGAGGGAGAGACAGACAGACACACGGGGAACAGGGAGGGAGAGAGAGACACGGGAACGGGGAGGGAGAGAGAGACACGGGAACGGGAGGGAGAGAGAGACACGGGGAACGGGAGGGAGAGAGAGACACGGGGAACGGGGAGGGAGAGAGAGACACGGGGAACGGGGAGGGAGAGAGAGACACTGGGAACGGGGAGGGAGAGAGAGACAGACAGACAGACACGGGGAACAGGGAGGGAGAGACAGACAGACAGACAGACTCGGGGAACAGGGAGGGAGAGAGAGACACGGGGAACAGGGAGGGAGAGAGAGACAGACAGACACGGGGAACAGGGAGGGAGAGACAGACAGACAGACACGGGGAACAGGGAGGGAGAGACAGACAGACAGACACGGGGAACAGGGAGGGAGAGACAGACAGACAGACACGGGGAGAGACAGACAGACAGACACGGGGAACGGGGAGGGACTACTAACTTTCTGTAACATGTGTAACCATGGCTCTATAGTACACCACTTGTCTTCTTTTGTATGGACCAGCCAAACACAAGGTGACTCTGTCTCGCTCTCCCTACTCATCTCTCTCTCTCTCGCTCTCCCTACTCATCTCTCTCTCTCGCCTCCTCCCTACTCTCATCTCTCTCGCCTCCTTACTCATCTCTCCTCTCTCCCTCTCGCTCTCCCTACTCATCTCTCTCTCTCCCTACTCATCTCTCTCTCTCCCTCTCGCTCTCCCTACTCATCTCTCTCTCTCTACTCATCTCTCTCTCTCTCTCTCTCTCTCTCCCTACTCATCTCTCTCTCTCTCGCTCTCCCTACTCCATCTCTCTCTCCCTACTCATCTCTCTCTCTCCTCTCGCTCTCCCTACTCATCTCTCTCTCTCCCTACTCATCTCTCTCTCTCTCTCTCCCTACTCATCTCTCTCTCTCTCGCTCTCCCTACTCATCTCTCTCTCTCTCTCTCTCCTCTCTCCCTACTCATCTCTCTCTCTCTCGCCTCCCTACTCCATCTCTCTCTCTCTCCCTACTCATCTCTCTCTCTCTCTCTCTCTCTCTCTCTCTCTCCTCCTACTCCATCTCTCTCCTCTCTCTGCCTCCTACTCATCTCTCTCTCTCCTACTCATCTCTCTCTCTCTCTCGCCTCCCTACTCCATCTCTCTCTCCCTACTCTCTCTCTCTCTCTCTCTCGCTCTCCCTACTCATCTCTCTCTCTCTCTCTCGCCTCCCTACTCCATCTCTCTCTCTCTCTCTCTCTCTCTCTCTCTCTCTCCCTACTCCATCTCTCTCTCTCTCTCTCTCTCTCCCTCCTCTCTCTCTCTCTCTCCATCTCTCTCCCTACTCCATCTCTCTCTCCCTACTCCATCTCTCTCTCTCGCCTCCCTACTCATCTCTCTCTCTCCCTACTCCATCTCTCTCTCTCTCTCTCTCCCTACTCCATCTCTCTCTCTCTCGCCTCCCTACTCCATCTCTCTCTCTCTCTCTCTCTCTCTCTCTCTCTCCCTACTCTCTCTCTCTCTCTCCCTACTCCATCTCTCTCTCCCTACTCCATCTCTCTCTCTCTCTCTCTCTCTCTCTCTCTCTCCCTACTCCATCTCTCTCTCTCCCTACTCATCTCTCTCTCTCTCTCTCCCTACTCCATCTCTCTCTCTCCCTACTCCATCTCTCTCTCTCTCCCTACTCATCTCTCTCTCTCTCGCCTCCCTACTCCATCTCTCTCTCTCTACTCCATCTCTCTCTCTCTCTCTCTCTCTCCCTACTCCATCTCTCTCTCTCTCCCTACTCCATCTCTCTCTCTCTCTCTCTCTCTCTCTCTCCTACTCCATCTCTCTCTCTCTCCCTACTCCATCTCTCTCTCCCTACTCATCTCTCTCTCTCCCTCTCTCTCTCTCTCCCTACTCATCTCTCTCTCTCTCTCTCTCTCTCTCTCTCTCTCTCTCTCTCTCTCCCTACTCCATCTCTCTCTCTCTCTCTCTCTCTCTCTCTCTCCTACTCCATCTCTCTCTCTCCTCTCTCCCTACTCCATCTCTCTCTCTCCCTACTCATCTCTCTCTCTCTCTCTCTCTCTCTCTCTCCCTACTCCATCTCTCTCTCTCCCTACTCCATCTCTCTCTCTCTCTCTCTCTCTCTCCCTACTCCATCTCTCTCTCTCTCGCCTCCCTACTCCATCTCTCTCTCTCTCCCTACTCCATCTCTCTCTCTCTCTCGCCTCCCTACTCCATCTCTCTCTCCCTACTCCATCTCTCTCTCTCTCTCTCTCTCCCTACTCCATCTCTCTCTCTCCCTCCCTACTCCATCTCTCTCTCTCTCTCTCTCTCTCCCTACTCATCTCTCTCTCTCTCTCGCCTCCCTACTCCATCTCTCTCTCTCCCTACTCTCTCTCTCTCTCTCTCTCTCTCTCCCTACTCATCTCTCTCTCTCCTCTCTCTCTCTCTCTCTCTCTCTCTCTCTCTCCCTACTCCATCTCTCTCTCTCTCTCTCTCTCTCTCTCTCTCCCTACTCATCTCTCTCTCTCTCCCTACTCCATCTCTCTCTCTCTCTCTCTCTCTCTCTCTCTCTCTCTCTCTCTCTCTCCCTACTCCATCTCTCTCTCTCTCCCTACTCCATCTCTCTCTCTCTCTCTCTCTCTCTCTCTCTCTCTCCCTACTCCATCTCTCTCTCTCTCTCCCTACTCATCTCTCTCTCTCTCTCTCTCTCTCTCTCTCTCTCTCTCTCTCTCTCTCTCTCTCTCTCTCTCTCCCTACTCCATCTCTCTCTCTCTCTCTCTCTCTCTCTCTCTCTCTCTCTCTCTCTCTCTCTCTCTCTCCCTACTCATCTCTCTCTCTCTCTCCCTACTCATCTCTCTCTCTCTCTCCTACTCTCTCTCTCTCCCTACTCCATCTCTCTCTCTCTCTCTCCTCCCTACTCCATCTCTCTCTCTCCCTCTCTCTCTCTCCCTCTCTCTCTCTCTCTCTCTCTCTCTCCTCTCTCCCTCTCGCTCTCCCTACTCATCTCTCTCTCTCTCTCCCTACTCATCTCTCTCTCTCTCTCTCTCTCTCTCTCTCTCTCTCTCTCTCTCTCTCTCTCTCTCTCTCTCTCTCTCTCTCTCTCTCTCTCTCTCTCTCTCTCTCTCTCTCTCTCTCCCTACTCATCTCTCTCCCTCTCGCTCTCCCTACTCATCTCTCTCTCTCCCTACTCATCTCTCTCTCTCCCTCTCGCTCTCCCTACTCATCTCTCTCTCTCTCTCTCTCTCCCTACTCATCTCTCTCCCTCTCGCTCTCCCTACTCATCTCTCTCTCTCCCTACTCATCTCTCTCTCTCCCTCTCTCTCCCTACTCATCTCTCTCTCTCCCTACTCATCTCTCTCTCTCTCTCTCTCTCTCCCTACTCATCTCTCTCTCTCTCCCTACTCATCTCTCTCTCTCCCTCCCTCCCTACTCATCTCTCTCCCTCCCTCCCTACTCATCTCCCTACTCATCTCCCTCCCTCCCTCCCTCCCGTAGGTAACTGATAAAGGCTCTCTGACAGCCGAGGAGTTTGCCAAGCTGCTCGGTGTCTCTGTTCTTCTGTCTAAGGAAAGGTAGGTACCACTACTCACTCTCTAGTCCCTGGCTGGATATAGAACTACAACTCCCATCGTCATCCACTGGATTGAACTACAGCTGTCTGATTGTTGTGGATAATACACTACATGACCAGAAGTATGTGGACACCTGTTCGTCAAACATCTCATTCCAAAATCATAGGCGGCAGGGTAGCCTAGTGGTTAGAGCGTTGGACTAGTAACCGAAAGGTTGCTAGATCGAATCCCCGAGCTGACAAGGTAAAAATCAGTTGTTCTGCCCCTGAACAAGGCACTGTTCCCCGGTAGGCCGTCATTGAAAATAAGAATTTGTTCTTAACTGACTTGCCTAGTTAAATAAAAAAATTAAAATGTATATGGATTTGGTCCCCCCTTTGCTGCTATAACAGGAAGGCTTTCCACTAGATGTTGGAACATGCTGGGACTTGCTTCCATTCAGCCACAAGAGCATTAGTGAGGTCAGGCACTGATGTTGGGTGATTAGGCCTGGCTCGCAGTCGGCGTTCCAATTCATCCCAAAGATGTTCATTGAGGTTGAGGTCAGGGCTCTGTGCAGGCCAGTCAAGTTCTTCCACACCAATCTCGACAAACCATTTCTGTATGGACCTCACTTTGTGCACGGGGGCATTGTCATGCTGAAACAGGAAAGGTCCTTCCCCAAACAGTTGCCACAAAGTTGGAAGCCCAGTATCGTCTAGAATGTCATTGTATGCTGTAGCGTTAACATTTCCCTTCACTAGAACTAAGGGGCCCGAACCATGAAAAACAGCCCCAGACCATTATTCCTCCTCCACCAAACTTTACAGTTGGCACAATGCATTCGGGCAGGTAGCGTTCTCCTGGCTTCTGCCAAACCCAGATTTGTCTGTAGGACTGCCAGACGGTGAAGCGTGATTCTTCACTCCAGAGAACTTGTTTCCACTGCTAATTTCCACAATGGCGGCGAGCTTTACACCAGTCCAGCCGATGCTTGGCATTACGCATGGCGATTTTAGGCTTGTGTGCGGCTGCTCGGCCATGGAAACCCATTTCATGAAGCTCCCGACGAACAGTTATTGTGCTGACGTTGTTTCCAGAGGTAGTTTGGAACGCGGTAGTGAGTGTTGCAACTGAGGGTCGACGATTTTGACGTGCTTCAGCACTCGGCGGTCCCGCTCTGTGAGCTTGTGTGGCCTACCACTTTGTGGCTGAGACGTTTTTGCTCCTAGACGTTTCCACTTCACAATAACAGCACTGACAGTTGACCAGGGGCAGCTCTAACAGGACAGAAATTTGACAAACTGATTAGTTGAAAAAGGCGGCATCCTATGACGGTGCCACGTTGAAAGTCACTGAGCTCTTCAGTAAAGGCCCATTCTACTGCCAATGTTTGTCTATGGAGATTGCATGGCTCTGTGCTAGATTTTATACACCTGTCCGCAACGGGTGTGGCTGAAAGACAAAACCACTAATTTCAAGGGGTGTCCACATACTTTTGTATATATAGTGCAGTACAGTTTATTATTCAGTAGTTTTGTAGATAACGTGACATGTTTCTGTCTCAATCTGTCGCTCTGTCTCTCTGTCGCTCTGTCTCTCAGGTTGTTACTAGCAGAGAAGATGGGTCACCTGTGTAGAGACGACTCTGTGGAAGGACTACGGTTCTACCCCAACCTTTTCAACAGTCAGGCTTGATGTAAACGTGTCCCAAATAGCACCCTAGTCCCTATATAGTGCACTGCTTTTGACCAACGTCCCGTAGGGCTTTAGTGCACTGTGTGTTATTGGTTCTACCAAAACTCTTCTCCACTCATGTCTGATCGGATGACAGCGTGCGTTGTGGGTTCCAATGTGTTCGACCAACGACCGGGCAAACCAAAACCCACTTCTCAGTTGTACCAGGTGTACCACAAAGCAGGATCAATGAGTTAGCCAGCTAACTTGCCTAAATATTCTGAAATGATATTCTGTTTTTTTTTAGAAATATGCGTTTTAAAATGGGGCATAGTTTAATAATTGGATTCGGGATAAATCTCTGTTTTTAGCATTCTTAATGAATCAGAAAATCAATAGATATTTCTGTTTTTTGTTTTATCAAAGTTAGCTGATCAACTAGTTGATCCTGCATTGCAGTGTGGGGCCTCTGTATCCATGGTTACTGTGTTGATGAAAGTAGAAGGGAGAACATCTACCCCAGACCGTCACCTCGCTAAGCACAAAGGGTGTTTCCCCGGACTCTCTCTCTCTCTCTCTCTCTCTCTCTCTCTCTCTCTCTAGAGACGTTTGGGCTTGGTAGAGAGAGCATCGAGGCACGAGCAAATGTATCAGAATATATCTGGTCTCTTGAGTCCCAGACATCAATGATCTAGTATAGATGTGAATGGGGGTTCTGTATTGGATGAATAAGGGGTGAACGTGTCTGCCTCAATGCTTTCAGTTTGATATCATGTCTGTATCGGGTCATCATCGACATTGCACCCTGGTGTTGGATCAAGATAACACTGTGGAACTAAAGTTTGAAAACATACCAAACTTCTCCTTTAATGTAAAGTGTGTTTTTTTTACAGGGCGGGGCTGTTGAAACCTTTTTTACAGGTGGAAGGTCTCAGTAAGTCTGAAGCCGCCTTTTTGAAGAGTATCTTTAAATAACTCTCACCGTGCACCCCATCACCCCATGCTGTGTGTTCCTTTACATTATATGTAACACAAGACTGTATGTAACACAATGGTTAACGTGTTCCCTGATTCACAGTGAATTAGTTATTAAACTGGTTAACTGTAATTATATCAGCTTGTCTGTCTCTGTCTGTCTGTCTGTCTAGATAGTCTGTCTGTCTCTGATTATTTGTGTCTATTGAACCAGGCTACCTTACAGTGTTAATAGGACCAGGCTACCTTACAGTGTTAATAGGACCAGGTCTTATTCATTATGATCTAAAAATTCTAAACTGATCCTAGATCAGCAGTCAGACGCAGGCCCATTACCCTGTAGACCAGCTGCCCGTGATCAGCAAACTAAAGACTATTAGGGTCTTGTCCCAAATTGAATCCAATTCCCAATATATGCACTACCTTTGACCATGAGGGAGGGCTGGGGAGCAGAGCAGCACATGAACACACACAGAGTCTGGGAGCGTAGCAGCACGTGGTGTACCCCAGATTACATTAGCCTGCTGTGTCCTCTCGTGTGGGTCATCAGTTAAATGAATGAATGGATTAAACCGAACTGGGAGGAAACACGAATACATTGCCCGGGAGTAGAATCAAATCAATTTTAATTTGTCACGTGCTGAATACAACAGGTGTCGTAGACCTTACTGTGAAATGTTGACTTATAAACCAACAATGCCGTTAAGGAAATATTTACTAAATAAACAAAAGTTAACAATTTAAATTAAAAGTAACTCAAATAACAATAACAAGGCTATACACAGGGGGTAGCGGTGCCCGGGCTATACACGGGGGGGTAGCGGTGCCCGGGCTATACACGGGGGGTAGCGGTGCCCGGGCTATACACGGGGGGTAGCGGTGCCCGGGCTATACACAAGGGGTACCGGTCAGTTGAGGTAATATGTACATGTAGGTAGGGGTAAAGTGACTAGTCAATCAGGATAGATAATAAACAGAGTATCAGCAGTGGAGGTAATATGATGTGTGTATGTGTATGTATATATATATAAAAATAACCAGGCAAGCTAGTTGGGAACAAGTTCTCATTTACAACTGCGACCTGGCCTAGATAAAGGAAAGCAGTGCGACACAAACAACAACACAGAGTTACACATGGAGTAAACACGCGTACAGTCAATAGCACAATAGAAACAAAAGAAAGTCTATATACAGTGTGTGCAAATGGCGTGAGGAGGTAAGGCAATAAATAGGCCAATAGTAGCGAAGTAATTACAATTCAGCAAATTAATAGTGATAGAAGAGCAGATGATGATGTGCAAGTAGGATGAGGTAGGTAGTTGGATGGGTTATGTACAGATGGACTATGTACAGCTGCAGCGATCGGTTAGCTGCTCAGATAACTGATGTTTAAAGTTAGTGAGGGAAATCTAAGTCTCCAGCTTCAGCGATTTTTTTGCAATTCGTTCCAGTCACTGGCAGCAGAGAACTGGAAGGAAAGGCGGCCAAAGGAGGTGTTTGCTTTGGGGATGACCAGTGAGATATACCTGCTGGAGCGCGTGCTACGGGTGGGTGTTGTTATCGTGACCAGTGAGCTGAGATAAGGCGGAGCTTTACCTAGCATAGACTTATAGGTAGAGGTAAAGTGACTAGACAATCAGGATAGATAATAAACAGTATAGATAGCAGCAGTGTTGGTAGTTGAGGTAATATAGTGTAGGTAGTAGGGGTGAAGTGACTATGCATAGAGTAGACCCCTGTAGAGAAGGGAGCTACGGTATGACACACACAAAGGCATACACGCACACTACATAGACCCACGCACACTACATAGACCCACGCACACTACATAGACCCACGCACACTACATAGACCCACACACACTACATAGACCCACACACACTACATAGACCCACAAGCATACACACAGTACAATGCAGTGAAAGGGAGCTATGACTCACAGAGTCAGGGTTGGTGGAGTAACTGATTATTACATGTCACATATATTATATGTAATCAGTTATGTCATACTGAATGCACTGAACAGAAATATAAACGCACATGTTTCATGAGCTGAAATTAAAGATCCCTGAGATTTTCCATAAGCACAAAAAACAATGTTGTGCACAAATGTTGTTTTACATCCCTGTTAGTGAGCTTTTCTCCTTTGCCAATATAATCCATCCATCTGACAGGTGTGGCATATCAATAAGCTGATTAGACAGCTATGATCATTACACAGGTGAACCTTGGGCTGGGGACAATAGAAGCCACTCTAAAATGTGTAGTTTTGTCACACAACACAATTGCGCAGATGTGTCAAGTTTCGAGAGAGCGTGCAATTCGCATCCTGACTGGAGGAATGCCCACCAGAGCTATTGCTAAATAATTGAATGGTCATTTCTCTACCATAAACCGCCTCCGATGTTGTTTTAGAGCTTTTGGCAGTACATCCAACCGGCCTCACCAAAGTACCGGTCAAAAGCATTGATCTGGTACTGGTACTCCCTGTATATAGCTCCACATTGATCTGGTACTGGTACTCCCTGTATATAGCTCCACATTGATCTGGTACTCCCTGTATATAGCTCCACATTGATCAGGTACTGGTACTGTATATAGCTCCACATTGATCTGGTACTGGTACTCCCTGTATATAGCTCCACAGTGATCTGGTACTGGTACTCCCTGTATATAGCTCCACATTGATCTGGTACTGGTACTCCCTGTATATAGCTCCACATTGATCGGGTACTGGTACTGTATATAGCTCCACATTGATCTGGTACTTGTACTCCCTGTATATAGCTCCACAGTGATCTGGTACTGGTACTCCCTGTATATAGCTCCACATTGATCTGGTACTGGTACTCCCTGTATATAGCTCCACATTGATCTGGTACTGGTACTCCCTGTATATAGCTCCACAGTGATCTGGTACTGGTACTCCCTGTATATAGCTCCACATTGATCAGGTACTGGTACTTCCTGTATATAGCTCCACATTGATCTGGTACTGGTACTCCCTGTATATAGCTCCACATTGATCTGGTACTGGTACTCCCTGTATATAGCTCCACAGTGATCTGGTACTGGTACTCCCTGTATATAGCTCCACATTGATCTGGTACTGGTACTCCCTGTATATAGCTCCACATTGATCTGGTACTGGTACTCCCTGTATATAGCTCCACATTGATCTGGTACTGGTACTCGCTGTATATAGCTCCACATTGATCTGGTACTGGTACTCCCTGTATATAGCTCCACATTGATCAGGTACTGGTACTGTATATAGCTCCACATTGATCTGGTACTGGTACTCCCTGTATATAGCTCCACATTGATCTGGTACTGGTACTCCCTGTATATAGCTCCACAGTGATCTGGTACTGGTACTCCCTGTATATAGCTCCACATTGATCTGGTGCTGGTACTCCCTGTATATAGCTCCACAGTGATCTGGTACTGGTACTTCCTGTATATAGCTCCACAGTGATCTGGTACTGGTACTCCCTGTATATAGCTCCACAGTGATCTGGTACTGGTACTCCCTGTATATAGCTCCACATTGATCTGGTACTGTATATAGCTCCACATTGATCTGGTACTGGTACTCCCTGTATATAGCTCCACATTGATCTGGTACTGGTACTCCCTGTATATAGCTCCACAGTGATCTGGTACTGGTACTCCCTGTATATAGCTCCACATTGATCTGGTGCTGGTACTCCCTGTATATAGCTCCACATTGATCTGGTACTGGTACTTCCTGTATATAGCTCCACATTGATCTGGTACTCCCTGTATATAGCTCCACATTGATCTGGTACTCCCTGTATATAGCTCCACATTGATCTGGTACTGGTACTCCCTGTATATAGCTCCACATTGATCTGGTACTGGTACTCCCTGTATATAGCTCCACATTGATCTGGTACTCCCTGTATATAGCTCCACATTGATCTGGTACTCCCTGTATATAGCTTCACATTGATCTGGTACTCCCTGTATATAGCTCCACATTGATCTGGTACTCCCTGTATACAGCTCCACATTGATCTGGTACTTCCTGTATAAAGCTCCACATTGATCTGGTACTTCCTGTATAAAGCTCCACATTGATCTGGTACTCCCTGTATATAGCTCCACATTGATCTGGTACTGGTACTCCCTGTATATAGCTCCACATTGATCTGGTACTCCCTGTATATAGCTCCACATTGATCTGGTACTCCCTGTATATAGCTCCACATTGGTCTGGTACTCCCTGTATATAGCTCCACATTGGTCTGGTACTCCCTGTATATAGCTCCACATTGATCTGGTACTCCCTGTATATAGCTCCACATTGATCTGGTACTCCCTGTATATAGCTCCACATTGGTCTGGTACTCCCTGTATATAGCTCCACATTGGTCTGGTACTTCCTGTATAAAGCTCCACATTGATCTGGTACTTCCTGTATAAAGCTCCACATTGATCTGGTACTCCCTGTATATAGCTCCACATTGATCTGGTACTGGTACTCCCTGTATATAGCTCCACATTGATCTGGTACTCCCTGTATATAGCTCCACATTGATCTGGTACTCCCTGTATATAGCTCCACATTGGTCTGGTACTCCCTGTATATAGCTCCACATTGGTCTGGTACTCCCTGTATATATCTCCACATTGGTCTGGTACTCCCTGTATATAGCTCCACATTGGTCTGGTACTCCCTGTATATAGCTCCACATTGGTCTGGTACTCCCTGTATATATCTCCACATTGGTCTGGTACTCCCTGTATATAGCTCCACATTGGTCTGGTACTCCCTGTATATAGCTCCACATTGGTCTGGTACTCCCTGTATATAGCTATTGGTCTGGTACTCCCTGTATATAGCTCCACATTGGTCTGGTACTCCCTGTATATAGCTCCACATTGGTCTGGTACTCCCTGTATATAGCTCCACATTGGTCTGGTACTCCCTGTATATATCTCCACATTGGTCTGGTACTCCCTGTATACAGCTGCATTTTTTTTATTTTGTTGGAAAAGGTTAGAAAGCAAGCATGTCACTGTGAAGTCTACTCCAGTTATATTCGCTGCATGTGATGAATAAAATTGTATTATATTTGTAACTATTCCCCAGGTCATTGCTGTAGGTAATGTGTTCTCAGTCAATGTACCTGATAAAATACAACACACACACACAGTGTGTGAAGGACACACACACACACACACGTTGTGTAAAGCACACACAAATGCATACACACACACACAATCACAGTGTGTAAAGCTATGATCCTCCTAGTCCAGTCCTCTGTGACATCATAACGGAGTGCTGGGTGTAACGGCCGTTATTTAATGATGTCATTAAGGTACAGGAGGCAGTGTAGTTTCCCCGTAACAAGGTACAGGAGGCAGTGTAGTTTCCCCGTAACGAGGTCCAGGAGGCAGTGTAGTTTCCCCGTAACGAGGTACAGGAGGCAGTGTAGTTTCCCCGTAAAAAGGTACAGGAGGCAGTGTAGTTTCCCCGTAAAAAGGTACAGGAGGCAGTGTAGTTTCCCCGTAAAAAGGTACAGGAGGCAGTGTAGTTTCCCCGTAACAAGGTACAGGAGGCAGTGTAGTTTCCCCGTAACAAGGTCCAGGGGGCAGTGTAGTTTCCCCGTAACAAGGTACAGGAGGCAGTGTAGTTTCCCCGTAACAAGGTACAGGAGGCAGTGTAGTTTCCCCGTAAAAAGGTACAGGAGGCAGTGTAGTTTCCCCGTAACAAGGTCCAGGAGGCAGTGTAGTTTCCCCTTAACAAGGTACAGGAGGCAGTGTAGTTTCCCCGTAACAAGGTCCATGAGGCAGTGTAGTTTCCCCGTAACAAGGTACAGGAGGCAGTGTAGTTTCCCCGTAACAAGGTACAGGAGGCAGTGTAGTTTCCCCGTAACAAGGTACAGGAGGCAGTGTAGTTTCCCGTAACAAGGTACAGGAGGCAGCGTAGTTTCCGTAACAAGGTACAGGAGGCAGCGTAGTTTCCCGTAACAAGGTACAGTAGGCAGCGTAGTTTCCCCGTAACAAGGTACAGGAGGCAGCGTAGTTGCCCCGTAACAAGGTACAGGAGGCAGCGTAGTTGCCCCGTAACAAGGTACAGTAGGCAGCGTAGTTTCCCTGTAACAAGGTACAGGAGGCAGCGTAGTTTCCCTGTAACAAGGTACAGGAGGCAGTGTAGTTTCCCTGTAACAAGGTACAGGAGGCAGTGTAGTTTCCCTGTAACAAGGTACAGGAGGCAGTGTAGTTTCCCTGTAACAAGGTACAGGAGGCAGTGTAGTTTCCCTGTAACAAGGTACAGGAGGCAGTGTAGTTTCCCTGTAACAAGGTACAGGTTCAAGCCCTGTTTCAGCAATCACTACTTTTATCCCTATACAACCACGGCCGCCTCCAGAATTATATGTTTAGCTGTTTCAAAGCATGCTTACTGAAATGTAACAGTTAAACATGACTCAGGCAATGCCCAACCCTGCCACCCCCCCTAGAGCCGGTATCGCCCTACACCTCTCCTGTCTACTTCCACTGTGGTGTTGAACTCTCTGACGGCCTCATAGGTTCTTAGATGACACTGGGACTTATCGTTAATGTATAGGGCTATATACGTCTCTGTTAGTCAGTGTTGTATAATCCCTGTTGATATCTCCGGTACCGGGGTTATAGCCTGATGCTCCTCGGCGATTGAACGCCTCAACGTTTCTCTGCAGCGTTCAGGTAGGCCTCGGGTAGTCCCAGGCTTCGACATTACTCTGCAGTGTTCCAAGACATCCTAAAAGGGGGGGAAAAAAATGTATTATTCTGTGCGCTGAGTATTTTCCTTGGAACTCAAGAAGCTTACAGCCTACCATATATTTCCTGATTTTATTACCTTGTAGTCTGTCTTTTTATTCATCTTTTAAACTTTTACTTCTGTCATTGGCTCAAACTTTGAGCACTATACATTCATTTAAACACACAACTGACTGACCCTCGCGTAGGGCCACATGCAACCTCATAGGTTATTAGTGCAATGAGCCGTGTCTAATTGGCAGTAACAGAGGACGAGCGGCACGGGGACGCGCGGTCACCCTGAAGCTCCGTCCGCTCACGGCGCGGGGACGCGCGGTCACCCTGATCTCCGTCCGCTCACGGCGCGGGGACGCGCGGTCACCCTGATCTCCGTCCGCTCACGGCGCGGGGACGCGCGGTCACCCTGATCTCCGTCCGCTCACGGCGCGGGGACGCGCGCAAAGGGACTTGCCGTTCCCCTCCGTTCCCCTTTGCTCCGTCTCGCTCTGAAGTTGGTCTGCGGTCGAGCTGCTGGTCTGCGGTCGAGCTGCTGTTAATAAATCATCGGTGGATGTCGACGATCAGAATGACGTTTCCACGGATGAGTCGAGGCGTTTGATGGAGTTTTCGTTTTGGAATAATCGATGCCTTTCTGAGTCTACGGGAAATGTAAGTAACGCAAATGTGGTCGTAGTCCAATGAGAATGACAGGTAGCCTACAACATGCACGTCTATTCCCTTTTGGAATAAGCCTGCCTGGTCCTTATAGCCCCGAGGGGACAGAAAGACTTAACATTTCTAACGTGTTGTATTCATTTGAGAAAACAACATTAGGCTATATGTTATGTAGGCTAATGTCCTTATGAGCTTAAAGGGATAGATCAGGATTTTGCCAATGACCCACTGTGCGCACACGCTGGTTGAGTCAACGTTGTTTCCACGTCAATTCAAAGAGATTGAACAGAAGTTGAACTGGGCAGTGGAGAGGCCCCTTTATCTACGTCCCTCCAGTCAGATGAACTCCTGGATCCTATTTTTTGATTTAGGCTATCTGCATCCCAGTATGAAGGAAGACAGTTTCGGGATCCAAATGGTAACTAGTGTTCGCACAATGACTGGACGTTTATAGGAACCACTAGCATGCAGGCCAGGGCTGGTGACAAGCTACATTTTAATATACTGAGATCAATCAAAACCAATGTCTTAAAGGCGACCAATAGCATAGGCCAATGAAAAGAGTGGACACTGATCTCAGGCAGTATGAGGAGGACATTATAGTCCACCTTGCCAGTGGCACTCACCGATTCAAACAGATTCTTTCCGCAATTGTATTTTGAAATATTGCGGAATATCTTTGACCTGCTGTTCACTGACCGCGACAACTCAATAATCAGCTGTTGTATATTTGCTGCTCAATTGCGGGATTCCCAAATGTAGACTAGGCTGTAGACTAGACTGTAGACTAGACTGTAGACTAGGCTGTAGACTAGACTGTAGACTAGGCTGTAGACTAGACTGTAGACTAGGCTGTAGACTAGACTGTAGACTAGGCTGTAGACTAGACTGTAGACTAGGCTGTAGACTAGGCTGTAGACTAGGCCTATGCGCTCATAATGTGACAACACAATATACAGCGATTTAAAATAAGATAAAAAATGTATTATTGATCCTCTAATGTGGTTAAATTATGCTAGGGTAGTATTTAATGATTTCATTTTGTTTTTATAGAGACAGGAGTCATTTATATAATTTGACACATGTATTTCACTTAATCTGCAGACATTCCTGCAGCGCTGTGTGTTCTTCCTGCAGGGCTGTGTGTTTTTCCAGCAGCCCTTCCTGCAGGGCTGTGTGTTTTTCCAGCAGCCCTTCCTGCAGGGCTGTGTGTTTTTCCAGCAGCCCTTCCTGCAGGGCTGTGTGTTTTTCCAGCAGCCCTTCCTGCAGCGCTGTGTGTTCTTCCAGCAACACTTCCTGCAGCGCTGTGTGTTCCTCCAGCAGCCCTTCCTGCAGCGCTGTGTGTTCTTCCAGCAGCCCTTCCTGCAGCGCTGTGTGTTCTTCCAGCAGCCCTTCCTGCAGCGCTGTGTGTTCTTCCAGCAGCCCTTCCTGCAGCGCTGTGTGTTCTTCCAGCAGCCCTTCTATGTGCTGTGCTCTCTCCCCAAGGCCAGATAATCACCACTTATTATTATGAATTCAATGGATGGTGGTCAGTAACCCCATATGAGGTTATTGTGTAGGTAGTCCTACTGTTACAGTAATATGTAAAATAATCTACCAGCAAGTAGCCTAGCCTACAATTACAAGATAATAGATTCAGTAAGTCAATGAAGCCATTATTGGTTTCAGATTTATTGTTATTGAAACAATGTAGGCCTTGTTACCTTTTTTTTTTAACAATTAAAAAAATATGAATCGCCTATGGGAAAAGTGTACAAATGTGTATTCGCATCAGTAGGCCAAGTTCAGGAAAACTCATCAGGTAGACTATATGCCTAATGTAATGTGTGTGGACAGAATATCTGCATTGCTTTCAATTGGCTAGACTAATGACCACGAGCTCTCAACTCAACTCACATTGACCAGCCTTGTGACCAGATATCCGAAAGGAGATCTGACGTTGATTGATTTTTATCAAGATGAGTTCCCTGTGCTTGTCTCCAAAGCGGCGCAATGACGCTGTCCCAAATCAAAACGGTGCTGGAATTATCAGTTGACCACACAATTGCTTGCTATTGATTATAAGCAGTGGTGGAGTGGTATCTTTAAGGTAGGCTACCGGAGCAGCATGGTTTTTATTCTCGTTAAACCATCATTTCTAAATGAAAGTTGATACCGACATGAAGCCTATTGTATAAAATCATTTTAGAATATACATTCAATAATGCATCTATTCCATGACTACACCTGTTGTATTCCATGACTACGCATGCTGTATTCCATGACTACACCTACTGTATTCCATGACTACGCATGCTGTATTCCATGGCTACGCATGCTGTATTCCATGGCTACGCATGCTGTATTCCATGGCTACGCCTGCTGTATTCCATGACTACGCCTGCTGTATTCCATGACTACGCCTGCTGTATTCCATGACTACACCTGCTGTATTCCATGGCTACGCATGCTGTATTCCATGACTACGCATGCTGTATTCCATGACTACGCATGCTGTATTCCATGGCTACGCCTGCTGTATTCCATGGCTACGCATGCTGTATTCCATGGCTACGCCTGCTGTATTCCATGGCTACGCATGCTGTATTCCATGACTACACCTGCTGTATTCCATGGCTACGCATGCTGTATTCCATGACTACGCCTGCTGTATTCCATGACTACACCTGCTGTATTCCATGGCTACACATGCTGTATTCCATGAATACGCATGCTGTATTCCATGACTACGCATGCTGTATTCCATGGCTACGCCTGCTGTATTCCATGGCTACGCATGCTGTATTCCATGGCTACGCCTGCTGTATTCCATGGCTACGCCTGCTGTATTCCATGGCTACGCATGCTGTATTCCATGACTACACCTGCTGTATTCCATGGCTACGCATGCTGTATTCCATGACTACGCCTGCTGTATTCCATGACTACGCCTGCTGTATTCCATGGCTACGCCTGCTGTATTCCATGGCTACGCATGCTGTATTCCATGACTACGCCTGCTGTATTCCATGACTACACCTACTGTATTCCATGGCTACGCCTGCTGTATTCCATGGCTACGCATGCTGTATTCCATGACTACGCATGCTGTATTCCATGACTACACCTACTGTATTCCATGGCTACGCATGCTGTATTCCATGGCTACGCATGCTGTATTCCATGGCTACGCATGCTGTATTCCATGGCTACGCATGCTGTATTCCATGGCTACGCATGCTGTATTCCATGACTACACGTACTGTATTCCATGGCTACGCATGCTGTATTCCATGGCTACGCATGCTGTATTCCATGGCTACGCATGCTGTATTCCATGGCTACGCATGCTGTATTCCATGGCTACGCATGCTGTATTCCATGACTACTCCTGCTGTATTCCATGACTATCTATGGCTACACATAAACAAAGGTTTAATAAAACAGGTGAAACGTCCACGCTGCGTGACAACCGCTTGATTCCCCCAGTCAGTTTCATGAGAAATATGCATTTTAATCTTCTTGAATGATGTAATGAAGTAAGGGTGGCTAACCTGCCGAACGAATCACATTACAGAGCAGAATGGTGTGAAACACAAGTCACCGCATGAGAAACAAAATTCAACAATTCAACAACAATCATCCTAAATTGTCATAAGAAATGACACTGTGTTTTTTTTATGGGGGGTCTGACAGTAGTCTGACATTTATATTCAGTTTGTTATGTAGAATACTAATCATTATGTGATCTTGCAAGCCAGCACAATTCTGAGCAGTGGCGCAGCGTCTTTTGGCTGTGTACCGGCAGTACTACAATCCTGGTTGGATGACTTTGTGCGTTTTCAGGTAACCACAGCTCTAAGTGGCACGTCCCGTTGACTACACATTTTGTTTTTTTTCCTTTAAACCATTGCAGCAAGTGCAAAAGATTCTTGGGGCTTGACCCAAAATGATTCGGGGCTAAAGCTCAGAAAGCCAGGTCCTAGTGACGTCCATGACGCTAGCTGTTCCCATGAACCTCCAGTCATTGCGCAACGCTAGTGAGCAATCTCGCTAACGGTAGTTAGCAAATGCCTTTTAAATAAAATGCAGAGAAAATGGTATCCACGAGTTCATCTGACTGGGGAGGCAGATAAAGGGCCTCGTTGGGGTAGTAGATAAAGGGCCTCGTTGGGGAAGTCCTGAACTATCCCTTTAAGGTAAAAAAGGTTGGTTCGAATCCAGGCTGTATCACATCCGGCCGTAATTGGGAGTTCCATATGGCTGGCTCACAATTGGCCCAGCATCATCCGGGTTTGGCCGGGGTAGGCTGTCATTGTAAATAAGAATTTGTTAAATAAACTAGTTAAATAAAGGTAAATATATCCTAATGTGTCTGTTGTAGTTGACATGGACAGTGATGTGTATGGCAGGGGGAAACTGGGAGTCAGTGGGTTTTGTTGGCCTGTGAGCAGAGTTGGCCTGTGAGCAGAGTTGGCCTGTGAGCAGAGTTGGCCTGTGAGCAGAGTTGGCCTGTAAGCAGAGTTGGCCTGTGTGTGTGAGTGTGTGTAGCAGAGGAGGCTGGTAGTAGGAGGTTTAAGAGGACGGGTTCATTGTAATGACTGGAAAGGAATAAATGGAACGGTATCAAACACATGGAAACAACACTGTTGACTCCGCTGCATTTAATCCATTCCAGTCATTTACAATGAGCCTGTCCCCCCCTCCCAACAGCCTCCTCTGTTGTGTACAGTTGGCTGGGCTCTCTCTGTTTCATACCAGACAGCCTTTTCTCCTCATCTCCGACAATAAAAGGTCAGACAATGTGAGTGTTCCTCAGTAACAATCCCAGGGTCTTGTAGATAAATATTATATGAAATACAATATGTGTTCTGCTGCTGTTGTCGTTGGATTTGATGTCATGTGATCTCTGATTACCTGTCGACTCTGATCTCTGATTCACCTCATAGACTTGTAGAACAGTATTGGAGCAGGAGATGGAGACGGCGATTGGGGGGTGCTATAGGTCCCCAGGCTTCAGCAGCAGGTTTTATAACCTGCTAAATTTGATTTGGCTGTTTGTACATTCAGCCTGAACATGATCATGACTTTCCACTTTCCAACCGGTACTGGTGCGTACAACCAGCAGCGGAACTGTATAATTTCAGTCAGTAGTTCTGAAGTAGCGCTCGAAAGCCTTAACAGGGTCCCCCTGAAAATAGTATTCTACCTCACTATGTGCAGATATGTGTACCATAACACAGGGCAGGCCTTCTTCTGTCACTGTCCAACTCGTCAATGTGCATCGTTCTAGCTGTCACTCAAATGGCGAGGGACTGGAACTCGTATTGCTAGGGGGGGGTCTGGCACGCGAGACCCAGGCTTGCAGTACTCAGAATGATGCCACAGAAGAGAAAAAACTTTAAAACCAGGGAGTTTGTGGTTAATTGAGGTAAAACAGTCATTCTGCTCATAGGTTATTCATGTATGAACTACACATTGACACATCGAGCCCTAAAATGGGACGTTTAAAATAATAATAAATACTTATGTAGTCGCCAAAGTTCCAGAGAACGTCTTTTATCAATTCCCTTGGGGTTACTGTGAGACTGAGATACAGACGGCTAGACAGACACTGTGCTCAGCCCCCTCCCGTACTCCCTGTTCACCCATGACTGCGGGGCCACGCACGCCTCCAACCCAATCATCAAGTTTGCTGACGACACTACAGTGGTAGGCCTGATTACCGACGAGACCCGCCTACAGGGAGGAGGTGAGAGCCCTGGCGGGGTGGTGCCAGGAAATGAACCTCCCTCAATGACAACAAAACTAAGGAGCTGATCGTGGACTACAGAAGACTATAGCCACTGCCTGTTCACCCCGCTATCATCCAGAAGGCGAGGTCAGTACAGGTGCATCAAAGCTGGGACCGAGAGACTGAAAAACAGCTTCTATCTCAAGGCCATCAGACTGGTAAACAGCAATCACTAACTCAGAGAGGCTGCTGCCTACACTGAGACCCAATCACTGGCCACTAAATAATGCCACTTTAATAATGTTACATATCTTACCTTACTCATATTACATGTATATACTGTATTTTATACCATCTACTGCACCTTGCCTATGCCGCTCGGCCATCGCTCATCCATATATTTATAAGTACATATTCTCATTCACCCCTTTTTAGATTTGTGTGTGTATAAGGTAGTTGTTGGGGAATTGTTAGATTACTTGTTAGATATTACTGCACTGTCGGAACTAGAAGCACAAACATTTTGCTACACTCGCATTAACATCTGATAACCATGTGTATGTGACCAATAACATCTTCTAACCATGTGTATGTGACCAATAACATCTGGCTAACCATGTGTATGTGACCAATAACATCTGGCTAACCATGTGTATGTGACCAATAACATCTGGCTAACCATGTGTATGTGACCAGGTGGCTAGGAAAAACTCCCTAGAAAGGCCGAAACCTAGAGAGGAACCAGGCTGTGAGGGGTGGCCAGTCCTCTTTTGGCTGTGCCGGGTACAGATTATAACAGAACATTTTAAAATGTTCATAGAACAGGCAGAACAGTTGAAACTGGAGAAGCAGCACGGCCAGGTGGACTGGGGACATCAAGGAGTCATCAGGCCAGGTAGGCCTTGAGGAATGGTCCTAATGCTCAGGTCCTCGAAAAGAGAGAGATAATTAGAGAGAGCATACTTAAATTCACACAGGACACCGGATAAGAGAGGAGAAATACTCCAGATATAACAGACGGACCCTAGCCCCCCGACGCATAAATACTGGAGGCTGAGACAGGAGGGGTCGGGAGACACTGTGGCCCCGTCCGACGATACCCCCGGACAGGGCCAAACAGGCAGGATATAACCCCACCCACTCTGCCGAACCTCAGCCACCCGAGCCACGGCCTGTTCACCCTGCTACCATCTAGAAGATAATCAAGGACCTCAGCCACCCGAGCCACGGCCTGTTCACCCTGCTACCATCTAGAAGATAATCAAGGACCTCAGCCACCCGAGCCACGGCCTGTTCACCCTGCTACCATCTAGAAGATAATCAAGGACCTCAGCCACCCGAGCCACGGCCTGTTCACCCCGCGCTACCATCTAGAAGATAATCAAGGACCTCAGCCACCCGAGCCACGGCCTGTTCACCATGCTACCATCTAGAAGATAATCAAGGACCTCAGCCACCCGAGTCATGGCCTGTTCACCCCGCTACCATCTAGAAGATAATCAAGGACCTCAGCCACCCGAGTCATGGCCTGTTCACCCCGCTACCATCAAATCAAATTTTATTTGTCACATACACATGGTTAGCAGATGTTAATGTGAGTGTAGCGAAATGCTTGTGCTTCTAGTTCCGACCATGCAGTAGTATCTAACAAGTAATCTAACAAATTCACAACAACTACCTTATACACATACAATTATAATTATTAAAGTGGCTAGAGATTTGGGTCGATGGCCGAACGGCATAGGCAAGATACAGTAGATGGTTTAGAGTACAGTGTATACATTTGATATGAGTATGTCGGATACGTAAACATTATACACAAAATTGTTTAAAGTGGCTAGTGATACATTTGTTACATCCAATTCCTATGTTTAAAGTGGCTAGAGATTTAAGTCAGTATGTTGGCAGCAGCCACTCAATGTTAGTGATGGCTGTTTACCAGTCTGATGGCCTTGAGATAGAAGCTGTTTTTCAGTCTCTCGGTCCCAGCTTTGATGCACCTGTACTGACCTCACCTTCTGGATGATAATGGGGTGAACAGGCAGTGGCTCGGGTGGTTGTTGTCCTTGATGATCTTTTTGGCCTTCCTGTGACATCTGGTGGTGTAGGTGTCCTGAAGGGCAGGTAGTTTACCCCCCGGTGATGCGTTGTGCAGTCCTCACTACCCTCTGGAGAGCCTTACGGTTGTGGGCGGAGCAGTTGCCGTACCAGGCGGTGATACAGCCCGACAGGATGCTCTCGATTGTGCATCTGTAGAAGTTTGTGAGGGTTTTTGGTGACAAGCCGAATTTCTTCAGCCTCCTGATGTTGAAGAGGCGCTGTCGCGCCGCCGCCGTGTTTCCCCCTTCTCCTGCGCCGCCGTTGAGTCGCTGGGTGCGATCAAGTCTGTTGTCCTGGTTGGTGGACCAAACAGAGAATCTGCTTTCGGGAAAGTCGTATTCCTGGTCGTAATGTTGGCATGTTGACGCTGCTCTTATATCCAATAGTTCCTCCCGGTTGTATGTAATAAAACGTAATATTTCCCGGGGTAACAATGTAAGAAGTAATACATAAAAAAACTAAATACTGCATGGTTTCCTGAGAACGTGAAGCGAGGCTGCCATCTCTGTCGGACCTCAGCCACCCGAGCCACGGCCTGTTCACCCTGCTAACATCTAGAAGATAATCAAGGACCTCAGCCACCCGAGCCACGGCCTGTTCACCCTGCTAACATCTAGAAGATAATCAAGGACCTCAGCCACCCGAGCCACGCCCTGTTCACCCTGCTAACATCTAGAAGATAATCAAGGACCTCAGCCACCCGAGCCACGCCCTGTTCACCCTGCTAACATCTAGAAGATAATCAAGGACCTCAGCCACCCGAGCCACGGCCTGTTCACCCCGCTACCATCTAGAAGATAATCAAGGACCTCAGCCACCTGAGCCACGACCTGTTCACCCCGCTACCATCTAGAAGGAGGAGACAGTACAGGTGCATAAAAGCTGGGACAGAGAGACTGAAAAACAGCTTCTATCTCCAGGCCATCAGACTGTTAAACAGTCATCACTAGCCGCCTCCACCCAGTACCCTGCCCTGAACCTTAGTCACTGTTACTAGCCGGACACCCAGTACCCTGCCCTGAACCTTAGTCACTGTTACTAGCCAGCCTCCACCCAGTACCATGCCCTGAACCTTAGTTACTGTTACTAGCCGTACACCCAGTACCCTGCCCTGAACCTTAGTCACTGTTACTATCCGGTCTCCACCCAGTACCCTGCCCTGAACCTTAGTCACTGTTACTATCCGGTCTCCACCCAGTACCCTGCCCTGAACTATAGTCCCTGTTACTATCCGGTCTCCACCCAGTACCCTGCCCTGAACTATAGTCACTGTTACTATCCGGTCTCCACCCAGTACCCTGCCCTGAACTATAGTCACTGTTACTATCCGGTCTCCACCCAGTACCCTGCCCTGAACTATAGTCACTGTTACTATCCGGTCTCCACCCAGTACCCTGCCCTGAACTATAGTCACTGTTACTATCCGGTCTCCACCCAGTACCCTGCCCTGAACTATAGTCACTGTTACTATCCGGTCTCCACCCAGTACCCTGCCCTGAACTATAGTCACTGTTACTATCCGGTCTCCACCCAGTACCCTGCCCTGAACTATAGTCACTGTTACTATCCGGTCTCCACCCAGTACCCTGCCCTGAACTATAGTCACTGTTACTATCCGGTCTCCACCCAGTACCCTGCCCTGAACTATAGTCACTGTTACTATCCGGTCTCCACCCAGTACCCTGCCCTGAACTATAGTCACTGTTACTAGCCGGCTACCACCAGGTACTCTACCCTGCACCTTAGAGACTGCTTTACCCTGTTGAACATCATTGAACACTGGTCACTTTAATAATGTTTACATACTGTTTTACCCACTTCGTATGTACAGTCGTGGCCAAAAGTTTTGAGAATGACACATTCATTTTTACAAAGTCTGCTGCCTCAGTTTGTATGATGGCAATTTGCATATACTCCAGAATGTCATGAAGAGTGATCAGATGAATTGCAATTAATTGCCATGGAAACGAACTGAACCCCCCCCAGAAAACTTCCACTGCATTTCAGCCCTGCCACAAAAGGACCAGCTGACATCATGTCAGTGATTCTCTCATTAACATAGCTCACTCACAATTTTGCCTACGAACACAGCCATGAATAAAGAATGATACCAACACATCCTCCGAGAGCAAATTCTCCCAACCATCCAGCAACAGTTTGGTGACGAACAATGCCTTTTCCAGCATGAAGGAGCACCTTGCCATAAGGCAAAAGTGATAACTAAGTGGCTCGGGGAACAAAACATCGATATTTTGGGTCCATGGCCAGGAAACTCCCCAGACCTTAATCCCATATAGAACTTGTGGTCAATCCTCAAGAGGTGGGTGGACAAACAAAAACCCACAAATTCTGACAAACTCCAAGCATTGATTATGCAAGAATGGGCTGCCATCAGTCAGGATGTGGCCCAGAAGTTAATTGACAGCATGCCAGGGCGGATTGCAGAGGTCTTGAAAAAGAAGGGTCAACACTGCAAATATTGACTCTTTGCATCAACTTCATGTAATTGTCAATAAAAGCCTTTGACACTTATGAAATGCTTGTAATTATACTTCAGTATTCCATAGTAACATCTGACAAAAATATCTGAAGACACTGAAGCAGCAAACTTTGTGGAAATTAATATTTGTGTCATTCTCAAAACTTTTGGCCACGACTGTATATACTGTATTCTATTCATGGTTCATCCTATATAACTACTGCTGTCCACTTCATATGTACATACTGTATTCTATTCATGGTTCATCCTATATAACTACTGCTGTCCACTTCATATGTATATACTGTATTCTAGTCATGGTTTATCCTATATAACTACTGCTGTCCACTTCATATGTATATACTGTATTCTAGTCCTGGTTTATCCTATATAACTACTGCTGTACACATCTTTTCTATTCGGTTTTCTCTGATACTATTATGAACACGATACATGTCAATAGCAGGAGTTGAAACTCTTAAGATGTCGCCCTTCTCCGTCAGCGCCATCTTGGTGCAGTTATAATTATTACTCCCAACAACACTGGGATATGTTTCCCCCGGGGATTCATCCGATTTAGCATTGAGGAGTTTACCACAACAGTAACTGACGATGTGGTCCCCACAGTGACTATGAGAACGTATCCAAACCATGGATTACAGGCAATATCCACAGTGGGCTAGAGCTTCCGCTCACAAGGAATGGGACACGGACGCAGACAAGAAGCCCGCTACGATCTCCGCGGAGAGGTCAAACATGAAAAAGGAAAATACGAGGTAGGTTGAGTCCTATTTACACTGACTCCGACGCTCGTCTTTACAGTGCGTTCGTAAAGTATTAAGACCCCTTGGCACGGGGCCCTTCGGCTCCTCAAGTTCTACGTCTGCACCATTGAGAGCATCTTGACTGGCTGCATCACCGCCTGGTATCACGAACACTTGGGAAAAGTTGATTTCCGTCTTCTTGATGGTAGCACGGTGAAGAGCATATTTTGAATTTCCGAAAGGGAAGGGGACATTCGGCCCATAACTGGGCAAAGAGAAGCTGCTGTCGGGGGACACCGACTACCAACTAGTCAGCTAGCTAGGTTGCAATGGAGTCCGCTTCGCCCGGAATAACTAACGAACGTTTCAAGTTCTGTAGAAGCTGTGTTGATTACGAGACAATATTGACAATCCGGAGTTCCAACGCGGCAATTGTTTGCTAGCGGATTGGCAAATGTACTGCAAATTGAGAAATCATGTGACTTAACTGAATAAAAAGAAGAAACTACGCTATGAAACAAAGATAAATGACAAAGAATGATTAGTAAAAAGCTATGGAGCACTTTAAATGAAATTTAAGGCAAAAAGGCAAACTCAGCTCCATCATTCACTGAGATGGCTCATTCATCATAAAATCCACTGATATTACCAACTACTTAATTTTTTTTAATGGGTAAGACTAGAAAACGTAAGCATGACATGCCAGCAACAAACGCTGACACTACACATCCCAAGTATATCGGACCAAATTATGAAAGACAAGAATTGTACTTTTGAATTCCGTAAAGTGAGTTTGGAAGAAGTGAAAAAATTATTGTTGTCTATCAACAATGACAAGCCACCGGGGTCTGACAACTTGGATGGAACATTACTGAGGATAATAGCAGACGATATTGCCACTCCTATTTGCCACATCTTCAATCTAAGCCTACTAGAGAGCGTGTGCCCTCAGGCCTGGAGGGAAGCTAAAGTCATTCCGCTACCCAATGAATAGTAAAGCCCATTTACTGGCTCAAATAGCCGACCAATCAGCCTGTTACCAACCCTTAGATACAATGCTATTTCATAGTAAACAAATTGACAACGACTTTCAGCACGCTTATAGGGAAGAACATTCAACAAGCACAGCACTTACACAAATGACTGATGATTGGCTGAGGGGAATTGATGATAAACAGATTGGGGGCTGTTTTTGTTAGACTTCAGTGCAGCTTTTGACATTATTGATCATAGTCTGCTGCTGGAAAAACGTATGTGTTATGTCTTTACACCCCCCTGCTATAATGTGGATAAAGAGTTACCTGTCTAACAGAACACAGAGGGTGCTCTTTTAATGGAAGCAAACATGAAGACAGACAGACATGCACACAGACATACAGGCAGAGTTTTATTGAGCAGGGAATACACTAATCACCAGAAGAAAGCTGAGTGACTGGAGACAGACAGACAGTTATTTGAACTAAACTGTTGTTCCACACTGTATGGAAAAACTATATATCAGGGAGGGGAGAGGAGGAAAGGGAGAGATGGGGAGGGGGAGAGGGAGAGGAGGAAAGGGAGAGAGAGAGAGAGAAGAGGAAGGGAGAGCCGAGTAGGACAGGGAGAGATGGGGAGGGGGAGAGGAGGAAGGGAGAGAGGGTGAGCAGCTCCATTGTGCTTTGTGATTGAAACTTACAAGCAGTTATGTTACGTTTATTTCAGGTCTGTTTATTTCTGGTCTGTTACGTTTATTTCTGGTCTGTTATGTTTATTTCTTGGTGTGCACACACGAGGAGAGAGTGTGACTGAGAAAGGGGTCATTCTGTGAGTGTCACTGAGCTGAGGGTCAAACTGTGTGTGGTTTTTCCTCCTAGCTATTAAAAGATGAGAGAAGGAGGATCAGAATAGTGTAAATCAGTCTTTACTAGTTGACTTCTACATCTTGTCCTTGTGTTTTTGACATGCTAGCTCAGTGAGTGTGCTTTACGTTACATGGTAATGTTGTACCCTTAACGCTTTACATTACATGGTAATGCTGTACCCTTAACGCTTTACGTTACATGGTAATGTTGTACCCTTAACGCTTTACATTACATGGTAATGCTGTACTTAACGCTTTACATTACATGGTAATGCTGTACCCTTAACGCTTTACATTACATGGTAATGCTGTACCCTTAACGCTTTACATTACATGGTAATGCTGTACCCTTAACGCTTTACATTACATGGTAATGCTGTACCCTTAACGCTTTACATTACATGGTAATGCTGTACCCTTAACGCTTTACATTACATGGTAATGCTGTACCCTTAACGCTTTACATTACATGGTAATGCTGTACCCTTAACGCTTTACATTACATGGTAATGCTGTACCCTTAACGCTTTACGTTACATGGTAATGTTGTACCCTTAACGCTTTACATTACATGGTAATGCTGTACCCTTAACGCTTTACATTACATGGTAATGCTGTACCCTTAACGCTTTACATTACATGGTAATGCTGTACCCTTAACGCTTTACATTACATGGTAATGCTGTACCCTTAACGCTTTACATTACATGGTAATGCTGTACCCTTAACGCTTTACATTACATGGTAATGCTGTACCACTTAACGCTTTACATTACATGGTAATGCTGTACCCTTAACGCTTTACATTACATGGTAATGCTGTACCCTTAACGCTTTACATTACATGGTAATGCTGTACCCTTAACGCTTTACCCTTAATGCTTTACGTTACACGGGAACAACATAATAACCTATGTCCATTACTTATTGTATGCAGTACTAAAGCCCACTGAGATGGAGCTGAGGCATTAGCACTGGGAGCTAACATGACTTTTCATTTTTCAGACCCAGACACTCAAATGAACCCAATTTCTGTCTCTATATGTTGTCTATCACTATCAGCACCATATCACCAGGTATCATTCTGAGTATGTTATCACTATCAGCACCATATCACCAGGTAACATTCTGAGTATGTTATCACTATCAGCACCATATCACCAGGTAACATTCTGAGTATGTTATCTATCACTATCAGCACCATATCACCAGGTAACATTCTGAGTATGTTATCTATCACTATCAGCACCATATCACCAGGTAACATTCTGAGTATGTTATCTATCACTATCAGCACCATATCACCAGGTAACATTCTGAGTATGTTATCACTATCAGCACCATATCACCAGGTAACATTCTGAGTATGTTATCACTATCAGCACCATATCACCAGGTAACATTCTGAGTATGTTATCTATCACTATCAGCACCATATCACCAGGTAACATTCTGAGTATGTTATCTATCACTATCAGCACCATATCACCAGGTAACATTCTGAGTATGTTATCTATCACTATCAGCACCATATCACCAGGTAACATTCTGAGTATGTTATCTATCACTATCAGCACCATATCACCAGGTAACATTCTGAGTATGTTATCTATCACTAGCAGCACCATATCACCAGGTAACATTCTGAGTATGTTATCACTATCAGCACCATATCACCAGGTAACATTCTGAGTATGTTATCACTATCAGCACCATATCACCAGGTAACATTCTGAGTATGTTATCTATCACTATCAGCACCATATCACCAGGTAACATTCTGAGTATGTTATCTATCACTATCAGCACCATATCACCAGGTAACATTCTGAGTATGTTATCTATCACTATCAGCACCATATCACCAGGTAACATTCTGAGTATGTTATCTATCACTATCAGCACCATATCACCAGGTAACATTCTGAGTATGTTATCACTATCAGCACCATATCACCAGGTAACATTCTGAGTATGTTATCTATCACTAGCAGCACCATATCACCAGGTAACATTCTGAGTATGTTATCTATCACTATCAGCACCATATCACCAGGTAACATTCTGAGTCTGTTATCTATCACTAGCAGCACCATATCACCAGGTAACATTCTGAGTATGTTATCTATCACTATCAGCACCATATCACCAGGTAACATTCTGAGTATGTTATCTATCACTATCAGCACCATATCACCAGGTAACATTCTGAGTATGTTATCTATCACTATCAGCACCATATCACCAGGTAACATTCTGAGTATGTTATCTATCACTATCAGCACCATATCACCAGGTAACATTCTGAGTATGTTATCACTATCAGCACCATATCACCAGGTAACATTCTGAGTATGTTATCACTATCAGCACCATATCACCAGGTAACATTCTGAGTATGTTATCTATCACTATCAGCACCATATCACCAGGTAACATTCTGAGTCTGTTATCTATCACTATCAGCACCATATCACCAGGTAACATTCTGAGTATGTTATCTATCACTATCAGCACCATATCACCAGGTAACATTCTGAGTCTGTTATCTATCACTAGCAGCACCATATCACCAGGTATCATTCTGAGTATGTTATCACTATCAGCACCATATCACCAGGTAACATTCTGAGTATGTTATCACTATCAGCACCATATCACCAGGTAACATTCTGAGTATGTTATCTATCACTAGCAGCACCATATCACCAGGTAACATTCTGAGTATGTTATCTATCACTATCAGCACCATATCACCAGGTAACATTCTGAGTATGTTATCTATCACTATCAGCACCATATCACCAGGTAACATTCTGAGTATGTTATCTATCACTATCAGCACCATATCACCAGGTAACATTCTGAGTATGTTATCACTATCAGCACCATATCACCAGGTAACATTCTGAGTATGTTATCTATCACTAGCAGCACCATATCACCAGGTAACATTCTGAGTATGTTATCTATCACTATCAGCACCATATCACCAGGTAACATTCTGAGTATGTTATCTATCACTATCAGCACCATATCACCAGGTAACATTCTGAGTATGTTGTCCATCACTATCAGCACCATATCACCAGGTAACATTCTGAGTATGTTATCTATCACTATCAGCACCATATCACCAGGTAACATTCTGAGTATGTTATCTATCACTAGCAGCACCATATCACCAGGTAACATTCTGAGTATGTTATCTATCACTATCAGCACCATATCACCAGGTAACATTCTGAGTATGTTATCTATCACTAGCAGCACCATATCACCAGGTAACATTCTGAGTATGTTATCTATCACTATCAGCACCATATCACCAGGTAACATTCTGAGTATGTTATCCATCACTATCAGCACCATATCACCAGGTAACATTCTGAGTATGTTATCTATCACTATCAGCACCATATCACCAGGTAACATTCTGAGTATGTTATCACTATCAGCACCATATCACCAGGTAACATTCTGAGTATGTTATCACTATCAGCACCATATCACCAGGTAACATTCTGAGTATGTTATCACTATCAGCACCATATCACCAGGTAACATTCTGAGTATGTTATCTATCACTAGCAGCACCATATCACCAGGTAACATTCTGAGTATGTTATCTATCACTATCAGCACCATATCACCAGGTAACATTCTGAGTATGTTATCTATCACTATCAGCACCATATCACCAGGTAACATTCTGAGTATGTTATCTATCACTAGCAGCACCATATCACCAGGTAACATTCTGAGTATGTTATCTATCACTATCAGCACCATATCACCAGGTAACATTCTGAGTATGTTATCTATCACTATCAGCACCATATCACCAGGTAACATTCTGAGTATGTTATCTATCACTATCAGCACCATATCACCAGGTAACATTCTGAGTATGTTATCACTATCAGCACCATATCACCAGGTAACATTCTGAGTATGTTATCTATCACTAGCAGCACCATATCACCAGGTAACATTCTGAGTATGTTATCTATCACTATCAGCACCATATCACCAGGTAACATTCTGAGTATGTTATCTATCACTAGCAGCACCATATCACCAGGTAACATTCTGAGTATGTTATCTATCACTATCAGCACCATATCACCAGGTAACATTCTGAGTATGTTATCTATCACTATCAGCACCATATCACCAGGTAACATTCTGAGTATGTTATCTATCACTATCAGCACCATATCACCAGGTAACATTCTGAGTATGTTATCACTATCAGCACCATATCACCAGGTAACATTCTGAGTATGTTATCTATCACTAGCAGCACCATATCACCAGGTAACATTCTGAGTATGTTATCTATCACTATCAGCACCATATCACCAGGTAACATTCTGAGTATGTTATCTATCACTAGCAGCACCATATCACCAGGTAACATTCTGAGTATGTTATCTATCACTATCAGCACCATATCACCAGGTAACATTCTGAGTATGTTATCTATCACTATCAGCACCATATCACCAGGTAACATTCTGAGTATGTTATCTATCACTATCAGCACCATATCACCAGGTAACATTCTGAGTATGTTATCTATCACTATCAGCACCATATCACCAGGTAACATTCTGAGTATGTTATCTATCACTATCAGCACCATATCACCAGGTAACATTCTGAGTATGTTATCTATCACTATCAGCACCATATCACCAGGTAACATTCTGAGTATGTTATCTATCACTATCAGCACCATATCACCAGGTAACATTCTGAGTATGTTATCTATCACTATCAGCACCATATCACCAGGTACACTTCTATCTCTATCTATCACTATCCTATCACCAGGTAACATTCTGAGTATGTTATCTATCACTATCAGCACCATATCACCAGGTAACATTCTGAGTATGTTATCTATCACTATCAGCACCATATCACCAGGTAACATTCTGAGTATGTTATCTATCACTATCAGCACCATATCACCAGGTAACATTCTGAGTATGTTATCACTATCAGCACCATATCACCAGGTAACATTCTGAGTATGTTATCTATCACTAGCAGCACCATATCACCAGGTAACATTCTGAGTATGTTATCTATCACTATCAGCACCATATCACCAGGTAACATTCTGAGTATGTTATCTATCACTATCAGCACCATATCACCAGGTAACATTCTGAGTATGTTATCTATCACTATCAGCACCATATCACCAGGTAACATTCTGAGTATGTTATCTATCACTATCAGCACCATATCACCAGGTAACATTCTGAGTATGTTATCTATCACTATCAGCACCATATCACCAGGTAACATTCTGAGTATGTTATCACTATCAGCACCATATCACCAGGTAACATTCTGAGTATGTTATCTATCACTAGCAGCACCATATCACCAGGTAACATTCTGAGTATGTTATCTATCACTATCAGCACCATATCACCAGGTAACATTCTGAGTATGTTATCTATCACTATCAGCACCATATCACCAGGTAACATTCTGAGTATGTTATCTATCACTATCAGCACCATATCACCAGGTAACATTCTGAGTATGTTATCTATCACTATCAGCACCATATCACCAGGTAACATTCTGAGTATGTTATCTATCACTATCAGCACCATATCACCAGGTAACATTCTGAGTATGTTATCTATCACTATCAGCACCATATCACCAGGTAACATTCTGAGTATGTTATCTATCACTATCAGCACCATATCACCAGGTAACATTCTGAGTCTGTTATCTATCACTATCAGCACCATATCACCAGGTAACATTCTGAGTATGTTATCTATCACTATCAGCACCATATCACCAGGTAACATTCTGAGTATGTTATCACTATCAGCACCATATCACCAGGTAACATTCTGAGTATGTTATCTATCACTAGCAGCACCATATCACCAGGTAACATTCTGAGTATGTTATCTATCACTATCAGCACCATATCACCAGGTAACATTCTGAGTATGTTATCTATCACTATCAGCACCATATCACCAGGTAACATTCTGAGTATGTTATCTATCACTATCAGCACCATATCACCAGGTAACATTCTGAGTATGTTATCTATCACTATCAGCACCATATCACCAGGTAACATTCTGAGTATGTTATCTATCACTATCAGCACCATATCACCAGGTAACATTCTGAGCATGTTATCTATCACTATCAGCACCATATCACCAGGTAACATTCTGAGTATGTTATCTATCACTATCAGCACCATATCACCAGGTAACATTCTGAGTATGTTATCTATCACTATCAGCACCATATCACCAGGTAACATTCTGAGTATGTTATCTATCACTATCAGCACCATATCACCAGGTAACATTCTGAGTATGTTATCTATCACTATCAGCACCATATCACCAGGTAACATTCTGAGTATGTTATCTATCACTATCAGCACCATATCACCAGGTAACATTCTGAGTATGTTATCTATCACTATCAGCACCATATCACCAGGTAACATTCTGAGTATGTTATCTATCACTATCAGCACCATATCACCAGGTAACATTCTGAGTATGTTATCTATCACTATCAGCACCATATCACCAGGTAACATTCTGAGTATGTTATCACTATCAGCACCATATCACCAGGTAACATTCTGAGTATGTTATCTATCACTATCAGCACCATATCACCAGGTAACATTCTGAGTATGTTATCTATCACTATCAGCACCATATCACCAGGTAACATTCTGAGTATGTTATCACTATCAGCACCATATCACCAGGTAACATTCTGAGTATGTTATCACTATCAGCACCATATCACCAGGTAACATTCTGAGTATGTTATCTATCACTATCAGCACCATATCACCAGGTAACATTCTGAGTATGTTATCTATCACTATCAGCACCATATCACCAGGTAACATTCTGAGTATGTTATCACTATCAGCACCATATCACCAGGTAACATTCTGAGTATGTTATCACTATCAGCACCATATCACCAGGTAACATTCTGAGTATGTTATCACTATCAGCACCATATCAACAGGTAACATTCTGAGTATGTTATCACTATCAGCACCATATCACCAGGTAACATTCTGAGTATGTTATCTATCACTATCAGCACCATATTTGTTGGTAATGGTGCGTCCTGATTGGTCTGTGTTTCCTCAGAGCCTTTGGGATGTTGGAGGAGGAGTGTCATGTGGTGTGACAGTGCAAGGGGTTCTGGGGCTCACGCATCGGAATGCCACAGGTTTCCACGCCGCTGCTCCCCTTCCTATTGGCCACGCTGGGATACGGTGAGTGGGAGGGGCTTGAGTTTTTTTTTGTCCTGGCCTGGAACAAAACTTTGCCACTGAGTTCCACGCTGCTTCTCCCCTTCCAATTGGACATGCTGGAATGGAGAGTCATATCAAATCAATTGTATTTATAAAGCCCTTCTTACATCAGCTGATGTCACAGAGTGCTGTACAGAAACCCAGCCTAAAACCCCAAACAGCAAGCAATGCAGGTGTAGAAGCACGGTGGCTAGGAAAAACTCCCTAGAATGGCCAGAACCTAGGAAGAAACCTAGAGAGGAACCAGGCTCTGAGGGGTGGCCAGTCCTCTACTGGCTGTTCTGGGTGGAGATTATAACAGAATATGGCCATTAAGGCTGGATTCCAGATCGTTCTTGGATGATCAGCAGGGTCAATATTGTATATATGTTTATACATGTTTGTATATATATTTATACATGTTTTGTGTGTGTGGTGTGTGTGTGTGTGTATATATATGTTGTATGCTCGAGGGGAGGTACAGGGGTGGCCTTAAAGTGTGTTAGTGCTGGGCTGTAGTGAAACCTTGCACACCATACAGGTCCTCGTTGAACCAGAGTGTCCCATCCCTGGGATAGTGTCTCACTGAGATGCATGATAAGTAGCAGGATATGATGCTCGCTAGCAGGATGCCAAACAATGAAAATAAATAATGCTGGCTACGTTTTCCGTTATCAACGTTGTCTTTTAATGTCAGTGACCTGTAAGTAGATATGTGATTTCTTTGTTTTGCATATTTACCTTTTTGACACATGCACTGTACACACCCACCCGCATACATACATGCATACATGCATACATACATACATGCATACATACCTACAGAATGCATTATTCCACATTGTGTTGTGTTCCAGTCTGAATTCATAATGGATTAAATGTATGTTGTTTCTACACACAACACGCCATTAATGACAAAGTGCAAAAAGGTTTTAGAACTTTTTGAAAATGTATTGAAAATGAAATACAGTATTCACACCCCTGAGTCAATACATGTTAGAATCACCTTTGGCAGCGATTATAGCTGTGAGTCTGTCTGGGTCAGTCTCTAAGAAGTGTGTGAGTCTTTCTGGGTGAGTCTCTAAGAGCTGTGAGTCTGTCTGGGTGAGTCTCTAAGAGCTGTGAGTCTGTCTGGGTCAGTCTCTAAGGGCTTTTCACACCTGGATTGGACAATATTTGGCCATTATAAAATTCTTCAAGCTCCGGCAAATTGGTTATTGATCATTGCTAGACAGTCATTTACAAGTTTGCCATAGATTTTCATGCAGATTTTAAGTCAAAACTGTAACTCGGCCACTCAGGAACATTCAATGTCATCTTGGTAAGCAACTCCAGTGTATTTTTGGCCTTGTGTTTTTGGTTATTGTCCTGCTGAAAGGTGGAAAGCAGATTGATCCAGGATTTCCTCCAGGATTTTGCCTGTGCTTAGCTCTACCGTTTTATCCCCCCAAAACTCTCTATTCCTTGCCGATGACAGACATACATACACTACATGGCCAAAAGTAGCTCGTCGAACATCTCATTCTGCTGGCCAGTCAGGTTCTTCCACACCGATCTCGACAAACTATTTCTGTATGGACCTTGCTTTGTGCACGGGGGCATTGTCATGCTGAAACAGGAAAGGGTATTCCACCAAAGTTGCAACCACAGAATAATCTAGAATGTCATTGTCTGCTGTAGCGTTTAAGATGTCCCTTCACTGGAACTAAGGGGCCCGAACCCGAACCATGAAAACCAGCCCCAGACCATTATTCCTCCTCGTCTTGACTGGGTCAAATGAGAGAAGCTAAGTTGGTTAAAATAGCTAGCTAAGTTGAGTCTACATGGCTTTCTTCCTGTCCTACCGTTACAAATAACCCTATCTCCTCCATTCAGATGATTAAATAGCAGCCTAGCTACTCGTTGGCTCTTTGTTCATTGTACCATATACTAATCATTTTTTAAACTTTTTAATTCCATCATTTTAATACCATCTTCTTGTTTTGCCACACACGGAGGCTCTATGACTGTAATGGCGCTTTGATGACTTGTGATTGGCCCGCCAACAACCGCAAGCTACACCCGCCACTCCTCCATAGGCTATTCTCGTTGATCAGTGGCGACGTACTGTTAATGTTTCATCCACTGCTCTCTGCCCATCACCACTGTTAACGTTTCGTCCACAGCTCTCTGTCCATCACCACTGTTAACGTTTCATCCACAGCTCTCTGTCCATCACCACTGTTAACGTTTCATCCACTGCTCTCTGTCCATCACCACTGTTAACGTTTCGTCCACAGCTCTCTGTCCATCACCACTGTTAACGTTTCATCCACTGCTCTCTGCCCATCACCACTGTTAACGTTTCATCCACAGCTCTCTGTCCATCACCACTGTTAACGTTTCATCCACTGCTCTCTGTCCATCACCACTGTTAACGTTTCATCCACAGCTCTCTGTCCATCACCACTGTTAACGTTTCATCCACTGCTCTCTGTCCATCACCACTGTTAACGTTTCGTCCACTGCTCTCTGTCCATCACCACTGTTAACGTTTCATCCACAGCTCTCTGTCCATCACCATAATAATCTACTGTGAAGCCAAAATGTTTCCAAATTAGAGATTTAAACGAGGATGGAGAATCCTCTTGGTTTATCGGTCTCGCCATCTGCGGAGTTCCTGGCTGCGCCTCACAAAACAATAGTTTGAAATCTGCCAGTTAAGATCAGAATCTTGATAACGTGTGCAATAGGCTGTAGTTGTTTTAGAGGAACATATTTACTCAAGAGGCAATGGCAGCAGAGGCATAGCCAATTAGACCTAGTGCTCTTAAAATGTTTTAATAACTTTTTATATATTCATTCGACTTCACATGTGATACAGTGAATTATTATCAGTGAAATAATCTGCCTGTAAACAATTGTTGGAAAAATGACTTGCACCATGTAGATGTCCTAACCGACTTGCCAAAACTATAGTTTGTTAACAAGAAATTTGTGGAGTGGTTGAAAAACGAGTTTTAATGACTCCAACCTAAGTGTATGTAAACTTCCGACTTCAACTGTACCTACATATACAGTTTTATTTTATTTTAGAATTTTTCTTCTACTTTGACAGAGTATTTTGTGTAGATCGTTTGAAAATAAATAAAGGAAAACTAAGTCCATTTTAATCCCAATTTGTAACAACAAAATGTGGAAACGCATCAGGACTTTCTGAAGGCATAAACACGCAACAAAGTTGATTTCTATAAATACACACCTTTTTTGTTGTTGTAAATCTCAGTTCTCTTTGTTCTACTCTACCTCTTCTTACCTAATATCTCTGCTATTGAGTTTCACCCCAAATGGCACCCTAGTAGTGCACTAAATAGGGAATAGGGTGCCATTTGGGACATTCATTTTTAGTATGAAGGTCAACCAAACCCATTCAAACCTGCTGAGAGAGGAAAGACCACTGGGAGAGGAAATAAAGGGAGGGAGAGAGGTGGGTTAGGGAGGGTGGGAGGGAGAGAGAGAGGGGAAGGAGAGAGAGAGAGGGGGAAGGAGAGAGAGAGAGGGGGAAGGAGAGAGAGAGAGGGAAGAGAGAGAGAGAGAGAGAGAGAGAGAGAGAGAGAGAGGGGGGAAGGGAGAGAGGGGGAGGAAGAGAGAGAGAGAGGGGGAGGAAGAGAGAGAGGGAAGAGAGAGAGAGAGAGGGGGAAGGGAGAGAGAGAGAGAGAGAGAGAGAGAGAGAGAGAGAGAGAGAGAGAGAGAGAGAGAGAGAGAGAGAGAGAGAGAGAGAGAGAGAGAGAGAGAGAGAGAGAGAGAGAGAGAGAGAGAGAGAGAGAGAGAGAGAGAGAGAGAGAGAGAGAGGGGGAAGGGAGAGAGAGAGAGAGAGAGGGAAGAGAGAGAGGGGGAAGGAGAGAGAGAGAGAGAGAGACAGAGAGAGACAGAGAGACAGAGAGAGAGAGAGAGAGAGAGAGAGAGAGAGAGAGAGAGAGAGAGAGAGAGAGAGAGAGAGAGAGGGGGAAGGAGAGAGAGAGAGGGAAGGGAGAGAGAGAGAGAGAGGGAAGAGAGAGAGGGAAGGGAGAGAGAGAGAGAGAGAGAGAGAGAGAGAGAGAGAGAGAGAGAGAGAGAGAGAGAGAGAGAGAGAGAGAGAGAGAGAGAGAGAGAGAGAGAGAGAGAGAGAGAGGAGGAAGAGAGAGAGAGAGAGAGGGGGAGAGAGAGAGGGATGGAGGGAGACGGTTGAAGGGAGGGTCAGTTGGTTCCTCCACCCTCTTCCCTTTGTAGGGTGTTTCTGTGACAGGATGTGACCTATTCACAGCGGCATTCACACATCACAATGCCACTGCAGCCCTGTACTACAAAGATACAGACAGAGACTGAGAGGGACGGACGGAGACTGAGAGGGACGGACGGAGACTGAGAGGGACGGACGGAGACTGAGAGGGACGGACGGAGACTGAGAGGGACGGACGGAGACTGAGAGGGACGGACGGAGACTGAGAGGGACAGACGGAGACTGAGAGGGACAGACGGAGACTGAGAGGGACAGACGGAGACTGAGAGGGACAGACGGAGACTGAGAGGGACAGACGGAGACTGAGAGGGACAGACGGAGACTGAGAGGGACAGACGGAGACTGAGAGGGACAGACGGACGCACAGAGACAGACGGACGCACAGAGACAGACGGACGCACAGACACAGACGGACGCACAGAGACAGACGGACGCACAGAGACAGACGGACGCACAGAGACAGACGGACGCACAGAGACAGACGGACGCACAGAGACAGACGGACGCACAGAGACAGACGGACGCACAGAGACAGACGGACGCACAGACACATACTGACGCACAGACACAGACTGACGCACAGACACAGACCGAGAGAGAGAGACAGAAAAAGAGATGCAGAGACAGACCGAGACAATCAGACCGAGACAATCAGACCGAGACAATCAGACCGAGACAATCAGACCGAGACGTACAGAGACAAAGACGTAGAGAGAGAGAGACAAACAAACAAACAAACAAACACAGAGATACCATAATTGATGAAATTGACTAACATCTACAAGATTTATCTAACTGTCTAACTACCTACTATTTAAATAAAAAATCGACACTATTTTTCTTAGTGTAGTAAATCTGTCTACTATTTAAATAATCTGCCCCTTTCCTCTGACAGCTATGGCTGGCCTCCACCTGTGGCCCTCGGTCCATGTCGCCCTTAGTAACAGCAGTGTGTTCCTCAACTACGACACCGCAGACCGCGGCGCTTCCTCCGACTTCCGGAACATGACCCTAACTCTGGTTGACACGGAAACTAACGCCACCCTGCTCACCAGAACCCTGCCAGCCAACCAATCAGAGGGGAGATTAGGTTAGTGCTCTGGTTTCTACTTGTAAACAACACTTTGCCTGTTAGACAATTAGAAAGCGACAATGTCGTTAGATTAAACCAGCCGTGACTTTTCTTTTTCTTTTCTACTGAATGTCAGCCGTGTATTTAGCGAGGACATTGAGGTTTTCTGTCTCTGTCACTTTTTACATAACACTAGAATTTAATGGCAAACATGTTGGCTCCCCATGGGCAATATTGACCAATAGCAGTTCACTGAAATTTCTGAATTTATACAAAAAATGCCAAATTCTCGTCATGAATGGATCAATAGAATGCTCAAAAGCTCTAACACGGCATTCATTCTAAAAGTTGTCCAATCTCTCGAAATACTGTATATATACGCTCTGTTGTAGGAAGCGTTTTAATAGAAACTACGTACACTACGCTGTATCCCATATTACAGATACACTTTGATCTAAATTTGATTTTAGAGTTCAACTGCTCCTGTTTCCTGTACGCTGGAACGTTCCGCTTCCACCTGGAGCAGACTGACTACGCAACCGGCAATTCTAATGCTAATGCCAGCGTAACGGATAGAGATGGGAATGGGGTTGTTACTCCTACCACCGGCGGGTGGAGCTCTGAGCTTCAGGTGGAGTGGCCGACCTTTCACATCGCCGTGGACCGAGCCAGCAACCAGTCAGGATCCTTCCAGGTGAGGAGAGGGTCTGTATGTATGTGTGGGTGGGTGGGTGGTTGTTCAACTTAATGATTTATCACCTTAGGTATCATTCAAGTGAGCCACTGTCTAACCCTCGTCCCCTTCGGGCCGCTCCCAGGTGGGGATCTCGACCAATGAGCTGTTCCAGTCCTGCTCCTCTGGCCTTGGTTCCGCCCTCTTCCTGGAGGTCAGCTACCTGGAGTTCAACCAGATTGGTCGAAATAGCATCGACAAGGTCCGCGCCCGCACCCGGCACCCAATCAAAGAGCTACATTCTCAGACGGTGGATCTGTTGTGTGCGTTCCATTTCACAGAGCGAGATTTCATCAGGTACACTGTTGTTTTACCATCTTAAAAAAAAATGTACTGAAGGAGTGGGGCAGTTTATTGGATAGAGAGAGAGAGAGTTAGGCTGCGTTTACACAGGCAGCCCAATTCTGATATTCGTTTTTCTCCACTAATTGGTCTTTTGACCAATCAGATCAGATGTGATCGGCCTAAAAGATCAATTAGTGGACAATAAAATATCAGAATTGGACTGCCTGTGTAAACGCAGCCTTTACACCTTGATCAAACCGGCCCCGCGCTCCTGCATCCGAGTGTACATGTTGATTTTTGTCTCTCGCCATCATGATAGGCTGATTCAAATACCAACACCAACTGTGAAACAACTATATTAATTAGGAGACGGGTCGAAAGACACGTGAAACATTCATGGAGATGTAGCTAGCATTCTGTTGCTAGCTAATTTGTCCTGGTATAGTATTTGACCTGAAATGCATATGGTCCGTTTTGTAAGCTGGTTCTTTGTAGTATTTTTACCCATTTTGAGTCGTACAAAATCATGTGTTTTCTACCCAAAGATTAAAGGGGAAACCTAGTTAGTTTTTAGTTTTCTTTGATTAGTCTCTCCTTGTTCATCTTTCAATCACCAACGCCTGGCTACTAGGGCTGGGAATTGATATTATCACCATACTGAGGGACCATACCATATTATCACCATACTGAGGGACCATACCATATTATCACCATAGTGAGGGACCATACCATATTATCACCATACTGAGGGACCATACCATATTATCACCATACTGAGGGACCATACCATATTATCACCATACTGAGGGACCATACCATATTATCACCATACTGAGGGACCATACCATACCATATTATCACCATACTGAGGGACCATACCATATTATCACCATACTGAGGGACCATACCATACCATATTATCACCATACTGAGGGACCATACCATATTATCACCATACTGAGGGACCATACCATATTATCACCATACTGAGGGACTTCACCATACCATATTATCACCATACTGAGGACCATACCATATTATCACCATACTGAGGACCATACCATATTATCACCATACTGAGGACCATACCATATTATCACCATACTGAGGGACCATACCATACCATATTATCACCATACTGAGGGACCATACCATATTATCACCATACTGAGGGACCATACCATATTATCACCATACTGAGGGACCATACCATATTACCACCATACTGAGGGACCATACCATATTATCACCATACTGAGGGACCATACCATATTATCACCATACTGAGGGACCATACCATATTATCACCATACTGAGGGACCATACCATATTATCACCATACTGAGGGACCATACCATACCATATTATCACCATACTGAGGGACCATACCATACCATATTATCACCATACTGAGGGACCTCACCATACCATATCATCACCATACTGAGGGACCATACCATACCATATTATCACCATACTGAGGGACCTCACCATACCATATTATCACCATACTGAGGGACCATACCATATTATCACCATACTGAGGGACCTCACCATACCATATCATCACCATACTGAGGGACCTCACCATACCATATCATCACCATACTGAGGGACCTCACCATACCATATCATCACCATACTGAGGGACCTCACCTGTCTTTAGTCATTGTTTGAAATGTGTGGCATAAATAAAGTTTTATTTTATTTGACCACAGGGTGGCGCTGCGCTCCCCTCACACAAATCAGGATGTCAAGTCATCTGGCCCTCTCTACCTCTCTCGGATCTTCTCCTATAAGCTACTGGTGGACAACATCAACTCCTACAGGTGCACACAGAACCACACACAGAGAGAAGGGCAAAGATACTATCTCGTTACAAAGACCAATGTATAAAAATACCAAATACTTTTTTGAAAAGTATTGTATTGAACCAAAATACAGTGGCGCCACACAGGTTCTCATGCACATAATGCGTATCGGCCAGTTTAAAATTGTCGATTTACTTTGTATGTGACAGAAAGCGAAATTGTGGCCGGTCCCGTAAGATTAACATGGCACACCGTTAGCCCTATGCTAACCTCACCAGGTGGCAGTGATTACATCCTGGCACATCTTCTGCAGCCAGTTTAAAATTGTCGACGTAGTTTTGTAAGGATTCTCCTCCTCCTCCTCCTCCTCCTCCTCCTCCAGGTCAGGCTGTGAGGGAGCGGTGTCTGTACGCCTGGTGACCCCTCCCTGTGCTCTGATCAACGGCAAGGTCCTCTTATTCCGGGACGGAGGGGTGGGGTCCGAGGGAAAGGGGGGCACAGGGGCGGGGGGAGCAGGTGGATGGGTGGATGGGGGTGTAGGGGCGGAGGGCCCGCCCCCCTCCGCTCCGCTGGCGTTTAATTGGCTGACACAGGGGGAGAACGAGACAGAATTCAACTGTTCGGTGTTTGACCCAGGAAGGAATAAATACTGCTTCAGATTTGTGCTCAACTTCAGCCGCTCCCCGAGTCCAGCACAGACCTGCCTGGTGGTACACAGGAACGCAGGTAGGAACACAACTTTACCCTGACCAAACCATGTCCCTACACCCCTAACCCTAACCCAACCATGTCCCTACACCCCTAACCCTGACCCAACCATGTCCCTACACCCCTAACCCTAACCCAACCATGTCCCTACACCCCTAACCCTAAACCAACCATGTCCCTACACCCCTAACCCTAACCCAACCATGTCCCTACACCCCTAACCCTGACCCAACCATGTCCCTACACCTAACCCTAACCCAACCATGTCCCTACACCCCTAACCCTAAACCAACCATGTCCCTACACCCCTAACCCTAACCCAACCATGTCCCTCCACCCTTTAACCCTGACCCAACCATGTTCTTACAACCCTAATTTCCAACCATGTCCCTACACTCTAACCCTGACTCCAGCCATGTCTCTTATACACCCCTAACCCTAACTCCAACCATGTCCCTACACCCTTTAATTTTGACTTAACCATGTCCTTTATACTTTAATTCTAATTATGTTCTTACACTTTAATTTTAATTTATCTATGTTCTTATACACTTTAACTTTTAATTTATCTATGTCTTACACTCTTTAACTCCAATTATGTCTCTTACACTTTAATTTCCAATCTATGTTCTTTCTACTCTAATTCCTGACTTAATTATGTTCTTACACTACTAATTCCTGACTTAACTATGTTCTTATACACTCTAATTTTAATTCTAAATTATGTTCTTATACTTTAATTTTGACTTCCAATTATGTTCTTTACACTTTAATTTTAATTTAACCATGTTCTTACACTTTAATTTTAAATTCAATTATGTCCCTTATACTTCTAATTTTAATTTAATTATGTTCTTTCTACTTTAATTTTGACTTTAATTATGTTCTTATACTTTAATTTTAATTCTAACCATGTCCCTACACTTTAATTCCTGACTTAGCCATGTCCCTACACCCCCTAACCCTAACTCCAACCATGTCCCTACACCCCTAACCCTGACCCAACCATGTCCCTACACCCCTAACCCTGATCCAACCATGTCCCTACACCCCTAACCCTAACCCATCCATGTCCCTACACCCCTAACCCTAACCCATCCATGTCCCTACACCCCTAACCCAACCATGTCCCTACACCCCTAACCCAACCATGTCCCTCCACCCCTAACCCTGACCCAACCATGTCCCTACACCACTAACCCTGACCCAACCATGTCCCTACACCCCTAACCCTAACCCAACCATGTCCCTACACCCCTAACCCTGACCCAACCATGTCCCTACACCCCTAATCTTGACCACAAACCCTAACTGCTATATTCTAGCCCTAACCTTAACCCTAACTCAAAGCTAGCTCGGCCAGCATCAGAAAAAGCTTGACCAGCATCAGACCAGCACTGACCAGCATCAGACCAGCACTGACCAGCATCAGACCAGCACTGACCAGCATCAGACTAGCATCTGAACAGCACAGACCAGCATCAGTCCAGCATCAGTCCAGCATCAAACCAACTTGACCAGCATCAGACCAGCTTGACCAGCATCAGTCCAGCATCAAACCAACTTGACCAGCATCAGACCAGCTTGACCTGCATCAGACCAGCACTGACCTGCATTTTTCAGCAGCTAGAGAGCTACTGTATGTGACATCTCTCGCTACCCCCCCACTCTCTCTCTCCTCCTCCCTCCTCTCTCGCTACCCCCCCTCTCTCCTCTCTCTGTAGAGTCATGGGGTGTGTGGCAGGCATGGAGTGTGTGCAGTGTGAGCTGTGGAGAGGGGGTGAGGGAGAGAGTGCGAGAGTGTCTGCTGCCCTCCGGTGGTGGAAGTATGCATTGCACCGGCATGGTCAAGGAACAGTCTCTCTGCTCACTGGAAGACTGTACAGGTACTTTGTCCTTTCTTAACATAATATTCTGTCAACTCTCTCTCCTTTCCACTCTGTTTCTATAATTTCCTCATATCTTCAGTCATGCAGTATCTCCCTCCAAGTAATGTTACTTCCCTATCAGCACAAGACGTAAAAAGACAGGTTTTTCTTTTAAACTAAAAATACATATTTTCAACATCTTTTCATTGTCTTGTGCTCATAGGCTTATCCTCAATGATGTCATATTGATTTCCTCAAACATCTAACTTAACCTTGTTTCTCTTGTCCCCACCCCCTTGTCCCTTCCTCTCTCTGTCTCCCAGTCCTCCCCGCTCCCTCTCCGTCCATCCCCCCTCCTCCAGCCTCCTCCTCTGTCGGTGGTAACCTGGTAGCCGTGGCCGGTATATCCCTGTGTCTGGCGGTCATCCTAGTTACCATCCTGGTCACCCTGTGGCGTAAACTCTGCCGGACACCCCAGTGTAGCTCCGTCCGCCGCGGATCTGTGCACTCACCTGGGGGACGTAAACTCTCTGACGAGGCCTCCATCTGTGGGCACAGCCTCCAGAGACCCAGCCTCTCCGACAGCCAGGGGAACCACGGGGGCACAGGGCCAGGGCTAGCCCAGAACGAAAGGCCTAACCTGGGGTGCAAGCCTCTGCCTCAGCCCCCTCCTCTGGTTATTCCCCTGGTTCAGGACCCAGATAGACTGTCTCCATCGGGACAGAAGGTGCTACCGCCAATCTTTGGGTAGGTAGAGTTTGTTTATTTCACATCTATGTTTTAATTTAATGTATTACTATAATTAATATATGTTCACCGAATACAGTGTGCTCCACAAATACACTTTGACAGTCAAATCCCTATTTTGACCAATCGGATTGCTTGGCTGGAACTAACCATCTCATAACTGACAATTGATGTATCGTCTGCGAAACATTTAATGAAAAACAGACTGTAGTGTTCTAGCTGAAGTACTGGGAATAACTGTAGTGTTCTAGCTGAAGTACTGGGAATAACTGTAGTGTTCTAGCTGAAGTACTGGGAATAACTAGTGTTCTAGCTGAAGTACGGGGAATAACTGTAGTGTTCTAGCTGAAGTACGGGGAATAACTGTAGTGTTCTAGCTGAAGCACGGGAATAACTGTAGTGTTCTAGCTGAAGCACGGGAATAACTAGTGTTCTAGCTGAAGCACGGGAATAACTGTAGTGTTCTAGCTGAAGCACGGGAATAACTGTAGTGTTCTAGCTGAAGCACGGGAATAACTGTAGTGTTCTAGCTGAAGTACTGGGAATAACTAGTGTTCTAGCTGAAGTACGGGGAATAACTGTAGTGTTCTAGCTGAAGTACGGGGAATAACTGTAGTGTTCTAGCTGAAGTACGGGGAATAACTGTAGTGTTCTAGCTGAAGTACGGGGAATAACTGTAGTGTTCTAGCTGAAGTACGGGGAATAACTAGTGTTCTAGCTGAAGTACGGGGAATAACTGTAGTGTTCTAGCTGAAGTACGGGGAATAACTGTAGTGTTCTAGCTGAAGCACGGGAATAACTGTAGTGTTCTAGCTGAAGCACGGGAATAACTAGTGTTCTAGCTGAAGTACGGGGAATAACTGTAGTGTTCTAGCTGAAGTACGGGGAATAACTGTAGTGTTCTAGCTGAAGTACTGGGAATAACTGTAGTGTTCTAGCTGAAGTACTGTGAATAACTGTAGTGTTCTAGCTGAAGTACTGGGAATAACTGTAGGGTTCTAGCTGAAGTACTGGGAATAACTGTAGGGTTCTAGCTGAAGTACTGGGAATAACTGTAGTGTTCTAGCTGAAGTACGGGGAATAACTGGTGTTCTAGCTGAAGTACTGGGAATAACTGTAGTGTTCTAGCTGAAGTACTGGGAATAACTAGTGTTCTAGCTGAAGTACGGGGAATAACTGTAGTGTTCTAGCTGAAGTACTGGGAATAACTGTAGTGTTCTAGCTGAAGTACTGGGAATAACTGTAGTGTTCTAGCTGAAGTACTGGGAATAACTGTAGGGTTCTAGCTGAAGTACTGGGAATAACTGTAGGGTTCTAGCTGAAGTACTGGGAATAACTGTAGTGTTCTAGCTGAAGTACGGGGAATAACTGGTGTTCTAGCTGAAGTACGGGGAATAACTGTAGTGTTCTAGCTGAAGTACGGGGAATAACTGTAGTGTTCTAGCTGAAGTACGGGGAATAACTGTAGTGTTCTAGCTGAAGTACGGGGAATAACTGTAGTGTTCTAGCTGAAGTACGGGGAATAACTGTAGTGTTCTAGCTGAAGTACTGGGAATAACTGTAGTGTTCTAGCTGAAGTACTGGGAATAACTGTAGTGTTCTAGCTGAAGTACTGGGAATAACTGGTGTTCTAGCTGAAGTACGGGGAATAACTGGTGTTCTAGCTGAAGTACGGGGAGTAACTGGTGTTCTAGCTGAAGTACGGGGAGTAACTGGTGTTCTAGCTGAAGTACTGGGAATAACTGGTGTTCTAGCTGAAGTACTGGGAATAACTGTGGGGTTCTAGCTGAAGTACGGGGAATAACTGTAGTGTTAGATGCTGAAGTGCGGGGAATAACTGTAGTGTTAGATGCTGAAGTGCGGGGAATAACTGTAGGGTTAGAGGCTGAAGTACGGGGATTAACTGTAGTGTTATAGCTGAAGTACGGGGAATAACTGTAGTGGTAGATGCTGAAGTACGTGCAATAACTGTAGGGTTAGATGCTGAAGTACTGGGAATAACTGTAGTGTTCTAGCTGAAGTACGGGGAATAACTGTAGGGTTAGATGCTGAAGTACGGGGAATAACTGTAGGGTTCTAGCTGAAGTACGGGGAATAACTGTAGGGTTCTAGCTGAAGTACGGGGAATAACTGTAGTGTTCTAGCTGAAGTACGGGGAATAACTGTAGTGTTCTAGCTGAAGTACGGGGAATAACTGTAGTGTTCTAGCTGAAGCACGGGAATAACTGTAGTGTTCTAGCTGAAGTACTGGGAATAACTGTAGTGTTCTAGCTGAAGCACGGGAATAACTGTAGTGTTCTAGCTGAAGCACGGGAATAACTGTAGTGTTCTAGCTGAAGCACGGGAATAACTGTAGTGTTCTAGCTGAAGCACGGGAATAACTGTAGTGTTCTAGCTGAAGTACTGGGAATAACTGTAGTGTTCTAGCTGAAGTATCGGGAATAACTGTAGTGTTCTAGCTGAAGCACGGGAATAACTGTAGGGTTCTAGCTGAAGCACGGGAATAACTGTAGTGTTCTAGCTGAAGCACGGGAATAACTGTAGTGTTCTAGCTGAAGCACGGGAATAACTGTAGTGTTCTAGCTGAAGCACGGGAATAACTGTAGTGTTCTAGCTGAAGTACGGGAATAACTGGTGTTCTAGCTGAAGTACGGGGAATAACTGTAGTGTTCTAGCTGAAGTACGGGGAATAACTGTAGTGTTCTAGCTGAAGTACTGGGAATAACTGTAGTGTTCTAGCTGAAGTACTGGGAATAACTGGTGTTCTAGCTGAAGTACTGGGAATAACTGTGGGGTTCTAGCTGAAGTACGGGGAATAACTGTAGTGTTAGATGCTGAAGTGCGGGGAATAACTGTAGTGTTAGATGCTGAAGTGCGGGGAATAACTGTAGGGTTAGATGCTGAAGTACGGGGAATAACTGTAGTGTTCTAGCTGAAGTACTGGGAATAACTGTAGTGTTAGATGCTGAAGTACAGGGAATAACTGTAGTGTTCTAGCTGAAGTACGGGGAATAACTGTAGTGTTAGATGCTGAAGTACGTGCAATAACTGTAGGGTTAGATGCTGAAGTACTGGGAATAACTGTAGTGTTCTAGCTGAAGTACGGGGAATAACTGTAGGGTTAGATGCTGAAGTACGGGGAATAACTGTAGGGTTCTAGCTGAAGTACGGGGAATAACTGTAGGGTTCTAGCTGAAGTACTGGGAATAACTGTAGTGTTCTAGCTGAAGTACGGGGAATAACTGTAGTGTTCTAGCTGAAGTACGGGGAATAACTGTAGTGTTCTAGCTGAAGTACTGGGAATAACTGTAGTGTTCTAGCTGAAGCACGGGAATAACTGTAGTGTTCTAGCTGAAGCACGGGAATAACTGTAGTGTTCTAGCTGAAGCACGGGAATAACTGTAGTGTTCTAGCTGAAGCACGGGAATAACAATAGTGTTCTAGCTGAAGCACGGGAATAACTGTAGTGTTCTAGCTGAAGCACGGGAATAACTGTAGGGTTCTAGCTGAAGCACGGGAATAACTGTAGTGTTCTAGCTGAAGTACGGGAATAACTGTAGTGTTCTAGCTGAAGTACTGGGAATAACTGTAGTGTTCTAGCTGAAGCACGGGAATAACTGGTGTTCTAGCTGAAGCACGGGAATAACTGTAGTGTTCTAGCTGAAGCACGGGAATAACTGTAGTGTTCTAGCTGAAGCACGGGAATAACTGGTGTTCTAGCTGAAGCACGGGAATAACTGTAGTGTTCTAGCTGAAGCACGGGAATAACTGTAGTGTTCTAGCTGAAGTACGGGAATAACTGTAGTGTTCTAGCTGAAGCACGGGAATAACTGTAGTGTTCTAGCTGAAGCACGGGAATAACTGTAGTGTTCTAGCTGAAGCACGGGAATAACTGTAGTGTTAGATGCTGAAGCACGGGAATAACTGTAGTGTTCTAGCTGAAGCACGGGAATAACTGTAGTGTTCTAGCTGAAGTACTGGGAATAACTGTAGTGTTCTAGCTGAAGTACTGGGAATAACTGTAGTGTTCTAGCTGAAGCACGGGAATAACTGTAGTGTTCTAGCTGAAGTACTGGGAATAACTGTAGTGTTCTAGCTGAAGTACTGGGAATAACTGTAGTGTTCTAGCTGAAGTACTGGGAATAACTGTAGTGTTCTAGCTGAAGTACTGGGAATAACTGTAGTGTTCTAGCTGAAGTACTGGGAATAACTGTAGTGTTCTAGCTGAAGTACTGGGAATAACTGTAGTGTTCTAGCTGAAGTACTGGGAATAACTGTAGTGTTCTAGCTGAAGCACGGGAATAACTGTAGTGTTCTAGCTGAAGTACTGGGAATAACTGTAGTGTTCTAGCTGAAGTACGGGGAATAACTGTAGTGTTCTAGCTGAAGTACGGGGAATAACTGTAGTGTTCTAGCTGAAGTACGGGGAATAACTGTAGTGTTCTAGCTGAAGTACGGGGAATAACTGGTGTTCTAGCTGAAGCACGGGAATAACTGTAGTGTTCTAGCTGAAGCACGGGAATAACTGTAGTGTTCTAGCTGAAGTACGGGGAATAACTGGTGTTCTAGCTGAAGTACGGGGAATAACTAGTGTTCTAGCTGAAGTACGGGGAATAACTGTAGTGTTCTAGCTGAAGTACGGGGAATAACTGTAGTGTTCTAGCTGAAGTACGGGGAATAACTGTAGTGTTCTAGCTGAAGTACGGGGAATAACTGTAGTGTTCTAGCTGAAGCACGGGAATAACTGTAGTGTTAGATGCTGAAGCACGGGAATAACTGTAGTGTTCTAGCTGAAGTACGGGGAATAACTGTAGTGTTAGATGCTGAAGTACGGGGAATAACTGTAGTGTTCTAGCTGAAGTACTGGGAATAACTGTAGTGTTCTAGCTGAAGTACTGGGAATAACTGTAGTGTTCTAGCTGAAGCACGGGAATAACTGTAGTGTTCTAGCTGAAGCACGGGAATAACTGTAGTGTTCTAGCTGAAGTACTGGGAATAACTGTAGTGTTCTAGCTGAAGCACTGGGAATAACTGTAGTGTTCTAGCTGAAGTACTGGGAATAACTGTAGTGTTCTAGCTGAAGCACGGGAATAACTGTAGTGTTCTAGCTGAAGCACGGGAATAACTGTAGGGTTCTAGCTGAAGTAACGGGAATAACTGGTGTTCTAGCTGAAGCACGGGAATAACTGGTGTTCTAGCTGAAGTACGGGGAATAACTGTAGTGTTCTAGCTGAAGTACGGGGAATAACTGGTGTTCTAGCTGAAGTACGGGGAATAACTGGTGTTCTAGCTGAAGCACGGGAATAACTGTAGTGTTCTAGCTGAAGCACGGGAATAACTGTAGTGTTCTAGCTGAAGCACGGGAATAACTGTAGTGTTCTAGCTGAAGCACGGGAATAACTGTAGTGTTCTAGCTGAAGCACGGGAATAACTGTAGTGTTAGATGCTGAAGTACGGGAATAACTGTAGTGTTCTAGCTGAAGCACGGGAATAACTGTAGTGTTAGATGCTGAAGCACGGGAATAACTGTAGTGTTCTAGCTGAAGTACTGGGAATAACTGTAGTGTTCTAGCTGAAGCACGGGAATAACTGTAGTGTTCTAGCTGAAGTACTGGGAATAACTGTAGTGTTCTAGCTGAAGCACGGGAATAACTGTAGTGTTCTAGCTGAAGCACGGGAATAACTGTAGGGTTCTAGCTGAAGTACGGGAATAACTGTAGTGTTCTAGCTGAAGCACGGGAATAACTGTAGTGTTCTAGCTGAAGCACGGGAATAACTGTAGTGTTCTAGCTGAAGCACGGGAATAACTGTAGTGTTCTAGCTGAAGTACGGGGAATAACTGTAGTGTTAGATGCTGAAGCACGGGAATAACTGTAGTGTTCTAGCTGAAGTAATCGGGAATAACTGTAGTGTTAGATGCTGAAGCACGGGAATAACTGTAGTGTTCTAGCTGAAGTACGGGGAATAACTGTAGTGTTAGATGCTGAAGTACGGGGAATAACTGTAGTGTTCTAGCTGAAGTACGGGGAATAACTGTAGTGTTAGATGCTGAAGTACGGGGAATAACTGTAGTGTTCTAGCTGAAGTACTGGGAATAACTGTAGTGTTCTAGCTGAAGTACGGTGAATAACTGTAGTGTTCTAGCTGAAGTACTGGGAATAACTGTAGTGTTCTAGCTGAAGTACGGGGAATAACTGTAGTGTTCTAGCTGAAGTACGGGGAATAACTGTAGGGTTCTAGCTGAAGCACGGGAATAACTGTAGTGTTCTAGCTGAAGCACGGGAATAACTGTAGTGTTCTAGCTGAAGCACGGGAATAACTGTAGTGTTCTAGCTGAAGCACGGGAATAACTGTAGTGTTCTAGCTGAAGCACGGGAATAACTGTAGTGTTAGATGCTGAAGCACGGGAATAACTGTAGTGTTCTAGCTGAAGCACGGGAATAACTGTAGTGTTAGATGCTGAAGTACGGGGAATAACTGTAGTGTTCTAGCTGAAGTACGGGGAATAACTGTAGTGTTAGATGCTGAAGTACGGGGAATAACTGTAGTGTTCTAGCTGAAGTACTGGGAATAACTGTAGTGTTCTAGCTGAAGTACTGGGAATAACTGTAGTGTTCTAGCTGAAGTACTGGGAATAACTGTAGTGTTCTAGCTGAAGTACGGGGAATAACTGTAGTGTTCTAGCTGAAGTACTGGGAATAACTGTAGTGTTCTAGCTGAAGTACGGGGAATAACTGTAGTGTTCTAGCTGAAGTACGGGGAATAACTGTAGTGTTCTAGCTGAAGTACGGGGAATAACTAGTGTTCTAGCTGAAGTACGGGGAATAACTGTTGGGTTAGATGCTGAAGTACTGGGAATAACTGTAGTGTTCTAGCTGAAGTACTGGGAATAACTGTAGTGTTCTAGCTGAAGTACGGGGAATAACTGTAGTGTTCTAGCTGAAGTACGGGGAATAACTGTAGTGTTCTAGCTGAAGTACTGGGAATAACTGTAGTGTTCTAGCTGAAGTACGGGGAATAACTGTAGTGTTCTAGCTGAAGTACGGGGAATAACTGTAGTGTTCTAGCTGAAGTACGGGGAATAACTGTAGTGTTAGATGCTGAAGTACGGGGAATAACTGTAGTGTTCTAGCTGAAGTACGGGGAATAACTGTAGTGTTAGATGCTGAAGTACGGGGAATAACTGTAGTGTTCTAGCTGAAGTACTGGGAATAACTGTAGTGTTCTAGCTGAAGTACTGGGAATAACTGTAGTGTTCTAGCTGAAGCACGGGAATAACTGTAGTGTTCTAGCTGAAGCACGGGAATAACTGTAGTGTTCTAGCTGAAGTACTGGGAATAACTGTAGTGTTCTAGCTGAAGCACGGGAATAACTGTAGTGTTCTAGCTGAAGTACTGGGAATAACTGTAGTGTTCTAGCTGAAGCACGGGAATAACTGTAGTGTTCTAGCTGAAGCACGGGAATAACTGTAGTGTTCTAGCTGAAGCACGGGGAATAACTGTAGTGTTCTAGCTGAAGCACGGGAATAACTGTAGTGTTCTAGCTGAAGCACGGGAATAACTGTAGTGTTCTAGCTGAAGCACGGGAATAACTGTAGTGTTCTAGCTGAAGCACGGGAATAACTGTAGTGTTCTAGCTGAAGCACGGGAATAACTGTAGTGTTCTAGCTGAAGCACGGGAATAACTGTAGTGTTCTAGCTGAAGTACGGGAATAACTGTAGTGTTCTAGCTGAAAGCACGGGAATAACTGTAGTGTTCTAGCTGAAGCACGGGAATAACTGTAGTGTTCTAGCTGAAGCAGAATAACTAGTGTTCTAGCTGAAGCACTGGGAATAACTGTAGTGTTCTAGCTGAAGCACGGGAATAACTGTAGTGTTCTAGCTGAAGCACGGGAATAACTGTAGTGTTCTAGCTGAAGTACTGGGAATAACTGTAGTGTTCTAGCTGAAGTACGGGGAATAACTGTAGTGTTCTAGCTGAAGTACTGGGAATAACTGTAGTGTTCTAGCTGAAGTACGGGGAATAACTGTAGTGTTCTAGCTGAAGTACGGGGAATAACTGTAGTGTTCTAGCTGAAGTACGGGGAATAACTGTAGTGTTCTAGCTGAAGTACTGGGAATAACTGTAGTGTTCTAGCTGAAGTACTGGGAATAACTGTAGTGTTCTAGCTGAAGTACTGGGAATAACTGTAGTGTTCTAGCTAGTACGGAATAACTGTAGTGTTCTAGCTGAAGCACTGGGAATAACTGTAGTGTTCTAGCTGAAGCACGAATAACTGTAGTGTTCTAGCACGGGAATAACTGTAGTGTTCTAGCTGAAGTACGGGAATAACTGTAGTGTTCTAGCTGAAGTACTGGGAATAACTGTAGTGTTCTAGCGCTGGGAATAACTGTAGTGTTCTAGCTGAAGTCGGGAATAACTGTAGTGTTCTAGCTGAAGCAGAATAACTGTAGTGTTCTAGCTGAAGCACGGGAATAACTGTAGTGTTCTAGCTGGGAATAACTGTAGTGTTCTAGCTGAAGTACGAATAACTGTAGTGTTCTAGCTAGCTGTAGTGTTCTAGAATAACTGTAGTGTTCTAGCTGAATAACTGTAAGCTGGGAATAACTGCAGTGTGGAATAACTTAGCCAAGCTGGAATAACTGTAGTGTTCTAGCTGAAGTACGGGAATAACTGTAGTGTTCTAGCTGAAGCACGGGAATAACTGTAGTGTTCTAGCTGAAGCACTGGGAATAACTGTAGTGTTCTAGCTGAAGCACGGGAATAACTGTAGTGTTCTAGCTGAAGTACTGGGAATAACTGTAGTGTTCTAGCTGAAGCACGGGAATAACTGTAGTGTTCTAGCTGAAGCATCGGGAATAACTGTAGGGTTCTAGCTGAAGCACGGGAATAACTGGTGTTCTAGCTGAAGCACGGGGAATAACTGGTGTTCTAGCTGAAGCACGGGAATAACTGTAGTGTTCTAGCTGAAGCACGGGAATAACTGGTGTTCTAGCTGAAGCACGGGAATAACTGGTGTTCTAGCTGAAGCACGGGAATAACTGTAGTGTTCTAGCTGAAGCACGGGAATAACTGTAGTGTTCTAGCTGAAGCACGGGAATAACTGTAGTGTTCTAGCTGAAGTACGGGAATAACTGTAGTGTTCTAGCTGAAGCACGGGAATAACTGTAGTGTTAGATGCTGAAGCACGGGAATAACTGTAGTGTTCTAGCTGAAGCACGGGAATAACTGTAGTGTTAGATGCTGAAGCACGGGAATAACTGTAGTGTTCTAGCTGAAGTACTGGGAATAACTGTAGTGTTCTAGCTGAAGCACGGGAATAACTGTAGTGTTCTAGCTGAAGTACTGGGAATAACTGTAGTGTTCTAGCTGAAGCACGGGAATAACTGTAGTGTTCTAGCTGAAGCACGGGAATAACTGTAGGGTTCTAGCTGAAGCACGGGAATAACTGTAGTGTTCTAGCTGAAGCACGGGAATAACTGTAGTGTTCTAGCTGAAGCACGGGAATAACTGTAGTGTTCTAGCTGAAGCACGGGAATAACTGTAGTGTTCTAGCTGAAGCACGGGAATAACTGTAGTGTTAGATGCTGAAGTACGGGGAATAACTGTAGTGTTCTAGCTGAAGTACGGGGAATAACTGTAGTGTTAGATGCTGAAGTACGGGGAATAACTGTAGTGTTCTAGCTGAAGTACGGGGAATAACTGTAGTGTTAGATGCTGAAGCACGGGAATAACTGTAGTGTTCTAGCTGAAGCACGGGAATAACTGTAGTGTTAGATGCTGAAGTGCACGGGAATAACTGTAGTGTTCTAGCTGAAGTACTGGGAATAACTGTAGTGTTCTAGCTGAAGTACGGTGAATAACTGTAGTGTTCTAGCTGAAGTACTGGGAATAACTGTAGTGTTCTAGCTGAAGTACGGGGAATAACTGTAGTGTTCTAGCTGAAGCACGGGAATAACTGTAGGGTTCTAGCTGAAGCACGGGAATAACTGTAGTGTTCTAGCTGAAGCACGGGAATAACTGTAGTGTTCTAGCTGAAGCACGGGAATAACTGTAGTGTTCTAGCTGAAGCACGGGAATAACTGTAGTGTTCTAGCTGAAGCACGGGAATAACTGTAGTGTTAGATGCTGAAGCACGGGAATAACTGTAGTGTTCTAGCTGAAGCACGGGAATAACTGTAGTGTTAGATGCTGAAGCACGGGAATAACTGTAGTGTTCTAGCTGAAGCACGGGAATAACTGTAGTGTTAGATGCTGAAGCACGGGGAATAACTGTAGTGTTCTAGCTGAAGTACTGGGAATAACTGTAGTGTTCTAGCTGAAGTACTGGGAATAACTGTAGTGTTCTAGCTGAAGTACTGGGAATAACTGTAGTGTTCTAGCTGAAGTACGGGGAATAACTGTAGTGTTCTAGCTGAAGTACTGGGAATAACTGTAGTGTTCTAGCTGAAGCACGGGAATAACTGTAGTGTTCTAGCTGAAGCACGGGAATAACTGTAGTGTTCTAGCTGAAGCACGGGAATAACTAGTGTTCTAGCTGAAGTCACGGGAATAACTGTTGGGTTAGATGCTGAAGTACTGGGAATAACTGTAGTGTTCTAGCTGAAGTACTGGGAATAACTGTAGTGTTCTAGCTGAAGCACGGGAATAACTGTAGTGTTCTAGCTGAAGCACGGGAATAACTGTAGTGTTCTAGCTGAAGTACTGGGAATAACTGTAGTGTTCTAGCTGAAGCACGGGAATAACTGTAGTGTTCTAGCTGAAGCACGGGAATAACTGTAGTGTTCTAGCTGAAGCACGGGAATAACTGTAGTGTTAGATGCTGAAGCACGGGAATAACTGTAGTGTTCTAGCTGAAGCACGGGAATAACTGTAGTGTTAGATGCTGAAGCAGGGGAATAACTGTAGTGTTCTAGCTGAAGTACTGGGAATAACTGTAGTGTTCTAGCTGAAGTACTGGGAATAACTGTAGTGTTCTAGCTGAAGCACGGGAATAACTGTAGTGTTCTAGCTGAAGCACGGGAATAACTGTAGTGTTCTAGCTGAAGTACTGGGAATAACTGTAGTGTTCTAGCTGAAGCACGGGAATAACTGTAGTGTTCTAGCTGAAGTACTGGGAATAACTGTAGTGTTCTAGCTGAAGCACGGGAATAACTGTAGTGTTCTAGCTGAAGCACGGGAATAACTGTAGGGTTCTAGCTGAAGCACGGGAATAACTGGTGTTCTAGCTGAAGCACGGGAATAACTGGTGTTCTAGCTGAAGCACGGGAATAACTGTAGTGTTCTAGCTGAAGCACGGGAATAACTGGTGTTCTAGCTGAAGCACGGGAATAACTGGTGTTCTAGCTGAAGTGGGAATAACTGTAGTGTTCTAGCTGAAGCACGGGAATAACTGTAGTGTTCTAGCTGAAGCACGGGAATAACTGTAGTGTTCTAGCTGAAGCACGGGAATAACTGTAGTGTTCTAGCTGAAGCACGGGAATAACTGTAGTGTTAGATGCTGAAGCACGGGAATAACTGTAGTGTTCTAGCTGAAGCACGGGAATAACTGTAGTGTTAGATGCTGAAGCACGGGAATAACTGTAGTGTTCTAGCTGAAGTACTGGGAATAACTGTAGTGTTCTAGCTGAAGCACGGGAATAACTGTAGTGTTCTAGCTGAAGTACTGGGAATAACTGTAGTGTTCTAGCTGAAGCACGGGAATAACTGTAGTGTTCTAGCTGAAGCACGGGAATAACTGTAGGGTTCTAGCTGAAGCACGGGAATAACTGTAGTGTTCTAGCTGAAGCACGGGAATAACTGTAGTGTTCTAGCTGAAGCACGGGGAATAACTGTAGTGTTCTAGCTGAAGCACGGGAATAACTGTAGTGTTCTAGCTGAAGCACGGGAATAACTGTAGTGTTAGATGCTGAAGCACGGGAATAACTGTAGTGTTCTAGCTGAAGTCTGGGAATAACTGTAGTGTTAGATGCTGAAGCACGGGAATAACTGTAGTGTTCTAGCTGAAGCACGGGAATAACTGTAGTGTTAGATGCTGAAGCACGGGAATAACTGTAGTGTTCTAGCTGAAGCACGGGAATAACTGTAGTGTTAGATGCTGAAGTACGGGAATAACTGTAGTGTTCTAGCTGAAGTACTGGGAATAACTGTAGTGTTCTAGCTGAAGCACGGTGAATAACTGTAGTGTTCTAGCTGAAGTACTGGGAATAACTGTAGTGTTCTAGCTGAAGCACGGAATAACTGTAGTGTTCTAGCTGAAGCACGGGAATAACTGTAGGGTTCTAGCTGAAGCACGGGAATAACTGTAGTGTTCTAGCTGAAGCACGGGAATAACTGTAGTGTTCTAGCTGAAGCACGGGAATAACTGTAGTGTTCTAGCTGAAGCACGGGAATAACTGTAGTGTTCTAGCTGAAGCACGGGAATAACTGTAGTGTTAGATGCTGAAGCACGGGAATAACTGTAGTGTTCTAGCTGAAGTACGGGGAATAACTGTAGTGTTAGATGCTGAAGTACGGGGAATAACTGTAGTGTTCTAGCTGAAGTACGGGGAATAACTGTAGTGTTAGATGCTGAAGTACGGGGAATAACTGTAGTGTTCTAGCTGAAGTACTGGGAATAACTGTAGTGTTCTAGCTGAAGTACTGGGAATAACTGTAGTGTTCTAGCTGAAGTACTGGGAATAACTGTAGTGTTCTAGCTGAAGTACGGGGAATAACTGTAGTGTTCTAGCTGAAGTACTGGGAATAACTGTAGTGTTCTAGCTGAAGCACGGGAATAACTGTAGTGTTCTAGCTGAAGCACGGGAATAACTGTAGTGTTCTAGCTGAAGCACGGGAATAACTAGTGTTCTAGCTGAAGTACGGGGAATAACTGTTGGGTTAGATGCTGAAGTACTGGGAATAACTGTAGTGTTCTAGCTGAAGTACTGGGAATAACTGTAGTGTTCTAGCTGAAGTACGGGGAATAACTGTAGTGTTCTAGCTGAAGTACGGGGAATAACTGTAGTGTTCTAGCTGAAGTACTGGGAATAACTGTAGTGTTCTAGCTGAAGCACGGGAATAACTGTAGTGTTCTAGCTGAAGTACGGGGAATAACTGTAGTGTTCTAGCTGAAGTACGGGGAATAACTGTTGGGTTAGATGCTGAAGTACGGGGAATAACTGTAGTGTTAGATGCTGAAGTACGGGGAATAACTGTAGTGTTCTAGCTGAAGTACGGGGAATAACTGTTGGGTTAGATGCTGAAGTACGGGGAATAACTGTTGGGTTAGATGCTGAAGTACGGGGAATAACTGTTGGGTTAGATGCTGAAGTACGGGGAATAACTGTTGGGTTAGATGCTGAAGTACGGGGAATAACTGTTGGGTTAGATGCTGCCCACACCGCTTGCGTCAAGTTGTGAATGTTCTAAATAAATGTACACAAACATGTTTTTCAATCATTTCATCCAAACTGGGCGCGCGTCAACAAGCATTTGCGTAGCTAGGCGCCAAAATAGAACTTTGTTCTATTTTTTTTTACACTTGACGTGCTGCAAGTTCCTACTCTCCCATCTCATTGGTTTTTAGGAGCATATACCCACGTGGGTGATTGAAAGATGAACTGAGATCCACACTCCAGTCCAGTTGGTGGTGGTAATGCACCTGGAAGTTTGTTGCCAACCGCCATATAAAGTCCAAAGAAGAAGTCTGAAGGAGGAGAGATGACTAGAAACTAACTTCCCCTTTTTATCTGTGGATTCATTATCGGAGTAGGGAACACTCGGTTTTGTGTGACAAATTCTAGAAAGATCCAGGGAAAAAAGGACCTTGTTCATTTCAGGTAAAATAACAACCCAATGTTTATATCCCAGGACAAATGACCTACAGTGAGGGAAAAAAGTATTTGATCCCCTGCTGATTTTGTACGTTTGCCCACTGACAAAGAAATGATCAGTCTATAATTTTAATGGTAGGTTTATTTGAACAGTGAGAGACAGAATAACAACAAAAAAATCCAGAAAAACGCATGTGAATTTTTTTGGAAATTGATTTGCATTTTAATGAGGGAAATAAGTATTTGACCCCTCTGCAAAACATGACTTAGTACTTGGTGACAAAACCCTTGTTGGCAATCACAGAGGTCAGACGTTTCTTGTAGTTGGCCACTAGGTTTGCACACATTTCAGGAAGGATTTTGTCCCACTCCTCTTTGCAGATCTTCTCCAAGTCAATAAGGTTTTGAGGCTGACGTTTGGCAACTCGAACCGTAGCTAGCTAAATGCCATGAATGTTTTAATGTGTTTCGACCTGTCCCCAAATTAATATAGTTGGTTCAGAGTTCGTTTTGATATTTCAACCTGCCGTGTCCAGATCGCGTCTGGTGTGGATGGACAAAATCAACATGCGCGCGATGGGGCACACGGTGATGCAACCAGTCAGGATGCACTCGCCCGGTCTAGTCAGCGTGTTTGCTGAAACAAGCACACTAATGAGCCTCTTCATTCTCTCGCTTGGATTCATCAACACATTTTAAAACTGCTGATCAATTGAAATAAACACCTTCTGACTATATGACTGCGGTACCGTCTGGTTCAGCAGCAGCTGTAGGGTTAACTATATGACTGTATTCTCCAGGTATCGTCTGGTTCAGCAGCAGCTGAAGGGTTAACTATATGACTGTATTCTCCAGGTATCGTCTGGCCCAGCAGCAGTTAAAAGAGATGAAGAAGAGAGGTTTAAAGGAAGCCACACAGCTCTATCATGTCTCACAGAGCCCTGTCCACGACACTCTGCTGGAGGACTCCCCCACCTCCACCCCTACCCCTACCCAGCCAGGGTTAACCCTCCCTGGGCTCAGCCCCAACCCCAGCCCCCTGGACCTCCAGGAAGCGGATTCTAATCTGAGCCGGTTTCGTATCACCGCCCCCTTCCCCGAGCCCAGGGTCCCACAGCGCAGCTCGGCTACTCTGCCAGACAGACTGAGCCCCAGGGTGGAGCTGGTCCTGGGGCCTCCCGTGGCCGGATACATGAGAGAAGGTGGGGGAGGAGGTGGAGGGAGCTCCAAACGACGAGACCGCACGGCAGACTGGGTGGAGATGGTGGAGAGGACTGGGTTAGGAGGGATGGGAGGAGGAGGCATTCCCTCCAACTCGTACCAGAAAAACCCAAACTGCAGACGGACATCTAGCTTTCACGACACCAAGCCCCCACCTCCCCCAGCAGCCCCATGTCGCCCCCACAGGGAGAGGAGTCAGACCCAGGTAATAACCAATAACAACCAGGAAGGTAATTCATTTTTTAAATTTAACTAGGCAAGTCAGTTAAGAACAAATTCTTATTTTCAATGACGGCCTGAGGAACATTGGCCTTGTTCAGGGGCAGAACAACAGTTGTTTACCTTGTCAGCTCGGGGATTCGATCTAGGAACCTTTCGGTTACTGGCCCAACGCTCTAACCACTAGGCTACCTGCCACCCCAATAACCAATAACAACCACGAAGGTGATAACCAATAACAACCAGGAAGGTGATAACCAATAACAACCAGGAAGGTGATAACCAATAACAACCAGGAAGGTGATAACCAATAACAACCTGGAAGGTGATAACCAATAACAACCTGGAAGGTGATAACCAATAACAACCAGGACCACAATGGAAACAAGTCAGTAGGCTTTGTGTTTTTATTCCTTGATAATATTTAATGTATGTATTGTTGTACTCAAATGACAGTGTACATATGCACAATTAATGATTAATTCATCCTTTCATCTATTAATTAATTCAGGTGGGTTCCCGTACCAGGACCCTCCCCGAGGGCAGCTGTAGGACCCGGGGAACCTTGGAGAACCAGACCCAGAACCCGGCCTACCCCCCCTATCCCATCCCAGAGCAGAGCACCCCTGACTGGGCCAGGCCCAAACCGCGACCCCCTTGGCCTGGGGACGACAGGAGAAGACCCTGGGTGGAGACTGGATGTCCTCCGTGTTTCAGTAACAAACCCAAACACGCTGAAAACAACGACACCTGCTTGATCTCTGACCCCAAAAAGACAGAGACCAACACTACAACGGCGGCCATGTTAGGATCTGAGCTGCTTAGCAACCCTGAACTCACCCTGGAGAGGCGGAGGATCGGTGATAGAAGAGGAGGAGGTGGAGATAAAGGAGAGAGAGGCGGGACTTCAGGTATAGGTGGACCAGGATTAGGACCAGGGGCGGGGTCTCGTGGTTGCCCTGCTTACCTCACCCCGGACCGGGCGGAGCGGGCAGAACATAACTGGAACCGTCGAGGCCCTTCCCCGATTCAGAGAAATATCCTGGCCAGGAAGCTGAGAGAGGCTCAGTCCTGCAACACCGCCTCTGACCAGCAGGGGCGCCATAACCAACAGCAGCAGAGGCAGCGCAGCTCCACATTTAGCGTGTCTGCCAGTGAACAAAGGAAGGGGAGGTGCAGGTCTCTTCCTCTGTCTGGAGACTCCCCCTATGGACTGACTGAGGCAGAGCAATGCATGCTGGATCTAGATATGACCTCGCTATACCTGGGAGAGGATGAGTTCTGACCTGTTCACACCTAGAGGGGAGGAGAGGGTTAAAACGGACACTGAAGAGAGGAAAGAAAAGCAAGGGGTTGAGAAGAGGACCTGTCTTGTTGCCTAGAAGGTGCCCAGAGGAGGAAGAGGAGGAGAGGAGGAAGAGGAGGAAGAGAGGAGAGGAAAGGAGAGGACGAAGAGGAGGAGAAGCGGAAGAAGAGGAAGAGGAGGAAGAGAGGAGAGGAAGAGAGGAGAGGAAAGGAGAGGACGAAGAGGAGGAGAAGCAGAAGAGGAGGAAGAGAAGAGGAGGAAGAGAGGGGAAGAGAGGAGAGGAAAGGAGAGGAGGAAAGGAGAGGAGAGGAGGAAGAGAGGGGAAGAGAGGAGAGGAAAGGAGAGGAGGAGAGGAGAGGAGGAAGTTGTAAAGACATAACTGAGCCTTTTCTTTTTTTTCCACTCTTTTACTGAAAACCCTTTGGGCAACGCTTGACACCCAGCATCATAACACGTTATGACACAGTTATAACCATGTCATAACAGCTGACATAACTTGTAACTTATCATAATATGGTCATAACACTGTCATCAAATCAAATTGTATTTGTCACATATACCTTAATGCTTGCTTACAAGCCCTTAGCCAACAATGCAGTTTTAAGAAGAATAAGAGTTAAGAAAATAATAATAATACTAATAAAAGTAACAATAAAATAACAATAACGAGGCAATATACAGGGGGTACCGGTACAGAGTCAATATACAGGGGGTATCGGTACAGAGTCAATATACAGGGGGTACCGGTACAGAGTCAATATACAGGGGGTATCGGTACAGAGTCAATATACAGGGGGTACTGTACAGAGTCAATATACAGGGGGTACTGTACAGAGTCAATATACAGGGGGTACTGCACAGAGTCAATATACAGGGTACTGTACAGAGTCAATATACAGGGGGTACTGCACAGAGTCAATATACAGGGGGTACTGCACAGAGTCAATATACAGGGGGTATCGGTACAGAGTCAATATACAGGGGGTATCGGTACAGAGTCAATATACAGGGGGTACCGGTACAGAGTCAATATACAGGGGGTATCGGTACAGAGTCAATATACAGGGGGTACCGGTACAGAGTCAATATACAGGGGGTACAGGTTAGTCGAGGCACTTTAAAGTACTACTTAAGTAGTTTTTTGGGGGTATCTGTACTTTACTTTTTATATTTTTGACAACTTTTACTTCACTACATTCCTAAAATGTACTTTTTATACCCAAAAGTACTTTTGAATTTCCATAGCATTTTGAATGCTTAGCAGGACAGGAAATTGGCCTAAGAGAACACGTGGTCATCCCTACTGCCTCTGATCTGGCGGACTCACTAAACACAAATGCATGTTTCGTAAATTATGTAGGAGTGTTGGAGTGTGCCCCTGGCTATCCGTAAATTTAAAAAAAAAAAGACAAGAAAATAGTGCCGTCTTCTTTTCTTAATATAAGGAATTTTTTTAAAGATTTTTACTTTTGATACTTAACTATATTTGTGCAATTACATTTACTTTTGATACTTACTGCAAGTATATTTACAACCAAATACTTTTAGACTTTTACTCAAGTAGTATTTTACTGGGTGACTTTCAATTTTACTTAAGTAACTTTCTATGAAGGTATGTATGACAATTGGTTACTTTTTCCACCAATGTAGATATATGTGTAGGTGTAGATGTAGGTAGGGGTAAAGTGACTGCATAGATAATAAACAGCGAGTGTAACAAAAAAAGGGGGAGGGGCAATGCAAATAGTCTGGCTAGCCATTTGACTAGATGTTCAGGAGTCTTATGGCTTGGGGGTAGAAGCTGTTGAGAAGCCTCTTGGACCTAGACTTGGCGCTCCGGTACCGCTTGCCGTGCGGTAGCAGAGAGAACAGTCTAGGGTGGCTGGAGTCTTTGGCAATTATTAGGGCCTTCCTCTGACACCGCCTGGTATAGAGGTCCTGCATGGCAGGAAGCTTGGCCCCGGTGATGTCCTGGGCCGTACGCACTACCCTCTGTAGTGCCGTGCGGTCGGAGGTTGAGCAGTTAATATAGTTGGTTCAGAGTTTGATATTTCAACCTGAGAGTCCTGATCGCGTCTGGCGTGGATGGACAAAATCAACACAGTGATGCAACCAGTCAGGATGCTCTCAATGGTGTAGCTGTGGAACTTTTTGAGAATCTGAGGATCCATGCCAAATCTTTTCAGTCTCCTGAGGGGGAATAGGTATTGTCGTGCCCTCTTCATGACTATCTTGGTGTGTTTGGACCATGATAGTTTGTTGGTGATGTGGACACCAAGGAACTTGAAGCTCTCAACCTGCTCCACTACAGCCCCGTCGATGAGAATGGGGGCGTTCTCAGCCCTCCTTTTCCTGTAGTCCACGATCATCTCCTTTGTCTTGATCACGTTGAGGGAGATGTTGTTATCCTGGCACAACACTGCCAGTTCTCTGACCTCCTCCCTATAGAATGTCTCATCATTGTCGGTGATCAGGTCGACCACCGTTATGTTGTCAGCAAACTTAATGATGGTGTTGGAGTCGTGCCTGGCCATGCAGTCGTGGGTGAACAGGGAGCACAGGAGGGGACTGAGCACGCACCCCTGAGGGGCCCCGGTGTTGAGGATCAGCGTGGCAGACGTGTTGTTGCCTACCCTTACCACCTGGGGGCGGCCCATCAGGAAGTCCAGGATCCAGTTGCAGAGGGAGGTGTTCAGTCCCAGGGTCCTTAGCTTAGTGATGAGCTTTGAGGGCACTATGGTGTTGAACGCTGAGCTGTAGTCAATGAATAGCATTCTCACGTAGGTGTTCCTTTTGTCCAGGTGGGAAAGGGCAGTGTGGAGTGCAATAGAGATTGCATCATCTGTGGATCTGTTTGGGAGGTATGCAAATTGGAGTGGGTCCAGGGTTGCTGAGATGATGGTGTTGATGTGAGCCACCACCAGCCTTTCAAAGCACTTCATGGCTTCAGGGGTGAGTGCTACGGGTCGGTAGACATTTAGGCAGGTTACCTTGGTGTTCTTGGGCACAGGGACTATTGTGGTCCGCTTTAAACATGTAGGTATTACAGACTGTTGGTCAGCGCATGCTCTGAGAACACGTCCTGGTAATCCGTCTGATCCTGGGGTCTTGTAAATGTTGACCTGTTTAAAGGTCTTACTCACATCGGCTACGGAGAGCGTGAACACACAGTCATTCGGAATAGCTGGTGCTCTCATGCATGCTTCAGTGTTGCTTGCCTTGAAGCGCGCATAGAAGTCATTTAGCTGATTTGGTAGGCTTGTGTCACTGGGCAGCTCGCGGCTGGGCTTCCATTTGTAGTCCATAATAGTTTGCAGGCCCTGCCACATCCAACGAGTGTCAGAGCCGGTGTAGTAGTTTGTCTTAGTCCTGTATTGATTCTTTGCCTGTTTGATGGTTCGTCGGAGGGCAAAGCGGGATTTCTTATAAGTGTCCGGGTTAGAGTCCCGCTCCTTGAAAGCAGCAGCTCTACCCTTTAGCTTAGTGTGGATGTTGCCTGTAATCCATGGCTTCTGGTTGGGGTATGTACGTACGGCCACTGTGGGGACGACGTCGTCAATGCACTTATTGATGAAGCCGGTGACTGATGTGGTGTATTCCTTAATGCCATCGGATGAATCCCGGAACATATTCCAGTCTGTGCTAGCAAAACAGTCCTGTAGCTTAGCATCCGCGTCATCTGACCACTTCCGCATTGAGCGAGTCACTGGTACTTCCTGTTTGAGTTTTTGCTTATAAACAGGAATCAGGAGGATATAATTATGGTCAGATTTGCCAAATGGAGGGCGAGGGAGAGCTTTGTATGCGTCTCTGTGTGCGGAGTAAAGGTGGTCTAGAGTTTTTTTTTCCTCTGGTTGCACATGTGACATGCTGGTAGAAATGAGGTAAAACAGATTTTAGTTTCCCTGCATTAAAGTCCCCGGCCACTAGGAGCGTCGCCTCTGGATGAGTGTTTTTCTGTTTGCTTATAGCCGGATACAGCTGGTTGAGTGAGGTCTTAGTGGCAGCATCGGTTTGTGGTGGTAAATAGACAGCTATGAATAATATAGATGATAAATAGTGTGGTCTACAGCTTATCATGAGATACTCTACCTCAGGCGAGCAAAACCTTGAGACTTCCTTAATAATAGATTTTGTGCACCAGCTGTTATTGACAAATAGACACAGACCACCACCCCTTGTCTTACCGGAGGCAGCTGTTCTGTCTTGCCGATGGACCGAAACCCAGCCAGCTGTATGTTATCCATGTCGTCTTTCAGCCACGACTCAGTGAAACAGAAGATATTACAGTTTTTAATGTCCGGTTGGTAGGATAGTCTCGAACGGAGCTCATCCAGTTTATTCTTCAATGATTCCACGTTGGTGGGTTACCCAATCGCCAACAAATTCTCACAAGGCTCCTGGATCTGCGTCCCCTGTAACCGGGCATATGACAGGATTTGGGCCTGGTCCGGTATCAGTGGTAAATCCTTTGCGTCACACCTGTTATTTTATGGCTGGTTATGACACCTACATGTGTGTCAAGTGTCAAAACCCACATTTATTCAAATTAGTTTTGTTTGAGAGTTTTGTTTCTTAAAATCCTTTCATTGTTGTTGCAATGAATTCTTTTTTTGTGTCATCATATTTTAAATAACTTGCAGAAAATACAATTTATGACACTGTGATGAACCTTTACGACCATCCTGTGTCACTTTGCTTGGACTAAGAAAATACACTTTCTACAACGGGTTGGTCAAAACAAGGTAAGCATATGACGCAAAAATTGGCATCTTGTTTTCTGTTGCGTCTGACACATCCCTGTGCATCCATTGTCCCATCAGCCCAGCCAGCCAATTCATTCAATTGTTTTCTTCCTCTGTAAAAAGCTTCTAGACATTATCTCCCTTTGCTTCTAGTCTACATTTGGTTTGCAACAACGGGGGTTTGTAAAAACGTTGCTGTCTGTCTCTCGACAATTGGGGACATTTTTTTATATTGAAATTCGATCTCCTATTGAGAATTAACGTGTCTGGACAAGACTGACATTTTTTCTCAGCCAGTAAAAATCATGAGTCAGCATAATTTTTATACTGTATAAAATACAAACGACATGAAATGCAGCTAGTTTGCTGTTTTACCAGCTTCAGTTTGAAGCGATTGTGTTAGCTGTGTAGTTGGCTAGCTCCTCTGAACAGTAGCCTGACGAGAGAGAGCACATTTTCTGTGCCAGGCGAAATCGCACATCATTACGTCATTGTTACGGATGTATCCACAACAGCTTAAACAATCGCAAATGCAGCTACTTTTCTGTTTATTATAGCTGCACTGTTTGACCTGACTGTGTTAGCTGTAGTTGGCTAGCTAGCTAGCAAGGGATAAGAGCGTTGCCACCCAGCATGGCAACAGAACATTTAGAATGAACGACTGGGTCGCGTCCATAGATACAGAACAAAGACTGAACGACTGGGTCGCGTCCATAGATACAGAACAAAGACTGAACGACTGGGTCGCGTCCATAGATACAGAACAATGACTTAACGACTGGGTCGCGTCCATAGATACAGAACAAAGACTTAACGACTGGGTCGCGTCCATAGATAGAGAACAAAGACTGAACGACTGGGTCGCGTCCATAGATACAGAACAAAGACTTAACGACTGGGTCGCGTCCATAGATTCAGAACAAAGACTGAACGACTGGGTCGCGTCCATAGATACAGAACAAAGACTGAACGACTGGGTCGCGTCCATAGATACAGAACAAAGACTGAACGACTGGGTCAGTCCATAGATACAGAACAAAGACTGAACGACTGGGTCGCGTCCATAGATACAGAACAAAGACTGAACGACTGGGTCGCGTCCATAGATACAGAACAAAGACTGAACGACTGGGTCGCTACCCATAGATACAGAACAAAGACTGAACGACTGGGTCGCGTACAGAACAAAGACTGAACGACATAGATACAGAACAAAGACTGAACGACTGGGTCGCCCATAGATACAGAACAAAGACTGAACGACTGGGTCGCGTCCATAGATACAGAACAAAGACTGAACGACTGGGTCGCGTCCATAGATACAGAACAAAGACTGAACGACTGGGTCGCGTCCATAGATACAGAACAAAGACTGAACGACTGGGTCGCGTCCATAGATACAGAACAAAGACTGAACGACTGGGTCGCTGGCCCATAGATACAGAACAAAGACTGAACGACTGGGTCGGCGTCCATAGATACAGAACAAAGACTGAACGACTGGGTCGCGTCCATAGATACAGAACAAAGACTGAACGACTGGGTCGCTAGCCCATAGATACAGAACAAAGACTGAACGACTGGGTCGCGTCCATAGATACAGAACAAAGACTGAACGACTGGGTCGCGTCCATAGATACAGAACAAAGACTGAACGACTGGGTCGCGTCCATAGATACAGAACAAAGACTGAACGACTGGGTCGCGTCCATAGATACAGAACAAAGACTGAACGACTGGGTCGCGTCCCATAGATACAGAACAAAGACTGAACGACTGGGTCGCTCCATAGATACAGAACAAAGACTGAACGACTGGGTCGCGCCCATAGATACAGAACAAAGACTGAACGACTGGGTCGCGTCCATAGATACAGAACAAAGACTGAACGACTGGGTCGCGTCCATAGATACAGAACAAAGACTGAACGACTGGGTCGCGTCCATAGATACAGAACAAAGACTGAACGACTGGGTCGCGTCCATAGATACAGAACAAAGACTGAACGACTGGGTCGCGTCCATAGATACAGAACAAAGACTGAACGACTGGGTCGCTCCATAGATACAGAACAAAGACTGAACGACTGGGTCGCGTCCATAGATACAGAACAAAGACTGAACGACTGGGTCGCGTCCATAGATACAGAACAAAGACTGAACGAGGCGAGCCATAGATACAGAACAAAGACTGAACGACTGGGTCGTCCATAGATACAGAACAAAGACTGAACGACTGGGTCGCGCCCATAGATACAGAACAAAGACTGAACGACTGGGTCGCGTCCATAGATACAGAACAAAGACTGAACGACTGGGTCGCGTCCATAGATACAGAACAAAGACTGAACGACTGGGTCGCTGGCCCATAGATACAGAACAAAGACTGAACGACTGGGTCGCTACCCATAGATACAGAACAAAGACTGAGCGACTGGGTCGCTCCATAGATACAGAACAAAGACTGAACGACTGGGTCGCGCGTCCATAGATACAGAACAAAGACTGAACGACTGGGTCGCGTCCATAGATACAGAACAAAGACTGAACGACTGGGTGGCGTCCATAGATACAGAACAAAAGACTGAACGACTGGGTCGCGTCCATAGATACAGAACAAAGACTGAACGACTGGGTCGCGTCCATAGATACAGAACAAAAGACTGAACGACTGGGTCGCGTCCATAGATACAGAACAAAGACTGAACGACTGGGTCGCGTCCATAGATACAGAACAAAGACTGAACGACTGGGTCGCGCCTCAACCTAACATAGAGCAACCATAGATGTGTCGGGACTAGGCCTATATTTTCACTGAGGGATGACTAAATTCATCAAAGTAATGTGTTTTATTTAATTGGAAACCCTTTGTAGAAAAGCTATTGTACACTCCAGGTTGTGCAATGACCGCAGCACAGCCGTGCTAACAGTGGCTCCGTCTCGTACCTAATGACCGCAGCACAGCCGTGCTAACAGCGGCTCCGTCTCGTACCTAATGACCGCAGCACAGCCGTGCCTCACAGCGGCTCCGTCTCGTACCTAATGACCGCAGCACAGCCGTGCTAACAGCGGCTCCGTCTCGTACCTAATGACCGCAGCACAGCCGTGCTAACAGCGGCTCGGTCTCGTACCTACGACCGCAGCACAGCCGTGCTAACAGCGGCTCCGTCTCGTACCTATGACCGCAGCACAGCCGTGCTAACAGCGGCTCCGCTTCGTACCTACGACCGCAGCACAGCCGTGCTAACAGCGGCTCCGCTTCGTACCTACGACCGCAGCACAGCCGTGCTAACAGCGGCTCCGTCTCGTACCTATGACCGCAGCACAGCCGTGCTAACAGCGGCTCGCCGTACCTCACGACCGCAGCACAGCCCGTGCTAACAGCGGCTCCGCTCCATTATCGACCGCAGCACAGCCGTGCTAACAGCGGCTCCGTCTCGTACCTACGACCGCAGCACAGCCGTGCTAAAAATATTATTTACAACACCGTACAATTGCTTTATTATGACAAGAAACACTATGACATCATAATCATATAAACCAGATGGCCTGTCACGTACAGGCCCTTATAACAGTCATCAGTCACATAGAGGGCGTCTTGTCCTGATCCTGAAATCTGCTCCTGCATTCATCCCAGTCATCAGAAACAGAGCACTGGGGTAGGTGCATGTCTCACATCAATGTGTGAGAAAATATACAATGATAATTTAATATGGTTAATTTCAGAAAATGTTATATAACATAAACATACTGTTGACACACAGGCCATGGTGTAATGGAATAGTTTTGCCTTGTGTTGTGGGTTTTGACACTCTTCTGTAGGTGTCGTAAGCAGCCATGAAATAACTACTGTTGTAGGTTATGACACTCTTATGTAGGTGTCGTAACCAGCTATGCAATAACGCAATGTATGTCACAACAGGGTGTAAATATGTGTTATGACAAGTCAAGTCAGCTTTTATGACATATACACATATTATGATGCTGGGTGTCATGTCAAGTAAAAATGTTACCCCCATTTGGATATCAGAGCAATGATGTCACAGCAGATTGTCTTTGTCTGTCTGTGACACTGAGCTCCTCAGAGACATTCATTCCTACAGGACTGCTACAATTCTGTACAAACAATGTTACCGTTCCTGCCAAAGGAACTCTGTCTGTCTGTGTCTGTCTGTCTGTCTGTCCCTCTGTGACACGGTGACCTTCTCAGAGACAATTTTTGGTTTCAAGGACAAGAACTGGTACCACATGCCATGATGGACACACGTCAGAATGTTACCAAATACTGTTACATGTTCTGCCAAAGGTCAACGCTGTTCTCTTTTCAGACCCTACTGTCTGTTTTCATTCATGACTGTTTCAAGGGATGCCAACATATATCACTACTGTCCTACTCTGTGGAGTGTGTCCTGTCTACTAAGGCGATATTATGTCAGTATTCGATGTATTGCATTTGATTTTATGTGTTTGTATTTCTCATTAGTGTTATGAGAGTGATGTTTGTGTTGCTCATTAATGTTATGAGTGATTGATGTTTGTGTTGCTCATTAGTGTTATGAGTGATTGATGTTTGTGTTGCTCATTAGTGTTATGAGTGATTGATGTTTGTATTGCTCATTAGTGTTATTGATGTGTGTGTTGCTCATTAGTGTTATGAGTGATTGATGTTTGTGTTGCTCATTAGTGTTATGAGTGATTGATGTTTGTGTTGCTCATTAGTGTTATGAGTGATTGATGTGTGTGTTGCTCATTAGTGTTATGAGTGATTGATGTGTGTGTTGCTCATTAGTGTTATGAGTGATTGATGTGTGTGTTGCTCATTAGTGTTATGAGTGATTGATGTTTGTGTTGCTCATTAGTGTTATGAGTGATTGATGTTTGTGTTGCTCATTAGTGTTATGAGTGATTGATGTTTGTGTTGCTCATTAGTGTTATGAGTGATTGATGTTTGTATTGCTCATTAGTGTTATGAGTGATTGATGTGAGTGTTGCTCATTAGTGTTATGAGGGATTGATGTTTGTGTTGCTCATTAGTGTTATGAGTGATTGATGTTTGTGTTGCTCATTAGTGTTATGAGTGATTGATGTTTGTGTTGCTCATTAGTGTTATGAGTGATTGATGTTTGTATTGCTCATTAGTGTTATTGATGTGTGTGTTGCTCATTAGTGTTATGAGTGATTGATGTTTGTGTTGCTCATTAGTGTTATGAGTGATTGATGTTTGTGTTGCTCATTAGTGTTATGAGTGATTGATGTGTGTGTTGCTCATTAGTGTTATGAGTGATTGATGTTTGTATTGCTCATTAGTGTTATTGATGTGTGTGTTGCTCATTAGTGTTATGAGTGATTGATGTTTGTGTTGCTCATTAGTGTTATGAGTGATTGATGTTTGTGTTGCTCATTAGTGTTATGAGTGATTGATGTGTGTGTTGCTCATTAGTGTTATGAGTGATTGATGTGTGTGTTGCTCATTAGTGTTATGAGTGATTGATGTGTGTGTTGCTCATTAGTGTTATGAGTGATTGATGTTTGTGTTGCTCATTAGTGTTATGAGTGATTGATGTTTGTGTTGCTCATTAGTGTTATGAGTGATTGATGTTTGTGTTGCTCATTAGTGTTATGAGTGATTGATGTTTGTATTGCTCATTAGTGTTATGAGTGATTGATGTGAGTGTTGCTCATTAGTGTTATGAGGGATTGATGTGTGTGTTGCTCATTAGTGTTATGAGTGATTGATGTTTGTATTGCTCATTAGTGATATGAGTGATTGATGTGTGTGTTGCTCATTAGTGTTATGAGTGATTGATGTGTGTGTTGCTCATTAGTGTTATGAGTGATTGATGTTTGTGTTGCTCATTAGTGTTATGAGTGATTGATGTGTGTGTTGCTCATTAGTGTTATGAGTGATTGATGTGTGTTGCTCATTAGTGTTATGAGTGATTGATGTTTGTATTGGTCATTAGTGTTATGAGTGATTGATGTTTGTATTGGTCATTAGTGTTATGAGTGATTGATGTTTGTATTGGTCATTAGTGTTATATGAGATTGATGTGAATGTGTATTCTAAGCTTTTACCCAAAGATAACTTTCACTTCACACCTTTTACAAGATGGAGGCTTGTAATTTTCATATTTTTATAAGTGTATTTTCTATGTACTGCTTCATTGCTTTTGTATACAACACACTGTACTACTACTACTACTACGTAGGATACTGTTTATACTACAGTATTAGTGTTTTTGTGATTTATTACAATTCAGGATGATCAACTGTAAAACATCAGGGAGCCGTGTTAGTTCAGAATGCTGGTTTATTATTGTACAAATGCATTTTTAGTTCACATGATAAACGTCTGAACTACCATTCCCCTGCTGTGAGCTTAATGTGTTGCTCATTAGTGTTATGAGTGATTGATGTTTGTGTTGCTCATTAGTGTTATGAGTGATTGATGTTTGTGTTGCTCATTAGTGTTATGAGTGATTGATGTTTGTGTTGCTCATTAGTGTTATGAGTGATTGATGTTTGTATTGCTCATTAGTGTTATGAGTGATTGATGTGAGTGTTGCTCATTAGTGTTATGAGGGATTGATGTGTGTGTTGCTCATTAGTGTTATGAGTGATTGATGTTTGTATTGCTCATTAGTGATATGAGTGATTGATGTGTGTGTTGCTCATTAGTGTTATGAGTGATTGATGTGTGTGTTGCTCATTAGTGTTATGAGTGATTGATGTTTGTGTTGCTCATTAGTGTTATGAGTGATTGATGTGTGTGTTGCTCATTAGTGTTATGAGTGATTGATGTGTGTGTTGCTCATTAGTGTTATGAGTGATTGATGTTTGTATTGGTCATTAGTGTTATGAGTGATTGATGTTTGTATTGGTCATTAGTGTTATGAGTGATTGATGTTTGTATTGGTCATTAGTGTTATATGAGATTGATGTGAATGTGTATTCTAAGCTTTTACCCAAAGATAACTTTCACTTCACACCTTTTACAAGATGGAGGCTTGTAATTTTCATATTTTTATAAGTGTATTTTCTATGTACTGCTTCATTGCTTTTGTATACAACACACTGTACTACTACTACTACTACGTAGGATACTGTTTATACTACAGTATTAGTGTTTTTGTGATTTATTACAATTCAGGATGATCAACTGTAAAACATCAGGGAGCCGTGTTAGTTCAGAATGCTGGTTTATTATTGTACAAATGCATTTTTAGTTCACATGATAAACGTCTGAACTACCATTCCCCTGCTGTGAGCTTAATGTGTCAACTATACCATAAAACTGGAAAGACATTTTTAACTTTCAATATATTTACAAAGAACTGGACAAAGGATGGGGTAAAACAACCACTAGATTGTAACTTTACGTAAAGTTGTGGGGCTTTACGTGGTCGTGGAAGAAGTGTTCTGATTTTTAGATTTGAATGGCAGAAAAATAAGTTGTGGAAGATTTTTCATTCTCTTTAAACGTCTAACTTATTGGGAAAGTGGTCAAAACGGCAGTTGTTTCAAAAAGTCAGTTGGTTCGGTTCCTCAAACAGGTGTCACTCTTGATCGGTAAAAGTCATTTTTTTTTTGTTCTTATTTCAGCTTTTTAGTAGCAGAGAAGGAGAGGAGAATTTCATGCACTCTAACCTGTCGGGGGAAATGGACCAAGCTGATTTGTGTCAAAAGCCACAATAGCCTGAAAGGTTGACGCTTAGCCTGACAATCAGACGGACTTTTGACACAGCCTGACCGTTGACACTCATTTTGTAACAGTTGACAATTGCCACAGAAAGAGTGGAGCCCCTCTCAATATTAGACTGCGTTACATTGAATGGAACACCAAAATAATCTAATAAAATAATCTAATATTTGTATATAAAAGAATTCTTATTAAAAACATCAAAAAGACAGACATAGCAGCCTACCTTCATTTCACCGGTGTTTTCGTCCGTTGTGAGTCAAGGAAGATCTGTGATCTGGGTGCAGTGTGTTCCGATGTCCTGCCTGTTTTTTATCAGTGTGATCCAGTCAGCCCGGCTCCGCGTGGTCCCCTGAAATCCAAATTTAAGATCAGTTTGGCTTCCCCCCCCTGGTGGTCAAGGTACGGAGTTTTGGTATGGATAAGCTGATCCTGGACCTGTGCCTCCGCCTACCACCTGTGTCTATGATACGTCCTCGGTGGAGAATGTGTGGCCAAGTGTCCCAAGTGGCAGCCTATTTCCCATGCAGTGCACTACATTTGACAAAATGACCATAGTGTTTTGGCTAAAAGTAGTGCACTATACAGGGAACAGGGTGCTATTTGGAACCCTTTCTGTTTGATGCACCACACTCTTCTTGCTGGTCCTGGAACAAAAAACAATGTATCTGCAACATTGTACAACATCTGATTCCTACATCTGAAATAGAATGTGTTATTTTTACACAACTGTCATCAGGTACGTTTTGTGATTGACTATATTTTTGAATTTAGTTTTTCCCCCGTGAAGAATTGGTGCCGTGGCCATTTAATTCCCTTTGATTCCAGATGTTTCTCAGAAGCCTTACCATTCGCAACTGGAAACTTTTGAGAAAGATTGGCGCACAAAGTTATTGGCATATTCATTGTATTAAAGTGAATATAAGTTGGTACATGAAGTGGAATATACGAGGCCATTTATTTGGACTGACCAGCAGACAGTGCAGTGAGGGCATAACCACTGGAATAAAATTTGGAGTGGGGGTTTGAGGGGAGGGGGTGCTGGAGCGGTCTGTTAATACAGGACTATTGAAAGACCCCTGCAGACAGCTGGAGCGGTCTGTTAATACAGGACTATTAAAGACCCCGCGCTGCAGACAGCTGGAGCGGTCTGTTAATACAGGACTATTAAAGACCCCGCGCTGCAGATAGCTGGAGCGGTCTGCTAATACAGGACTATTGAAAGACCCCGCGCTGCAGACAGCTGGAGCGGTCTGCTAATACAGGACTATTAAAGACCCCCGCGCTGCAGACAGCTGGAGCGGTCTGCTAATACAGGACTATTAAAGACCGCGCTGCAGACAGCTGGAGCGGTCTGCTAATACAGGACTATTAAAGACCTCGCTGCAGACAGCTGGAGCGGTCTGCTAATACAGGACTATTAAAGACCCCGCGCTGCAGACAGCTGGAGCGGTCTGCTAATACAGGACTATTGAAAGACCCCCGCGCTGCAGACAGCTGGAGCGGTCTGTTAATACAGGACTATTAAAGACCCCCGCGCTGCAGACAGCTGGAGCGGTCTGCTAATACAGGACTATTAAAGACCTCGGCGCTGCAGACAGCTGGAGCGGTCTGTTAATACAGGACTATTAAAGACCCGGCGCTGCAGACAGCTGGAGCGGTCTGTTAATACAGGACTATTAAAGACTCCCGCGCTGCAGACAGCTGGAGCGGTCTGTTAATACAGGACTATTAAAGACCCGGCGCTGCAGACAGCTGGAGCGGTCTGTTAATACAGGACTATTAAAGACCCCCCGCTGCAGACAGCTGGAGCGGTCTGTTAATACAGGACTATTAAAGACCCCCGCGCTGCAGACAGCTGGAGCGGTCTGCTAATACAGGACTATTAAAGACCCCCGCGCTGCAGACAGCTGGAGCGGTCTGTTAATACAGGACTATTAAAGACCCCGCGCTGCAGACAGCTGGAGCGGTCTGTTAATACAGGACTATTAAAGACCCCGCTGCAGACAGCTGGAGCGGTCTGTTAATACAGGACTATTAAAGACCCCCGCGCTGCAGACAGCTGGAGCGGTCTGCTAATACAGGACTATTAAAGACCCCGCGCTGCAGACAGCTGGAGCGGTCTGCTAATACAGGACTATTAAAGACCCCCCGCTGCAGACAGCTGGAGCGGTCTGTTAATACAGGACTATTAAAGACCCCGCTGCAGACAGCTGGAGCGGTCTGTTAATACAGGACTATTAAAGACCCCGCGCTGCAGACAGCTGGAGCGGTCTGTTAATACAGGACTATTAAAGACCTCGCTGCAGACAGCTGGAGCGGTCTGTTAATACAGGACTATTAAAGACCCCTCGCTGCAGACAGCTGGAGCGGTCTGTTAATACAGGACTATTAAAGACCTCGCTGCAGACAGCTGGAGCGGTCTGTTAATACAGGACTATTAAAGACCTCGCTGCAGACAGCTGGAGCGGTCTGTTAATACAGGACTATTAAAGACCCTCGCTGCAGACAGCTGGAGCGGTCTGTTAATACAGGACTATTAAAGACTCGCTGCAGACAGCTGGAGCGGTCTGTTAATACAGGACTATTAAAGACCCCGCGCTGCAGACAGCTGGAGCGGTCTGTTAATACAGGACTATTAAAGACCTCGCGCTGCAGACAGCTGGAGCGGTCTGTTAATACAGGACTATTAAAGACCTCGCTGCAGACAGCTGGAGCGGTCTGTTAATACAGGACTATTAAAGACCCCGCGCTGCAGACAGCTGGAGCGGTCTGTTAATACAGGACTATTAAAGACCCGCGCTGCAGACAGCTGGAGCGGTCTGTTAATACAGGACTATTAAAGACCTCGCGCTGCAGACAGCTGGAGCGGTCTGTTAATACAGGACTATTAAAGACCCTCGCTGCAGACAGCTGGAGCGGTCTGTTAATACAGGACTATTAAAGACCCCGGCGCTGCAGACAGCTGGAGCGGTCTGTTAATACAGGACTATTAAAGACCCGGCGCTGCAGACAGCTGGAGCGGTCTGTTAATACAGGACTATTAAAGACCCGGCTGCAGACAGCTGGAGCGGTCTGTTAATACAGGACTATTAAAGACCCCGGCGCTGCAGACAGCTGGAGCGGTCTGTTAATACAGGACTATTAAAGACCCTCGCTGCAGACAGCTGGAGCGGTCTGTTAATACAGGACTATTAAAGACCCGCGCTGCAGACAGCTGGAGCGGTCTGTTAATACAGGACTATTAAAGACCCTCGCTGCAGACAGCTGGAGCGGTCTGTTAATACAGGACTATTAAAGACCCCGCGCTGCAGACAGCTGGAGCGGTCTGTTAATACAGGACTATTAAAGACCCGCTGCAGACAGCTGGAGCGGTCTGTTAATACAGGACTATTAAAGACCCGCGCTGCAGACAGCTGGAGCGGTCTGTTAATACAGGACTATTAAAGACCCCGCGCTGCAGACAGCTGGAGCGGTCTGTTAATACAGGACTATTAAAGACCCCCGCGCTGCAGACAGCTGGAGCGGTCTGTTAATACAGGACTATTAAAGACCCCGCGCTGCAGACAGCTGGAGCGGTCTGTTAATACAGGACTATTAAAGACCCCGCGCTGCAGACAGCTGGAGCGGTCTGTTAATACAGGACTATTAAAGACCCCCGCGCTGCAGACAGCTGGAGCGGTCTGTTAATACAGGACTATTAAAGACCTCGTGCACTACTTTACTTTTCAGGGTGTGCTGCAGCACCCTCAGCAACCTTACTTGTTATGGCAAGGGGGGGACTACAGCAGAAGGGAGGAGCATTGCAGACGGACCTCTGTTCACTCAAAAGCGCTGCAGTATTGGATTTTTACCCATGTTTCTCCAAACGTCAAATTTCGAAGTTAATGGTTAAGGATTGGTTGAGTTTTTTTTTTTTTTTTTGCAATTGCACACTTGTTGCGGAATTTGGCTCGTTGTGTCAAAAAAACTGAACACAAGCCAAATAAGACAACACACGGAGAATAACATCTCACTATGTCAAAATGAAAGTGCTCAATCAAAACCTAACACTTTTTTTTTATTGCATTTTTGTTTTGCAACAAAATGACACCTGCACCATTTGAACACTCAAAACAGCAACACACTGACGTACTTTATACAAAATACTGATGGCTTTAGTACTTTGTATACCTTTTTTAATTTTTATCATACAGGCTTCTGTGAAAGATTGTTCCTGTACAGTACATCTACTCACGTTTCAATGAACACAAAAAAAATAGGTAGGCAGGCGATAGGTAGGCGAAAATAGGTTTTCGAAAACAAAAAAAATACAGCTCATTTTTTTTGCAATTGCAGAACAAAAAACAAAAAGTAGATTTACAGTACAGTAATCAATACAATATGTTACTGTAAACTCCCAGAAACAAAAACAATTACAGTGCAATGGTAAACAAAACAAAAAATAGTGTTGTAAGAGATGGGGTGGATGGTTCATGGATCCCACCTTCTGTTAGGGTCTGGCCACATCACAAGCAATATCATCCCTGGCTAGGCAACGGGGAAAATATTGCCTTGCCATATCCAACCCTGGACTGACCCCACCTCATTGTCTCCGCATGCCTCTTCCGTTGCTTGCAGAAGAGGCAGGCGGGCACGTGGTTGGCGGTCACACACTTTCCAACGCCAAGACTGAAATAATTCCTCAATCGGATTGAGAAATGGGGAGTAAGGGGGGCAAGTATACAACTGTGAAGGTATAGTGGTTGGTGAACCAGTCCCTGACCAGAGCAGGCCGGTGGAAACTAACATTATCCCAGATGACAACAAACCTGGGCTGCTCTGGTCCGTCCTGTACAACAGTAAAGTTATTGTGGTTGGTGAACCAGTCCCTGACCAGAGCAGGCCGGTGGAAACTAACATTATCCCAGATGACAACAAACCTGGGCTGCTCTGGTCCGTCCTGTACAACAGTAAAGTTATTGTGGTTGGTGAACCAGTCCCTGACCAGAGCAGCCCGGTGGAAACTAACATTATCCCAGATGACAACAAACCTGGGCTGCTCTGGTCCGTCCTGTACAACAGTAAAGTTATTGTGGTTGGTGAACCAGTCCCTGACCAGAGCAGGCCGGTGGAAACTAACATTATCCCAGATGACAACAAACCTGGGCTGCTCTGATCCGTCCTGTACAACTGCATTACGTAGTGCATCCAGAAATATGATTGTGTGTGCAGTATTGTAGGGCCCTAGGGTGGCATGGTGATGGACAACTCCTTGCAGACTAAAGGCGGCACACAAGGGGATATTTCCCCCCCCGCGCCGCGCCGCCCAGGGACATTCACAACAGCTCTTTGTCCTATAACATATTCGGCCCCGACGCCTGGTTTCAGATCGAATCCGGTTTCATCAATGGAAATGAACCCCATGAGGCTGTGCAGCTGCATCAAAGCCCAGGACTCTCTGTAACAGAAAATGGACACACTGTACCGTGAATACGGTGTAACGCAAAACACAGGACTACAATGTCTACATTTTCACACAAGGATGGGGGTTGGGTCAGACATTCAGTCAAAACTACAAGCTACAGGAAAGGTAGGTCCCCCCCTCCGTCCCCACCCCAGAATGGGGACACCTGTCTAGGTCACATACTGTTTTGTCTGAATGTATCTATACAGTGTCAATAGGACACAACCTACTGCCATTACAGTGACACTTACCTGCACATAGAGTCAAAGACCTTCACTATGACTCAACACTGTTCCTCTCAAATGGAACCCCTGTACAGCTGCTTCGTCGCAAGTTGGGTGTCGACGTAAGCTGTGGCAGAGTGTCGACGTACTGAACACACGGCTGATGTTACGGGACGTGTGATCTGCGATGATCTCGTGGTTGATTGTAGGCGGATGGTGTGGTTTGTCAACACTAGATTGACAATGGCCAGTTCCTGTCCATGGGTGAACAGACGTTTCCTTCCACCCTCAGCAGGGTCGTCTGGCAGGTCTGTAGAAAATGCAAGAATATATCTTTGGTTAGGTTATTGTTTTACATGCTGTACACAGTAACAACCTAAATTTAGTACATGTACTTCACAGCACTGTACCTATTGGTGTTCACTGAGGAGCATAGACCTAATATTGTAGGACTACATTGTATTGTACTGTGATGTAGAATGATGTGCAACAATTCCATAGGCACAGTCTAGTGTAGAACGGTGAAGACGTACCTGTTCTTCAGTCTAAAGGTTCGTATTATGGGATGCTACCGTGTAGCGACTCGGGTTGGGCCGGACTCTCTGCCCAGCCTCACCTCATCGTCAGGCCATGACTTATGGCATGGTCCACCAAAGTGGCCCTAATGTCGTCGGAAATATGTCTCTGTCTATTGCCTGGTCCCCTTCTTTGTTCTTTGTTCTTGTCGTCGCCTCCTCTCTTCCTCTCACTGCCTCCATGTTTGCAAAGGTCTCCCTAAAGAGGTGAGTTTACCTGAGGTATAATTGTAGTGCTGAGGCTCAGACTAATTGGTGTTCAATTACTGTAGGTGTTTTCACGTGTGTGTGTGTGTGTGTGTGTGTGTGTGTGTGTGTTGCCAATTTCAGGTATTGCATTTTGAATAGAAGTGTTTTTCCCAATGATTGCAAGAGATGTTCATTCTCGAACAAAGTGTCAAATGTAAGAAACAGTGTGTAGTGTATTGACGGCGTGCTGCAGAATTGCAAACCAAAGTGCAAAGCAGAAAATGTGTTTGTGCGTTTTGGTGCCTTTTTTTGTGTTTGTTTAAAGGCCTGATTACAACAGAATGCTTTAGTCATTCACTTTCAGTGTGTAAACAATCCGGCAAAAAAACTGTAAAACGTTAAGTTTAGGCATTCAGTCCGAATGGTTAAAAGGTAAGGGGTTTGGAGATTGGGTTTAAAACATTAAACAGTTGTGTCCAGCACAGAGATTGAACACATGACCTTCTGTTCCAGTGTAACGGGATTACACCCCCATCCGCCAAACCCCATTGCAAAACACAAACCTTCCTAAAGATAATACCACCCGCTGTTACCCTTAAGTGTCTCGTTTTGAAGGCATCTCTCGACGTCCTCAGAATATGGATTAAACGTCCCCAAAAAAATTGAAGTCACTCTTGAGCGATCTGCCTGTCAGGAAGTTGAAAACCGCTACGTTTTTTTTTTTCAGAGTGGTGGAGGAATAGGAGGATGGAAGAAATTACCTCCGACCTTTGAACCGTCTTGTCGAACAGTCACAAGACTAGGGTCGTATAATTCCCAATCGGAGTTGGCCGTCACACAACACCGATGCAGACGAGCCGGTTCACTACAGGGATCGCGATAAAGTGATTCGTTTGGATTAAAACCCCCGGGGGGGGGTGGGAATAGAAAAGAACTGGAAAACAACGGGAAGGGGAGAGAGTCTTCTATTGCTGCTGAAAGAGAGTCGGTAAGTTTGGATCATTGTAGCCACAACTTTTCAAATCCCTTTTTTGTGGTTTAACCTTTCATCCATTCTTCCAAAATACAATGTAGACTTTGTTTTTGTAATGTTGTTTGTTTCGGTGGTTTAGAATTGACGGGCGACATATGAAAGTTGTGCAGAGATCCTGTTGATTTTGTGCGGCGCTGTCTGTCTGTCTACTACAGTGGATGGTCCTCCCCCCCCCAAAAAAAGCATATTTTTAATAAAGCTATGTTCATCGATATGTCCTTTTTTTGGAAGAGCATCGTTAAATCTCCGAGCTGTTTCCCCAAAACCGTCATGACTAAAGTTCGCTCGTTATTTACCGACCGCTTCAGACCACTCGTTAGAACAGGCACGGGGTTTCTTTCCCCTCCTATACCGCGTCAAATTATACCCCGAATACCTAGGCTAAACATAGAATCAATATGTTTACCTGTCTTTCTGTGACTTCTGATAACTTCACAAATAGTTACCATGTCTTTACAATTGTTACAAACAAGCGAACGATAAAAAATATGCTTCAAATGAAACCCGAGATGACTGCATTGCAAGATAAATAGCCCACTATACGCCTATACTATGTCATTTAATAATACTGAAATCAATTTCATGTTAATTCAGTTGAGCTGTATCGTGTTAATTATAGGCCACTGTCAACATGTGCGCAATGATGTGACCAGACTTGATTTAGTGCACTATAACAGGGTACGCGTTAATTAAGCCCTAGGTGGTCATATCTTTCTAGAAGTTGATCCGTCGTCAGTGTTGTGGAATCATTGTAAATGTTAAAGTAAGAGTTGAATGGAGAAAGCTGATCCGATTCTATCAGTAGCGACACTGTGCCTCGACGGTTCACTCAGCCCGGTGTTCTGGGAAACGCATGTTTCGGCGGTTGTAGGGAAATATGCATTGTTAAAACACCCGTCAAGTTCCATCGCAATAGGGAAAGCAGAGCCTGTGCTCTTGGCTACTCTCATTCCTTGTCCGAACATTTGAACCAGCAGACGCACTGTATATTTGCTATGGGCCAAATAGTGCACTATGTAGTGAATAGTGTGCCATGTTTGACTAGACGTCTATGGAGATTTTTGTTTTTAAAAGTAGTGTCCTATGTAGGGAATAGGGTACCATTTGCTACTCAAGCAGTGTTTGACAGAAACATGTCACCAAAGCCATCTGGGAAAAGTCAAATCTCTGTGTTTTAGGGGCGGACTGGTCTAATGACATTTTCGGGGCAAATGCCCAGTGGGCCTGTAACAAGTTATTTTATTTGCTACAAATTATCATTACTTAGGTAATAATGGAGGCCTCAAGAAAAGAGTGGGGTGGTGTGGGGGGGGCCTTGAGGATAAAAGTGGGCCGGTGTGTTAGAAATGTCCTGGCTGAATTCTGGTCCAAGTCCGTCCTGCCTGTATTGATATATTTTCTCTATAACAGGAAAGAGGAAAAAGGAGCTTTAAGAGGCCATCTGTAAGAACCACCATGTCATCTGTTCATTTCAATCCAGGGTCGGATTCCAAAGGAGTTAATGGGTGAGTCAACACTGTCAACCTTTACTGTCTTTATAATGAGTAATCTATGGCAGAGTAGCTACTGTTAGGAGAAATGATCTTACAACGACATGCTGAGCAGTGAAGGACCGTGTCCCAAATGTTTCTATGGGCCCTGGCCAAAAGGAGTGCACTATATAGGGTACCATAGGGCTCTGGTCTAAAGTAAGTGCACTATATAGGGAATAGGGTGCCATAGGGTTCTGGTCTAAAGTAGTGCACTATATAGGGAATAGGGTGCCATAGGGCTCTGGTCAAAAGGAGTGCACTATATAGGGAATAGGGTGCCATAGGGCTCTGGTCTAAAGTAGTGCACTATATAGGGTATTGAGAGCCTTTTGGGACAAACTCTAGGAATGGTCAGTTAAGTCTACTGTAGGAGGCGTGGCTGTAGTGTTGTACGTCACTCTGACATTCTGCTGATGTCAGCAGCTTTTCCCTGGTTTGAAACAGCGGGTCATCAGCTCGTCCCTTAACCGCATGTAGACAGAGGTTCAACACAGAGGACAAGATGAATCACTCCATAACGTGGTTTAGCAGATTGTTATTGGTCGGATAAACGTGGTTTAGCAGATTGTTATTGGTCGGATAAACGTGGTTTAGCAGATTGTTATTGGTCGGATAAACGTGGTTTAGCAGATTGTTATTGGTCGGATAAACGTGGTTTAGCAAATTGTTATTGGTCGGATAAACGTGGTTTAGCAAATTGTTATTGGTCGGATAAACGCGGTTTAGCAGATTGTTATTGGTCGGATAAACGCGGTTTAGCAGATTGTTATTGGTCGGATAAACGCGGTTTAGCAGATTGTTATTGGTCGGATAAACGCGGTTTAGCAGATTGTTATTGGTCGGATAAACGCGGTTTAGCAGATTGTTATTGGTCGGATAAACGCGGTTTAGCAGATTGTTATTGGTCGGATAAACGCGCGGTTTAGCAGATTGTTATTGGTCGGATAAACGCGGTTTAGCAGATTGTTATTGGTCGGATAAACGCGGTTTAGCAGATTGTTATTGGTCGGATAAACGGGGTTTAGCAGATTGTTATTGGTCGGATAAACGCGGTTTAACAGATTGTTATTGGTCAGATAAACGCGGTTTAGCAGATTGTTATTGGTCAGATAAACGCGGTTTAGAAGATGTTATTGCGGGTGTAGTGAAATGCTTGTAGCTCCAACAGTGCAGTAGCATGTTGAGGACATGGAAACGTAGCTCTCTTTCCTCACCTTTCCTTTTCTCTGTCTCTCACCCTCTCCTCGCTCTCTCTCTCCTCCGCTCTCGCTCTCTCCTCTCTCCTCTCTCTCCTTCTCTCCTCCTCTCTTCTCTCCTCCTCTCTCCTCCTCTCTCCTCTCTCTCCTCCTCTCTCTCCTCTCTCTCCTCTCCTCCTCTCTCTCCTCCTCTCTCCTCTCTCTCTCTCCTCTCTCTCTCTCCTCTCTCTCCTCTCCTCCTCTCTCTCCTCCTCTCTCCTCTCTCTCTCTCCTCTCCTCTCCTCTCTCTCTCACCCTCCTCTCTCCCCTCGCTCCCTCGTCTTTCTCAGGAGTGTAGAGAAGCCGGAGGAGGCTAAGGTGGAGATAGACGATGGGAAGGATGAGAGTGCTGAACCTGATACCATGTATCAGTAAGTACACACACACACACACACACACACTGTGCTGAACCTGATGAACCAGAATCATTCCACCTCAAAAAGCACAAGAAAGAGGAAATTGTTTCTGTAGTTATAAACTGACACAATTAGAATTCCAGAAATATTATTTTGTTGAAATATAATTTGATCTCTGAGAAATTAAACTAATTTATTGCACCCAAATTGGCCCTACTCATTTATAGTATTATATAATCTTCAATAAATATAGTACCTAACATCTCATTTATAGGATTATATAATCTTCAATAAATATAGTACCTAACATCTCATTTATAGGATTATAATGGCTTTTCACCATTTTATTGGAGTCCTCGTTGTTAGGAAGAATTATGGTCCAAACGGGATGATATTTATTGAAGATTATATTAATTAACATGGCCAATTTGGGTGCAATCAGTTCTCTTGAGAAATTAAGCTATCAAATTCAATTTCAACAAAATTATTTAGCAGGAATACTCATCTTATGTGTTTCTAACTACAGAAACAATTTCAGAACAGTCTGAGACGGTGCGTGTCATGGCGCGTTGAAATGACATGGAATGACCCACCAGTAAGGACCACGGCTCCAATTGAAACGTCACACACGTCCAAATGTATAGAAATGTTGTTTCTGATTTAAATTGTCATAATTCATTTTTCTTTCTTCCTCGTTCTACAGACATATTCGGATGAAGATTGCGCCTATTGTCATGTCCTTCGGATTCCGGTAGGCCCCATTACTTGGTGATGGTGGTGGGGATGATGATGATGATGATGGTGGGGATGATGATGATGATGATGATTCTCTCTCTGTGTGTGTCTCTCTCTCTGTGTATCTCTCTGTGTCTCTCTCTATCTCTCTCTCTCTCTGTGCCTCTCTGTCTCTCTCTGTGTCTCTCTCTCTCTGTGTGCCTCTCTGTCTCTCTCTGTGTGTGTGTGCCTCTCTGTGTGTGTCTCTCTCTCTCTCTGTCTGTGTGTGTCTCTCTCTCTCTCTCTCTCTGTGTGCCTCTGTCTCTCTGTGTGCCTCTCTGTCTCTCTCTCTCTGTGTGTGTGCCTCTCTGTGTGTGTGTGTGTCTCTCTCTCTCTCTCTCTCTCTCTCTCTGCCTCTCTGTCTCTCTGTGTGCCTCTCTGTCTCTCTGTGTGTCTCTCTCTGTGTGCCTCTCTGTCTCTCTCTCTGTGTGTGTGTGCCTCTCTGTGTGTGTGTCTCTGTCTCTGTCTCTGTCTCTGTCTCTGTGTGTATTCCAGTATGTTTGGTGTGGTACTGATCATAGTGGATATAGTGTTGGTGATCGTAGACCTGTCTCTGATGGCGCGGAGCAGAGATGTGGGGGACGCTCTAGAGACGGTCTCTCTCATCATCTCTCTGTTCTTCCTCACCGACGTACTGCTACGGGTCTATGTAGAGGGGTAAGAGAGAGAGTGTGTGTGTGTACAGTATATGTATGTTTGTGTTCTCAGAGTACATGAAGTGAAAGTGAGACTAGGAGAGAGAGAGCAGGATGGAGATTCCGAGTTAGGGAGAGCTGTGAACCTCTGCTGTCTATGATGAGCTGTTTTAAAACAGGAAGTAATGTGCAGGAAATGGTTCCAGGAAGTGGTTTGCCCTTTACTGGACAGCAGGCCTTCTTGGAACACACTGATGAATCATCATATACCGAAGTTAAACTCTTTGAATCAGCTGTGTAGTGCCAAGGCAAAAACACAAATGTGCACACCTTGGGTCCCCAGGACTGAGTTTGGGAAAGCGCTGGGGATAGTGGTGTCTGTGTGTGTGTGTTGTCTAACTCAGTGGTTACCAGACTTTTTTTTTTTACTCAGACCCCCCTTTCCAGCATTGGGGAACATGAAGATGCACGATCTAATATAGATGTTGCACTTTGTGCGTTCTACTGTTACAACTTTCCAGAGTCAAAGCCCCCCACAGTTGGGGAAACACTGGTCGAACTGTGTGTGTGACTGACTGTCCTGTGTGTTTCAGGTTCAAGGTGTACTTCAGTTCCAGACTGAATATCATAGATGCCTGTATCGTTGTCATCACCCTGGTTGTCACTATGATCTACACCTTCTCTGATCTGACAGGGGCCAGCCTCATACCCAGGTACGTACAGGTGTGGGTGTAACTACAGGGGCCAGCCTCATACCCAGGTACGTACAGGTGTGGGTGTAACTACAGGGGCCAGCCTCATACCCAGGTACGTACAGGTGTGGGTGTAACTACAGGGGCCAGCCTCATACCCAGGTACGTACAGGTGTGGGTGTAACTACAGGGGCCAGCCTCATACCCAGGTTCGCACACCGGACTGTATCTCTGCTTGACCCATGACCCTTTCACCCTCTTCAGTCCCGTCCCACCATCCAGTTTTCTCTGTCATGATTGTTTTGAAACAGTAGCAGTCAAAAGTTTGGACACACCTACTCATTCAAAGGCTTTTCTTTATTTTCTACATTGTAGAATAATAGTGAAGACATCAAAACTATGAAATAACACATATGGAATCATGTAGTAACCAAAAAAGTGTTAAACAAATCAAAATATATTTTATATTTGAGATTCTTCAGAGTAGTCACCCTTTGCCTTGATGACAGCTTTGCACACTCTTGGCATTCTCTCAACCAGCTTCATAAGGTAGTCAACTGGAATGCATTTCAATTAACAGGTGTGCCTTGTTAATTTGTGGAATTTTGTTTTTCCTTAGCGTTTGAGCCAATCAGTTGTGTTGTGACAAGGTAGGGTTTGTATACAGAAGATAGCCCTATTTGGTAAAATATCAAGTCCATATTATGGCAAGAACAGCTCAAATAAGCAAAGACAAACGACGGTCCATCATTACTTTAAGACATGAAGGTCAGTCATTAAGGAACAGTTCAAGAACTTTGAAGGTTTCTTCAAGTGCAGTTGCAAAAACCATCAAGCGCTATGATGAAACTGCCTCTCATGAGGACCGCCACAGGAATGGAAGACCCAGAGTTCCCTCTGCTGCAGAGGATAAGTTCATTAGAGTTACCTGCACCTCAGATTGCAGCCCAAATAAATGCTTCACAGAGTTCAAGTAACAGACACATCTCAACATCAACTGTTCAGAGGAGACTGTGTGAATCAGGCCTTCATGGTCAAATTGCTGCAAAGAAACCACTACTAAAGGACACCAATAAGAAGAGACTTGCTTGGGCCAAGAAACACGAGCAATGGACATTAGACCGGAGGAAATCTGTCCTTTTGGTCTGATGAGTCCAAATTTGGGATTTTTGGTTCCAATCGCTGTGTCTTGGTAAGACGCAGAGTAGGTGAACGGATGATCTCCGCATGTGTGGTTCCCACCGTGAAGCATGGAGGAGGAGGAGGTGTGATGGTGCTTTGCTGGTGACACTGTCAGTGATGTATTTAGAATTCAAGGCACACTTAACCAGCATGGCTACCACAGCATTCTGCAGTGATACGCCATCCCATCTGGTTTGGGCTTAGTGGGACTATCATTTTGTGATAGTGACCCAACACACCTCCTTTGGCCACTTTTCCTTACAGTTCTCTGCTGCCAATGACTGGAATGAATTGCAAAAATCACTGAAGCTGGAGACTCCGATCTCCCTCATATAGCTTTAAGCATCAGCTGTCAGAGCAGCTCACAGATCGCTGCACCTGTACACAGCCCATCTGTAAATAGCCCATCCAACTACCTCATCCCCATACTGTATTTATTTATCTTGCTCCTTTGCACCCCAGCATCTCTACTTGCACATTCATCTACTGCACATCTATCACTCCAGTGTTTAATTGCTATATTGTAATTACTTCGCCACTATGGCCTATTTATTGCCTTACCTTCCTTATCTTACCTCATTTGCACTCACTGTATATATACTTTTTTTTCTACTGTATTATTGACTGTATGTTTGGAGTAAAACAATGTGTAACTCTGTGTTGTTGTATGTGTCGCACTGCTTTGCTTTATCTTGGCCAGGTCGCAGTTGTAAATGAGAACTTGTTCTCAACTTCCCTACCTGTATTATGACATCAGATAGAACTACCTGGTTAAATAAAGGTGAAATATTTATTTACATTTTTTTAAGTCTGTGTAAGGGCTATTTTACCAAGAAGGAAAGTGATTGAGTGCTGCATCAGATGACCACAATCACCCCATCTTCATCTCATTTGAGAGTGAAAGAAAAGCAGCCAACAAGTGCTCAGCATATGTGGGAACTCCTTCAAGACTGTTGGAAAAAGCATTCCAGGTGACGCTGGTTGAGAGAATGCCCAAGTGTGCACAAAGATATTTTTTTTTGTATTCAACGTGATTCCATATGTGTTATTTTAGCATTTTGATGTCTTCACTATTATTCTACCATGTAGAAAATAGTACAAAGAAAGGGAAAAACCTTGAGTAGGTGTGTCATCTTTTGACTGGTACTGTGTGTGTGTGTGTGTGTGTGTGTATATATAGATAGTGGGCAATATACAATATATATTTTTTCTTACTATTTTTCAGGGTGGTGACGTTCCTGCGGTTCCCTGAGGATTATAATCCTGGTCAGGGTCTTCAGATTAGCCTCTCAGAAGAAAGAACTGGAGAAGGTCACCAGGAGGATGGTGAGTTCATCTCCATGGCAACACAATGTTTTAGGTCATTTTTATAAAAAACTGTTTGGGGGCTAAGTGCCTTGCTCAACGGCTATAGGCTGTACCTGAGAGTGGTCTGGTCACTTCCACTTTCGTCCCTGGGGGTTTCAGTCCCATTTTCCATTGAAGCTTGCATCAATGCTTAAAAATATATACAAACTGAGTACTGATCAGAGAAATGGTATGTACAAACTGAGTACTGCATATGGACTCATGCTCCGACCCTCCCGTGCTCCAATTTGCGTGCTCGGAGCACGGTAGTATGCATTTTGAGAAACACCCAAAGTGTCCATGATCCTAATATAACCTCTGACCTTTCTCCTGTCAGGTGTCTGAGAACAAGCGTCGCTACCAGAAAGACGGCTTTGACCTGGACCTGACCTACGTCACAGGTTATACCTCTGACCTCTGACCTACGTCACAGGCTATATCTCACACACACACACACACACACACACACACCTCTGACCCTGGCCTACGTCACAGGTTATATCTCTGACCTCTGACCTATGTCACAGGCTATATCTCACACACACACACACCTCTGACCCTGACCTACGTCACAGGCTATATCTCTCACACACTGACCTCTGACCCTGGCCTACGTCACAGGCTACATCACACACACACCTCTGACCCTGGCCTACGTCACAGGTTATACCTCTGACCTCTGACCTACGTCACAGGCTATATCTCACACACACACCTCTGTCCTCTGACCTACGTCACAGGCTATATATCACACACACACCTCTGACCCTGGCCTACGTCACAGGTTAAATCTCACACACACACACACCTCTGACCTCTGACCTACGTCACAGGTTATACCTCTGACCCTGGCCTACGTCACAGGCTATATCACACACACACACCTCTGACCCTGGCCTACGTCACAGGTTAAATCTCACACACACACACACCTCTGACCTCTGACCTACGTCACAGGTTATACCTCTGACCCTGGCCTACGTCACAGGCTATATCACACACACACACCTCTGACCCTGGCCTACGTCACAGATGAGCTGTTTTAAGTTAAAGACTAATGTTGGGAATGTACCATGAATGTTTATGGTATACTGCATATGAGTGGCACTTACTATCTCCTCTTCTCGTCTCCTCTTCTTCTCTCGTCCTCCCTCTCTCTACTCCTCTCTCCAGATCGTGTCATTGCCATGTCGTTCCCCTCCTCTGGGAGACAAGCCCTCTACAGAAACCCCATCAGGGTAAGCCCTCTACAGAAAACCCCATCAGGGTAACACACACTATAGTGGAGGTTCTGATATTGTCAGTAGGGAAATGGACTCCTAAAGGTTTGTAATATCTCTCTTCTCCCTGCTCCTCTCAGGAGTCGGCTAGGTTCCTAGACACACACACTCCATGACTCCTAAAGGTGGCCAGAGATCAGTTAGCTGTTTAGAGAATAATCTAATTATGTAATATCTCTCTTCTCTCCCTGCTCCTCTCAGGAGGTGGCTAGGTTCCTGGATACCAAACACGAAGACCACTACAGAGTGTACAACCTCTGCAGTAAGTACACACTACTTCCAGTCCACTACGGAGTGTACGACCTCTGCAGTAAGTACACACTACTTCCAGTCCACTACGGAGTGTACGACCTCTGCAGTAAGTACACACTACTTCCAGTCCACTACGGAGTGTACGACCTCTGCAGTAAGTACACACTACTTCCAGTCCACTACGGAGTGTACGACCTCTGCAGTAAGTACACACTACTTCCAGTCCACTACGGAGTGTACGACCTCTGCAGTAAGTACACACTACTTCCAGTCCACTACGGAGTGTACGACCTCTGCAGTAAGTACACACTACTTCCAGTCCACTACGGAGTAAGTACACACTGCACGAAGAGAGACCTAAGACGACAACATAGCAAGGCAGCAACACATGCCAACATTATGGTAGCACCACAAAACATGGTACACACATTATTGGGCACAGACAACAGCACAATGGGCAAAGATGTCCATGTTTATCATAATCGTTCTGATTTTATAGTTCTATGGAACGCCTGGTGGTCCCTGAGGAGAGGGTTGGGAAACCCCGTCTGACACGTTTTATGCTGTTTGTTCTCTCTCTTCAAGGTGAGAAAGGTTACGACCCCAAGTTCTTCCACTACAGAGTAGAGAGGGTGTTTATCGACGACCACAACGTGCCTTCTCTAGAGTGAGTACTGTACACCCTACCGGGCTCGTGTGTGAGTTGAGTACACCCTACCGGGGCTGTGGTGGTCGTGAAATTTGTGTCGGCCGGGAACTCTCTCGGGAAGGTAAAGAAAGGGTGACGTTTTGATGACCAAGTATTTTTAAGTCTGGGGAGCAGAAGCTTGCAAGTTCCTGTATGTGTTAGTCATAAAACAGAGCCCACCACCCGTTTCTCTTGCCAGAGAGAGCCCGCTTCCTGTCTGTTTGCAAAACGGTAAAACCCATTGGTTGTAATATTATCCGTTTGGATAATAGACCTCTCGCCATCTTTACAACCATTGAATTAATACGTTTTTAACATGAATTAGTACGTTTTTAACATGAATTAATACGTTTTTAACATGAATGAATACGTTGTTAACATGAATTAATACGTTTTTAACATGAATTAATACGTTGTTAACATGAATGAATACGTTTTTAACATGAATGAATACGTTTTTAACATGAATTAGTACGTTTTTAACATGAATTAATATGTTTTTAACATGAATTAATACGTTTTTAACATGAATTAGTACGTTTTTAACATGAATTAGTACGTTTTTTAACATGAAAGTTTACAATCCAAGGCGTCACCAAGGAATTTACTTTTCTCAACAGTCACATTATTCATTAACAAAAAATGTTCCGCTTCTCCCACACTAACTTTACAAAATTCAACCTTGCAATGCTTTTCATTGTTTTCTTTTTTTATGCATGAATACGATGTCTCTCTCTGTTCGTTGTTGGCATTTCCTGCCTCAGTTTGCCCACTTTGCCAATGAAGTAATCATTAAAATAATTGGCAACATCAAATAGTTCTGTGATGAATAAGCCATCTGATTCGATAAAAAGATTAAGTTTAATTTTGTCTTTCTGCCCACACTTTCATTTTTAAAGTCCATTTTTTTTTTTCTCCATTCTTTTATATCACTGATCTTGGCTTCATAATTTCTCCTTCTGTTTGTTGAGTTTAGTCACATCATTTCTCAATTTCACAGTAAATAAGCGTCTCTTTCAACCAGACAGTTTTCCAATTCCTCATCAATCCACGGAGACTTCACAGTTCTAACAGTCAGTTTCTTAACAGGTGCATGTTTTATCAATAACTGGAAGAAACTATTTCATAAATGTGTCAAGTACTGCGCCTGGATGCTCCTCATGACACACATCAGACCCAACAAATATCTTCAACATAGGAATCAGTACAAAAGGTTTTGCATGGTCTCTTATACACTATATTAGGCCCAGCCTTTGGATGTAGTGACCATATCAAGGAAAACCAATTGGTATGGATACGGGGGGAGATACTGACCAGGAAGCTCTCTCACTAATCCCAGTCTTTTGGGAGGGAGGGTGGTCAATGAAGAGGGAGGACCTTCAGGAGGGAGGACCTTCATGGTTATTCTACTTGTTCTTTCCTTTTCTATCAAAAAGTTTGACGTGTGTGTGTGTGTGTGTTCGTTCATCTCAGGGACATGCTGAAGTACACTGCCGGTGTCAGAGAGTGGATGGCAGCTGATCCCAACAACATCATTGCCATACACTGTAAAGGAGGAAAAGGTAACTACTACGCCATCTACTGGTAATATACTGTAGTAGCAGCCAGCTGTAGTGATGTTGCTTAGCAACTAAACGGATGTGTGCGCCACTATGGAGGAAAAACAGACTGGGTTGGCTTAGATTTCTTAGATTGTTTTACAAACAATGTAGCTGTGGTGGGGGATAGCAGGATGTAGCTGTGGTGGGGGATAGCAGGATGTAGCTGTGGTGGGGGATAGCAGGATGTAGCTGTGGTGGGGGATAGCAGGATGTAGCTGTGGTGGGGGATAGCAGGATGTAGCTGTGGTGGGGGATAGCAGGATGTAGCTGTGGTGGGGGATAGCAGGATGTAGCTGTGGTGGGGGATAGCAGGATGTAGCTGCATGACATTTTTCTCTTTCATGCTGAGTGGTTAATCAAAAGGGAGAAAGATTTTTCAAATACAATTAGGAACTATTGTAATTCTCAATGGATGTAAAAACAGACTTTGTTTACTTGTTGTTTTAAGGTGAAGAAAACAGTACCTTGAGAAGCTCCACAGGTCATTAGTGGTGGTGCTTTAAGCCAATCAGAAATACTATCAGATATCCCCAAATGGGCACATTTACAGTTTAAGTCGGAAGTTTACATACACCTTTGCCAAATACATTTAAACTCAGTTTCACAATTCCTGACATTTAATCCTAGTAACAATTCCCTGTCTTAGCTCAGTTAGGATCACCACTTTATTTTAAGAATGTGAAATGTCAGAATAATAGTAGAGAGAATGATTTATTTCAGCTTTTATTTCTTTCATCACATTCCCAGTGGGTCAGAAGTTTACATACACTCAATTAGTATTTGGTAGCATTGCCTTTAAATTGTTTAACTTGGGTCAAACGTTTCAGGTAGCCTTCCACAAGCTTCCCACAATAAGTTGGGTGAATTTTGGCCCATTCCTTCTGACAGAGCTGGTGTAACTGAGTCAGGTTTGTAGGCCTCCTTGCTTGCACACGCTTTTTCAGTTCTGCCCACACATTTTCTATAGGATTGAGGTCAGGGCTTTGTGATGGCCACTCCAATACCTTGACTTTGTTGTACTTAAGCCATTTTGCCACAACATTGGAAGTATGCTTGGGGTCATTGTCCATTTGGAAATCACATTTGCGACCAAGCTTTAACTTCCTGACTGATGTCTTGAGATGTTGCTTCAATATATCCACATAATTTCCCTACCTCATAATGCCATCTATTTTGTGAAGTGCACTAGTCCCTCCTGCAGCAAAGCACCCCCACAACATGATGCTGCCACCATCCCATCACGGTTGGGATGGTGTTCTTCGGCTTGCAAGCCTCCCCCTTTTTCCTCCAAACATAACGATGGTCATTATGACCAAACAGTTCTATTTTTGTTTCATCAGACCAGAGGACATTTCTCCAAAAAGTACGGTCTTTGTCCCCATGTGCAGTTGCAAACCGTATTCTGGCTTTTTTTATGGCGGTTTTGGAGCAGGTTATGTCGTTATAGGACTCGTTTTACTGTGGATATAGATACTTTCAGCATCTTCACAAAGGCCTTTGCTGTTGTTCTGGGATGGATTTGCACTTTTCGCACCAAAGTACGTTCAAAGTCAAAGTCACCATTATTAGTCAGTTGTACAACCGAATGCCTTCAACTGAAATGTCTTCCACATTTAACCCAACCCCTCTGAATCAGAGAGGTGCGGGGGGCTGCCTTAATCGACATCCACGTCTTCGGCGCCCGGGGAACAGTGGGTTAATTGCCTTGTTCAGGGGCAGAACGACAGATTTTTACCTTGTCAGCTCGGGGATTCGAACTTGCGGTTACAAGTCCAACGCTCTAATCACTAGGCTACCTGCCGCCCTCATCTCTAGGAGACAGAATGCGTCTCCTTCCTGAGCGGTATGACGGCTGTGTGGTCCCATGGTGTTTATAGTTGCGTACTATTGTTTGTACAGATGAACGTGGTACCTTCAGGCGTTTGGAAATTGCTCCCAAGGATGAACCAGACTTGTGGAGGTCTACAATTCTTTTTCTGAGGTCTTGGCTGAGTTCTTTTTGCTTGACATCATGGGAAAATCAAGAGGCACTGAGTTTGAAGGTAGGCCTTGAAATACATCCACAGGTACACCTCCAATTGACTCAAATGATGTCAATTAGCCTATCAGAAGCTTCTAAAGCCATGACATCATTTTCTGGAATTTTCCAGGCTGTTTAAAGGCACAGTCAACTTAGTGTATGTAAACTTCTGACCCACTGGAATTGTGATACAGTGAAATAATGTCTGTAAACAATTATTGGAAAAATGACTTGTGTCATGCACAAAGTAGAAGTCCTAACCGACTTGCCAAAACTATAGTTTGTTAACAAGAAATTTGTGGGGTGGTCGAAAAACAAGTTTTAATGACTCCACCCTAAGTGTATGTAAACTTCTGACTTCAACTGTACATGCCTACATTTGTGCGCAGGCCAGGTAGCCTATAGGACTACTTCTATGCGTAATCAGGGCCAGGTAGCCTATAGGACTACTTCTATGCGTAATCAGGTGTGTGTCCTTACTCAACACTGACAGGAGCGGTCAAAATAAAAGACAATGAATAAATTGACGAAACTCGGAAATGGAATGAAATAAACAACTTGTTCCTCACAAGTGTAGCCTAGGTTCTGCGAACAACGTGTCCACTCTGACAATGAGAACGGTAAAAGACTGGAGTAATAAAATAGAGATTACAGTAACAGACATTTGTAGATTAGAAATTAACGGTCAATGTACTACTGGTGATATACACCATCTATACAACGTATTCGGACAAACCTTTAAATGAGTGGATTCGTCTTTCAGCCACACCCGTTGCGGACAGGTGTATAAAATCTAGCACAGAGCCGTGCAATCTCCATAGACAAACATTGACAGTAGAATGGGCCTTTACTGAAGAGCTCAGTGACTTTCAACGTGGCACCGTCATAGGATGTCGCCTTTCCAACAAGTCAGTATGTCAAAATGGCAGCTCTAGCAGGGCAGACCTTGTCAACTGTAAACGCTGTTATTGTGAAGAGGAAACATCTAGGACAAAAACGGCTGAGCCGCGAAGTGGTAGGCCACACAACCTCACAGAATGGGACCGCTGAAGTGCGTAGCGTGTAAAAAAAAATAAACGTCTGTCCTCGGTTGCAACTCTCACTACCGCGTTCCAAACTGCCTATGGAAGCAACGTCCGTCGGGGAGCTTCATGAAATGGGTTTCCATGGCCGAACAGCCGCACACAAGGCTGAGATCACCATGCGCAATGCCAAGCGTCGGATGGAGTGGTGTAAAGCTCACCGCCATTGGACTCTGGAGCAGTGGAAACACATTTTCTGGAGTGATGAATCACGCTTCACCATCTGGCAGTCCAACGGACGAATCTGGGTTTGGCGGATGCCAGGCGAACGCTACCTGCCCGACTGCATAGTGCCTTTCTGTAAAGTTTGGTGGATGAGGAATAATAGTCTGGGGCTGTTTTTCATGGTTTGGGCTAGGCTCCTTAGTTCCAGTTAAGGGAAATATTAACGCTACAGCATACAATGACGTTCCAGACGATTCTGTGCTTCCAACTTTGTGGCAACAGTTGGAAGGCCCTTTCCTGTTTCAGCATGACAATGCACAAAGTGAGGTCCATACAGAAATGATTTTTTGAGATTGGTGTGGAAAAACTTGACTGGCCTGCACAGAGCCCTGACCTCAACCCCTTTGGGATGAATTGGAATGCTGACTGTGAGCCAGGCCTAATATCCCAACATCAGTGCCTGACCTCACTAATGCTCTTGTGGCTGAATGGAAGCAAGTCCCCGCAGCAATGTTCCAACATCTAGTGGGAAGCCTTCCCAGAAGAGTGCTGCTATAACAGCCTCCACTCTTCTGGGAAGGCTTTCCACTAGATGTTGGAACATTGCTGCTATAACAGCCTCCAATGTTCCAACATCTAGTGGAAAGCCTTCCCAGAAGAGTGGAGGCTGTTATAGCAGCAATGTTCCAACATTTAGTGGAAAGCCTTCCCAGAAGAGTGGAGGCTGTTATAGCAGCAAAGGGGGGACCAAATCCATATTAAAACTTAGCAGGTGTCCACGTACGGCTTCAAATAATCTTGGTGTACCAACAGCCTAAAAAAATTGACCAGTCCACTAATTGGGGTCAGCCCTATTGTTTACGTTTGTTTACCAACATTGCCGTGAAACAAGCGTATATTTTGGGTTCTGATGAGATACGACAGTTAAGCTCATGAGGCATTTATAAGTTACATTCTTCAAGAATTTTAAGAAGTCCAAAAATGGCTGAAGCAACTGAAGATGCCTGTTTTTAAAAAAGGTGGCTGTGTGTGTGTGTTCCTACAGGGCGTACAGGGACTCTGGTGTGTACCTGGCTCATTGACAGTGACCAGTTTGAGAGCGCTCAGGTAGGGCAATACCTGAAATTGTTCATGTTATTTCAGCATGGCACAGTACTTAAACTGTTTTTAACACAGAAACACCACTCCCAGAGCTCCAGGGGATAACATGTTTTATATAATGACCTACAGGACAGCTTGGACTACTTTGGGGAGAGGAGAACAGACAAGAGCCGCAGCTCCAAGTTCCAGGGAGTGGAGACCCCGTCTCAGGTACACGGACATGACTTAACTAACGCTTAGTCTCTGGTACATTGGGCAGCCCAATTTTGATCTTTGTGAGTGGGGAAAAAAAGACAAATTTAGTGAAAACAAGATCAGAATTGAATTGTGAAAAACACAGCCATAGAGACAGGTAGCCTAGTGGTTAGAGCGTTGGACTTGTAACCGGAGGGTTGCAAGTTCGAATCCCCGAGCTGACAAGGAAAAAAATCTGTCGTTCTGCCCCCTGAACAAGGCAGTTAACCCACTGTTCCCCGGGCGCCGAAGACGTGGATGTCGATTTAAGGCAGCCCCCCGCACCTCTGATTCAGAGGGGTTGGGTTAAATGCGGAAGACACATTTCAGTTGAAGGCATTCGGTTGTACAACTGACTAATAATGGTGACTTTGACTTTGATAAAGGTGGTGCGTAGTGTTACTCACATTTGGGTCCAAAAACCGTGCCGTGCAATATTTGAAAAGACAGTTTCTTGGCGCCGGGCTACTTTGGCACGTTACCTAGTAGCCTCGGGCTAGCCCGGCCTCAAGGGCAGGAGCCTCGGGCTAGCCCGGCCTCAAGAGCAGGAGCCTCGGGCTAGCCCGGCCTCAAGAGCAGGAGCCTCGGGCTAGCCCGGCCTCAAGAGCAGGAGCCTCGGGCTAGCCCGGCATGTGTCTCTGCATGTGTGGTTTGTGTGTTTGTTTGTTTTTGTGTGTTTTGTTTTGCGTGTGTGTTACAGAGCATGTAGATGGGTTACTATGAGTTGACGATTGTGTGTGTGTGTGTGTGTGTGTGTGTTACAGAGCAGGTACGTGGGTTACTATGAAGTGATGAAGACTAAGTTCAACAGACAACTTCCTCCAGAACAGAGCTTGAAGATCAAGAGCATCCGCATCCACTCCATAGCAGGTTTGATTGAATATCTGTCTACTATAGTAACATCCACTCCATAGCAGGTTTGATTGAATATCTGTCCACTATAATAACATCCACTCCATAGCAGGTTTGATTGAATATCTGTCCACTATAATAACATCCACTCCATAGCAGGTTTGATTGAATATCTGTCCACTATAATAACATCTACTCCATAGCAGGTTTGATTGAATATCTGTCCACTATAATAACATCCACTCCATAGCAGGTTTGATTGAATATCTGTCTACTATAGTAACATCCACTCCATAGCAGGTTTGATTGAATATCTGTACAGTAAATAACATCCACTCCATAGCAGGTTTGATTGAATATCTGTACAGTAAATAACATCCACTCCATAGCAGGTTTGATTGAATATCTGTCCACTATAATAACATCCACTCCATAGCAGGTTTGATTATTTGATAAAAACTGTAAAGGCGGCTCCACCCAGAGACATTACATACTGCACTTAAAATTTTATTGAGGATAAAACACAATTTAGCACATTGTTGTCCTCTGGAAAGCGACCATGCACTGTTTTGATTGGGCAATGCATATTAACATACATTTTGTCCGTCAGTACTAGCGAAATCTGTCACACCAGCTGAGAACGCCATTCCCTAAATGGTCAGCAGATCCACGCTGCGATCCACTTGCTAGTATACATTTTTAAAGGAGGTTGAATAATATTTTTGCATGTCCCATAGGGACTTTTTTTGAAGTAATGGTGGCATTTCTTGGAGGTTATCTACAGAGGAAAATATAAAAAAATATTTCCATTGGAATATTTGAGGAAGGTGTTGTTGATTTGAATTAAACCCAATCTTTTCTCTACTATCTTTTACATAAAAAAAAAATAAAAATGAAGGAAAGCCGACAGAGATGGCAGCCTCGCTTCACGTTCTTACTTGTTAGATACTACTGCACGGTCGGAACTAGAAGCACAAGCATTTCGCTACACTCGCATTAACATCTGCTAACCGTGTGTATGTGACAAATAAAAATTGATTTGAGTACATGGGGAGGGGGTGGGGGCAATGCTAACGGCTAAAACGTCCCTTTTTGTTGAAGAATCAGAAAAGTGAGAAGCGCTTGAAATGTAGTCGATCTACAGTATGTTTTGGGGGCTGTGACGTCATTCTCTTGTCTTGACAACATGGCACCGTTAGCAACCAGTACACTGAACCAGTAGCTAGCGGCACAAGTTATTAGCTACCTAGCTAGCTAGCTACATATTGTTTTATCCCAACAACATTTTATATATATTTTTTTGTCAGCCATATCCAAATCATATTAAAAATTTGAATTCAAGCTAGATTGCCTGCATCGTGACAGGTGTCTTTTATACAGGTAACAAACTGAGATTAGGAGCACTCCCTTTAAGAGTGTGCTCCTAATCTCAGCTTGTCGCCTGTATAAAAGACACCTGGGAGCCAGAAATCTTTCTGATTGAGAGGGGGTCAAATATTTATTTCCCTCATTTAAAATGCAAATCAATTTATAACATTTTTCACATCTGTTTTTCTGGATTTTTGTTGTTGTTATTCTGTCTCTCACTGTTCAAATAAACCTACCGTTAAAATTATAGACTGATCATTTCTTTGTCAGTGGGCAAACGTACAAAATAAGCAGGGGATCAAATACTTTTTTACCCCTCACTGTAGATAGCCTGCATCGTTGACATGGTATCCGTTTTCGTTATCTGACGTTCTACAGGTGCCTTCAGGAAGTATTCATACCCCTTTTCCTACATTGTGTGGTGTTACAGCTTGAGTGTAGAATTGATTTAAATAAGAGATTTTGTGCCACTGACCTAGAATCAATACCCCGTTAATGTCAGTGTTTGTTATTTTTTTTGCAAATGAAAAGCTAAAATGTCTTGAGTCAATAAGTATTCAACCCATTTTTGTTATTGCAAGCCTAAATAAGAACATAAAAAAACTCAGTGTTTTAACATGATTTTTGAATGATTACCTAATTTCTGTACCACACAAACATACAATTATCTGTAAGGTCCCTCAGTCGAGCAGTGAATTTCAAGCACAGATTCAACCACAAAGACCAGGGAGGTTTTCCAATGCCTCGCAAAAAAGGAAACATATTATATTTACATTTGAGTCATTTAGCAGACGCTCTTATCCAGAGCCACTTACATTTTCGTACTCAACTCTCGTCGAAATCGAACCCACAACCCGGGCATTGCAAGCGCCATGCTCTACCAACTGAGTCACGTGGGACCATTGGTAGATGGGTAAAAAAACCAAAAAAACAGACATTGAATATCCCTCTGAGCATGGTGAAGTTATTAATTAAACTTTAGATGGTGTATCAATACACCCAGTCACTACAAAGATACAGGCGTCCTTTCTAACTCAGTTGCCGGAGAGGAAGGAAACCGCTCAGGGATTTCACCATGAGGCCAATGGTGACTTTAAAACGGTTACAGAGTTTAATGGCTGTGATAGGAGAACACTGAGGATGGATCAACAACATTGTAGTTACTCCACAATACGAACCTAAATGACAGAGTGAAAAGGAAGGAAGCCTTTTTATCCTGAATACGAAGCATTATGTTTGGGGCAAACACAACACATCACCGAGTACCACTCTTCATATTTTAAAGCATGGTGGTGCCTGGATCATGTTATGGGTATGCTTGTCATTGGCTAGGGAGATGTTTAGGATAAAAAAAATTACCTTAGCACAGGCAAAATCCTAGAGGGAAAAACTGGTTGTCTGCAAATTCACCTTTTTTAGCAGGACAATAACCTTAAACACAAGGACAAATATACACTGGAGTTGCTTTTGCCAAGATGACATTTAATTGCCTAGTTAAAGTTGACTTTGATCTGCTTGAAAATCTATGGCAAGACTTGAAAATGGCTGTCTAGCAATGATCAACAACCAACTTGACAGAGCTTGACATTTTCTTTACAAGAATAAATTGGCAAATGTTGTACAATCCAGGTATGCAACGCTCTTAGAGACTGACCCAGAAAGAGACTCACAGCTGTAATCGCTGCCAAAGGTGATTCTAACATGTATTGACTCAGAGGATTGAGTACTTATCAAGATATGTTAGTGTTTTATTCTTCATTACATTTGTACAAATCATGGAATTTTTCTTCCACTTTGACATGAGTATTGTGTGGGTCGTTGACAAAAAGGGACAATTTTAGATGAATAATCCCACTTTGTAACATAATGTGTTAACGTGTGGCATAGATGGCGAGGTTAACGTGTGGCATAGATGGCGAGGTTAACGTGTGGCATAGATGGCGAGGTTAACGTGTGGCATAGATGGCGAGGTTAACGTGTGGCATAGATTTCACCTTCATTTAACCAGGTAGGCAAGTTGAGAAAAGTTTTCATTTACAACTGCGACCTGGCCAAGATAAAGCAAAGCAGTTCGACACATACAACAACACAGAGTTACACATGGAGTAAAACAAACACACAGTCAATAATACAGTAGGAAAAAAAACTAATCGATATACAATGTGTGCAAATGAGGTAGGATAAGGAATATAAGGCAATAAATAGGCCATGGTGGCAAAGTAACTACAGTATAGCAATTTAACACTGGAATGGTAAATGTGCAGTAGGTGAATGTGCAAAGTAAAAATACTGGGGTGCAAAGGAGCAAGATAAATAAATGACTACGGTAGGGGATGAGGTAGTTGGTTGGGCTATGTACAGGTGCAGTGATCTGTGAGCTGCTCTGACAGCTGGTGCTTAAAACTAGTGAGGGAGATGTGTCTCCAGTTTCAATGATTTTTGTAGTTCGTTCCAGTCATTGGCAGCAGAGAACTGGAAGGAAAGGCGGCCAAAAGAGGAATTGGCTTTTGTTGTGACCAGTGAGATATACCTGCTGGAGCAAGTGCTACGGGTGGGTGCTGCTATGGTTACCAGCGAGCTGAGATAAGGTGGGGCTTTACCTAGCAGGGACTTGTAGATGGCCTAGAGCCAGTGGGTCTGGCGACGAGTATGTAGCGAGGGCCAGTCGACTAGAGCATACAGGTCGCAGTGGTGGGTAGTATATGGGGCTTTGGTGACAAAGCGGATGGCACTGTGATAGACTGCATCCAGTTTGCTGAGTAGAGTGTTGGAGGCTATTTTGTAGATGACATCGCCGAAGTCGAGGATCGGCAGGATAGTCAGTTTTACTAGTGCAAGTTTGGCAGCATGAGTGAAGGAGGCTTTGTTGCGAAATAGAAAGCCGATTCTAGATCTAATTTTGGATTGGAGATGTTTAATGTGAGTCTGGAAGGAGAGTTTACAGTCTAGCCAGACACCTAGGTATTTGTAGTTGTCCACGTATTCTAGCTCAGAGCCGTCCAGGGTAGTGATGCTAGTCGGGCGGGCGGATGCAGGCAGCGAACGGTTGAAAAGCATGCATTTGGTTTTACTAGCGTTTATGAGCAGTTGGAGGCCACGGAAGGAGTGCTGAATGGCATTGAAGCTCGTTTGGAGGTTAGTTAACACAGTGTCCAAAGAAGGGACAGAAGTATACAGAATGGTGTCGTCTGTATAGAGGTGGATCAGAGAATCACCAGCAGCAAGAGCGACGTCATTGATGTATACGGAGAAGAGAGTCGGCCCAAGAATTGAACCCTGTGGCACCCCCATAGAGACTGCCAGAGGCCCGGACAACAGGCCATCCGATTTAACACACTGAACTCTTTCGGCAAAGTAGTTGGTGAACCAGGCGAGGCAATCATTAGAGAAACCAAGGCTGTTGAGTCTGCCGATAAGGATGTGGTGATTGACAGAGTCGAAAGCCTTGGCCAGGTCAATGAATACGGCTGCACAGTAGTGTCTCTTATCGATGGCGGTTATGATATCGTTTAGTACCTTGAGCGTGGCTGAGGTGCACCCGTGACCAGCTCGGAAACCGGATTGCACAGCGGAGAAGGTACGGTGGGATTCGAAGTGGTCAATGATCTGTTTATTAACTAGGCTTTCAAAGACTTTAGAGAGGCAGGGCAGGATTGATATAGGTCTATAGCAATTTGGGTCTAGGGTGTCACCCGCTTTGAAGAGAGGGATGACCGCAGCAGCTTTCCAATCTTTTGGGATCTCGGACGACATCAAAGAGAGGTTGAGCAGACTGGTAATAGGAGTTGCAACAATGGCAGCAGATAGTTTTAAAAAGAGAGGGTCCAGATTATCTAGTCCAGTTGATTTGTACGGGTCCAGATTTTGCAGCTCTTTCAGAACATCTGCTATCTGGATTTTGGTGAAGGAGAAGCTGGGACGGCTTGGACAAGTAGATGCAGGGGGGGCGGAGCTATTGGCCGGGGTTGGGGTAGCCAGGAGGAAAGCATGGCCAGCCGAGAAATGCTTGTTGAAATTTTCGATCATCATGGATTTGTCGGTGGTGACCGTGTTACCTAGCCTCAGTGCAGTGGGCAGCTGGGAGGAGGTGCTATTGTTCTCCATGGACTTGACAGTGTCCCAAAACTTTTTGGAGTTAGAGCTACAGGATGCAAATTTCTGTTTGAAAAAGCTAGCCTTTGCTTTCCTGACTGATTCGTGTATTGGTTCCTGACTTCCTGAACAGTTGCATATCGCGGGGACTATTCGATGCAATAGCAGTCCGCCACAGGATGTTCTTGTGCTGGTCAAGGTCAGTCAGGTCTGGAGTGAACCAAGGGCTGTATCTGTTCTTAGTCCTACATCTTTTGAAAGGGGCATGCTTATTTAAGATGGTGAGGAAGTTGCTTTTAAAGAACGACCAGGCATCCTCAACTGACGGAATGAGGTCAATATCCTGCCAGGATACCCGGGCCAGGTCGATTTAGAAAGGCCTGCTCGCAGAAGTGTTTTAGGGAGCGTTTGACAGTGATAAGGGGTGGTCGTTTGACCGCGGGCCCATAGCGGATGCAAGCAATGAGGCAGTGGTCGCTGAGATCCTGATTGAAAACAGCAGAGGTGTATTTGGAGGGCAAGTTGGTCAGGATAATGTCTATGAGGGTGCCCATGTTTACAGATTTAGGATTGTACCTGGTGGGTTCCTTGATGATTTGTGTGAGATTGAGGGCATCTAGCTTAGATTGTAGGACTGCCGGGGTGTTAAGCATATCCCAGTTTAGGTCACCTAACAGAACAAACTCTGAGGATAGATGGGGGGGCAATCAACCTGTGCCATAGATGGCGGTTAACCTGTGCCATAGATGGCGGTTAACCTGTGCCATAGATGGCGGTTAACCTGTGCCATAGATGGCGGTTAACCTGTGCCATAGCTGGCCCGCTCAGACGAGACGTAAACCCACTAGCCTGGCTAGCTAGTGAATCAAACCGGCAATGCTCTAAAATTACAATAGCACGTGCCCACTACACTTTAACCTTAACTTTTATAGCTACCGATATGTCTATTCTTACCTTGATCATCAGCATTTTTGCTACTTATTGGCCATATCTCCAATAGATTATTTGGAGTCTCATTTAAATTCATGCATATCAGTGTCCAGGCAATGTTGTTCTGCTCTAGTGTGGCTGTTGACTAATGTAGCAGCATTTTAACCTGAGATATATATATATATATATATATATATATATTTTTTTTTTGGGGGTCCTCGCATTCTGGCAACGGTATAATTTGATAAACAACGTATTGAAATGCAAAAAACAGCAGGTGATGAGACCACACTCAAATGGTTATAATTTCACTGACGTTCAAAAGGCCACTGTAATAATGTTTGGTGGCAGGACTTGTGCTGTTTTCACCACTGCTGCAACACAAGACAAGCTATTAACCCTAGTAGAATGACAGCTTGTTGAATGAGAATCCCCCCCCCCCCCTGTGTTCTAGGTGTGGGTAAAGGGAACGGTAGTGACTTGACGGTGAAGATCATTGTAAGGAAGAAGCTGGTGTTCCTGTGTGTCTGTGCCAAGCAAGAGAACTGCAAGGTGAGGCATGCACACTGATTGGCTGATATGTATTGATCTGTCCCAGGTGTTTCCTCAGGTATTAAATGACGTATTGATCTGTCCCAGGTGTTTCCTCGGGTATTAAATGATGTATTGATCTGTCCCAGGTGTTTCCTCGGGTATTAAATGATGTATTGATCTGTCCCAGGTGTTTCCTCGGGTATTAAATGATGTATTGATCTGTCCCAGGTGTTTCCTCGGGTATTAAATGATGCATTGATCTGTCCCAGGTGTTTCCTGATGTTGGTAACAACGCGGTGGTGATCAGCCTGCAGGAGGGGCCTGTTGTCAACGGTGACGTTAAGATCATGTTTGAGTCCTCTGCTGTGAGTACCTGTGGATGGGGGAATAATTTAGACGTGACACAACTAACTGGAGCGTGTATTTTGGGGGAAGACTTTAAACGTAACACAACTAATGGAAGCTACTATTAAGGAGAATGTTAAAAGCCATTTGAACCTGGTGTTAAGGAACATATTTAAAATGTAACACATACAATTCACTCTCCCATAGCCCTTTGGTGTGTATTTTATCTTCAGTATATTGTCTTCTAATAATGGTTCCTTCCTCTCCAGGGTCTCCCTAAAGGATATGAAGACTGTCCTTTCTATTTCTGGTTCAACACCTCCTTTATAGACAACAACAGGTATGGTTCACCTCCTCCTCCTCCTTTATAGACAACAACAGGTATGGTTCACCTCCTCCTCCTCCTTTATAGACAACAACAGGTATGGTTCACCACCTCCTCCTCCTCCTTTATAGACAACAACAGGTATGGTTCACCTCCTCCTCCTCCTCCTTTATAGACAACAACAGGTATGGTTCACCTCCTCCTCCTCCTCCTTTATAGACAACAACAGGTATGGTTCACCTCCTCCTCCTCCTCCTTTATAGACAACAACAGGTATGGTTCACCTCCTCCTCCTCCTCCTTTATAGACAACAACAGGTATGGTTCACCTCCTCCTCCTTTATAGACAACAACAGGTATGGTTCACCTCCTCCTCCTTTATAGACAACAACAGGTATGGTTCACCTCCTCCTCCTTTATAGACAACAACAGGTATGGTTCACCTCCTCCTCCTTTATAGACAACAACAGGTATGGTTCACCTCCTCCTCCTTTATAGACAACAACAGGTATGGTTCACCTCCTCCTCCTTTATAGACAACAACAGGTATGGTTCACCTCCTCCTCCTTTATAGACAACAACAGGTATGGTTCACCTCCTCCTCCTTTATAGACAACAACAGGTATGGTTCACCTCCTCCTCCTCCTTTATAGACAACAACAGGTATGGTTCACCTCCTCCTCCTCCTTTATAGACAACAACAGGTATGGTTCACCTCCTCCTCCTCCTTTATAGACAACAACAGGTATGGTTCACCTCCTCCTCCTCCTCCTTTATAGACAACAACAGGTATGGTTCACCTCCTCCTCCTTTATAGACAACAACAGGTATGGTTCACCTCCTCCTCCTTTATAGACAACAACAGGTATGGTTCACCTCCTCCTTTATAGACAACAACAGGTATGGTTATCTGCAGTGGGAATGAGCCCTAATACGCCAACGACACAAGGTCTTTTCTAATGCTGCTGTACTTACCCTACCTGAAACCCTGTGGTTTATGTTTGGTCCTCTCACCTGTATTCTCTCTTCCCAGACTGGTCCTGTCTAGAGAAGAATTGGACAACCCCCACAAAGCCAAGACCTGGGATCTCTACAAGGAGGACTTTGGAGTCACCCTGTCTTTCTCTGAACCATGACCTCTAACCTTTTTCACCCCTGTCCAACTCTGAGCCTTTACCCCTGATAACAACCCTGTTTACCAAATAGACACCCTATTACCTATATAGTGCACTGTCAGACCAGAGCCCCATGGGGCCTGTATAAAACTAAAGTACTGTATAGAGAATAGGGTACCGTTTAGAGATGCATGCCTTCTCTGACCCCTGATAGTCCTGTCAGACCAAAGGGTCTGCACTTCTTCAACTAGCCAAAGACACTCCACAACCAGAAATGACCGGCTATGTCCCAATCATCTATCCTTTTCTCCTAGAGTGTGCACTCGTTCACTTCTTCTTTTCTTATCATTTTGATAAGAAAAAAAATGACTGGTAACAGAAATATGTTAAAACGCCACCAATCCAACTCGTGGAAGCAGCGAAGGTGTGTACACCTTCCAGGAGAAAGGCGATTTATTATTGGGACAGACTCCCTGGTGTCTGTCTGTTTGCACTGAGCCATTCGACCACTCCTCTGTGGTCAAATCGGTGGAATTTTCTTTTACATTTTGATACATTTCTGTTAAAAAACTAAAAAGGGATCATTTGGATGTGAGGGATGTTCAATACTGAAACATTAAAGATGGATGTTGTAGAGACCTTGGAAGATTTATGGGCCAGTTTCCCGGACATAGATTAAGCCTAGTCCTGGACTAAACGGCAATGTCAATTGAAAGTGCTTTTTTTCTTTTTAAGTCCAGGACTAGGATATTCTGAAAACAGGCTTATAAATTAAACCTTGAATGTTATATGCTAATATTCTCCTGTCAATCCAAAGGGGTATACTACAGAGCGAGATCTCTAAATTAGCAAACTGAAACTTAAATATTCTGAAATAACTTTGTATTTTTTTTTTTTATAACGATAAACTTGAAATAGGCATGGTCTCATTGACTCAACCACCAAAAACACATTTCTGAGTTTAGCATTCTTAATGAATCAGAAAATCAATAGATATATTTCTTGTTGTTTATCAGTGAGCCGGCTAACTCGTTGACCCTGCATTGTAGTAGAGCCCTGTAGGTAGTGCATGAGGCAGAGTGGGGTTCTAATTCACTACAATATCACGCTGTGTTCCAACTTAAAATAAATAAAACATATATTTCCATGTGTCGTGTTATTTCTTTTTTTTTCATATTTTACTGAAATTACACATTTATACTGTAGATGACGAATGACGACGTCGCCACCGGGTTTAGCCAGGGTTTACAAACGTTGCAGATAGAAATGCCATGAATAGAACTAACATGATTCCAGATTCTACAGTGCAGAGACATGTTTGTTAGCAGATTTGGTCAAATGGCATCTTATTCCCTTCATAGTGCCACAGGGCCCTGGTCAAATGGCATCCTATTCCCTTCATAGTGCCACAGGGCCCTGGTCAAATGGCATCCTATTCCCTTCATAGTGCCACAAGGCCCTGGTCAAATGGCATCCTATTCCCTTCATAGTGCCACAGGGCCCTGGTCAAATGGCATCCTATTCCCTTCATAGTGCCACAGGAACCTGGTCAAATGGCATCCTATTCCCTTCATAGTGCCACCTCTTTAAAGTCACGTAGATGACATCATTGTGCTCTTTTAGTCTCCAGATGGTCTCATGTACAGTTGAAGTCGGAAGTTTACATACACCTTAGGCAAATACATTTAAACTCAGTTTTTTTTTACAATTCCTGACATTTAATCCTAGTAAATATTCCCTGTCTTAGGTCAGTTAGGATCACCACTTTATTTTAAGAATGTGAAATGTCACAATAATAGTAGAAAGAGATTTATTTCTTTCATCATATTCGCAGTGGGTCAGAGTAATAAATAAAACAAATCTGTCTAAACAATTGTTGAAATAATGACTTGTGTCACTCACAACGTATATGTCCTAACAGACTTGCCAAAACTATAGTTTGTTAACAAGAAATTTGTGGAGTGGTTGAAAAACGAGTTAATGACACCAACCTAAGTGTATGTAAACTTGCGACTTTAACTGTATGTACAGGGTTAGGGACATATTATTTCACCTATGATTCACTGTATCACAATTCCAGTGGGTCAGAAGTTTACATACACTAAGTTGACTGTGCCTTTTAAACAGCTTGGAAAATTCCAGAAAATTATGTCAGGGCTTAAGAAGCTTCTGATAGGCTAATTGACATAATTTGAGTCAATTGGAGGTGTACCTGTGGATGTATTTCAAGGACTACCTTCAAACTCTTTGCTTGACATCATGGGGAAATCAGTCAAGACCTAAATTGTAGACCTCCACGAGTCTGGCTCATCCTTGGGAGCAATTTCCAAATGCCTGATGGTACCACGGTCATCTGTACAAACAATAGTACGCAAGTATAAACCCCATGGGACCACGCAGCCGTCATACCGCTCAGGAAGGAGACGCGTTCTGTCTCCTAGAGATGAACGTACTTTGTTGCGAAAAGTGCAAATCAATCCCAGAACAACAGCAAAGGACCTTGTGAAGATGCTGGAGGAAACAGGTACAAAAGTGTCTATATCCACAGTAAAACGAGTCCTATATCGACATAACCTGAAAGGCCGCTCAGCAAGGAATTAGCCACTGCTCCAAAACCGCCATTAAAAAGCCAGAATATACGGTTTGCAACTGCACATGCGGACAAAGATTTCTGGAGAAATGTCCTCTGGTCTGATGAAACAAAAATAGAACTGTTTGGCCATAATGACCATCATTATGTTTGGAGGGAAATGGGGGAGGCTTGCAAGCCGAAGAACACCATCCCAACCGTGAAGCACGGGGGTGGCAGCATCATGTTGTGGGGGTGCTTTGCTGCAGGAGGGGCTGGTGCACTTCACAAAATAGATGGCGTCATGAGGAAGGAAAATTATGTGGATATATTGAAGCAACATCTCAAGACATCAGTCAGGAAGTTAAAGCTTGGTCGCAAATGGCTCTTCCGAATGGACAATGACCCCAAGCATACTTCCAAAGTTGTGGCAAAATGGCTTAAGGACAACAAAGTCAAGGTATTGGAGTGGCCATCACAAAGCCCTGACCTCAATCCTATAGAAAATGTGTGGGCAGAACTGAAAAGCGTGTGCGAGCAAGGAGGCCTACAAACCTGACTCAGTCACACCAGCTCTGTCAGGATGAATGGGCCAAAATTCACCCAACTTATTGTGGGAAGCTTGTGGAAGGCTACCAAATACTAATTGAGTGTATGTAAACTTATGACCCACTGGGAATGTGAAGAAATAAATAATTCTATCAACTATTATTCTGACATTGCACATTCTTAAAATAAAGTGGAGGTCCTAAATGACCAAAGACCGGGAATTTTTACAAGCATTAAATGTCAGGAATTGTGAAAATGTTTCTGGCTAAGGTGTATGTGAACTTCAGACTTCAACTGTAAATAGTTAACCAATAGCAACCCATACTAACAATTTCTCAATTGAATCAGCTAACATAAACCTGGCCTACCAAGGCAGGAATGAAAACATTAAATTATTATACATATTACCATGGTACGAATACACTGTCCATACCACTTCCACGAGAAACACCACACTTTTCCATTGGTCACTGTAGAGGGGAAGACTCACCGCTGTTGGTTGTGTGGTGGACTTGTGATGACATGCTCACCATGACCATGCTGGACAATGGTGAGCTAGCTAACCTCGTGGGCTGACACGCTGACCTCCTCGTGGGCTGACACGCTAACCTCCTCGTGGGCTGACACGTTAACCTCCATGTGGGCTGACACGCTAACCTCCTCGTGGGCTGACAGGCTGACCTCGTGGGCTGACATGCTAACCTCCTCATGGGCTGACAGGCTGACCTCGTGGGCTGACATGCTAACCTCCTCGTGGGCTGACAGGCTGACCTCGTGGGCTGACATGCTAACCTCCTCGTGGGCTGACAGGCTGACCTCGTGGGCTGACATGCTGACTTCCTCGTGGGCTGACATGCTGACCTCCTCGTGGGCTGACACGCTGACCTCCTCGTGGGCTGACACGCTAACCTCCTCGTGGGCTGACACGCTAACCTCCTCGTGGGCTGACAGGCTGACCTCGTGGGCTGACATGCTAACCTCCTCGTGGGCTGACAGGCTGACCTCCTCGTGGGCTGACATGCTAACCTCCTCGTGGGCTGACAGGCTGACCTCGTGGGCTGACATGCTGACTTCCTCGTGGGCTGACACGCTGACCTCCTCGTGGGCTGACACGCTAACCTCCTCGTGGGCTGACATGCTAACCTCGTGGGCTGACATGCTGACTTCCTCGTGGGCTGACACGCTGACCTCCTCGTAGGCTGACCTCCTCGTGGGCTGACATGCTAACCTCCTCGTTGGCTGACAATGGATATAAACAAACATTCTCATGTAGTTTCTCAAAACTGTGTCCGGAGATTTGGTGAACTGTCAGATCAGTCTAAAATTACATCAGGAATGAACAGGGTCAGCTATACCATAAGGACCCCTTATAAAAAACAATACATTTGATTGGACTAAATCGTTTTTGGTATCTTGTAGTTTATTATTAGTGTAGGTGATTAGATGTTGAAGTAGTGCCGGAACAGTGGAAGCAGCTCCTGTTATCGTTCCGACTTGCTCTTTATGGTCATCTGAAACATGCCCTAGGTCATGTACCTGTTTGTTACATGCAATATGCTTTGTGGACTCCACAGGACAGAGGTTTCTCTCCCGTTTTTGGGGGTGAAACAAAAAGGTGTGGTTGAATTTATTTTGCCACAGTCTTATTGTCCAGGCTTTTAGACGCAGATAGAGAGATATATATATATCTCTCTATCTCATGGTGTCAAGGCATATGAACTAGCCACTATTTGACTCACAAGTTCTGATTAAGGCTGAAACAGCAAGCATAAGTTATTTTTTATTTTATTTTTTTTAAATGTACCTCAATTCACATCTTTCCACCCACTGGCTATAACACTTGGGTCAGAGAGATAAGAGAAACAAAAGAAAATCTCAAAATTCATCTTTATTCACAAAATGTTCATATTTTTAATAATTACAGACATGTTACACACAGGACAATCCACACCAGAAATTAAAGTGCTGAATGAGAGTGGAAGGTATTGGTGTAGACTCTGGAAAAAAAATTAAAAATAATCACCCATTATTAATTTCACAACATGTGCAAAGACGGAGCTGAAATGGTTCAATACAAAATCTGGACACCCAGGTGCGTTAACAGTTCTTTTAAAACAGCTTTCACAAAACCAGAAAATTAAGATCGGGATTCTGATCACACTGTCAGAGCATTTTTTTTATAAAGGCAATGTTCCCAGAGACAGCATTGGCCATAAACTCTGCATCTTCTCAGCTCAAATCACCTCTAAAAATGGCACATAGCCAACAATGGATTGAATCCTGGCCTTAATCTAAGTAAATCAGTTTAGCAATGTAAACTGGTTGCCACTAGCTAAGTGACAAGGCAACAACTACTGTCAATCAATCTCATTCTGGAAAAAAAACTAAATACTGACTGGTGATTTAAACACCAGCCGTCGCGCTCGCGCCCCGCCCCAGCCATCGTTCTCCCCCTCTATTCAATTCTGCTCACCCAGTCATTCTAAAATGCCCTGGACTCAAAAAAGCATTGACACCATCAACTCTAGGTACTGTCGCCAACGTGATGAAATCTATTAGGCTAAAAATGTATGCAGTAACACTATCAAAATCAACACAACCTTCAGGAGCCTCTACTATGAACACGTCAGGACTCCGTCTCAACTCCTCAGTGAAAAAGAGACTCAACGTGACACAATGGTCAAACTTGAAACATCCACATTATTTTTGACATCTTCACTAGCAGTAAATGTCCTCTCTGACAATGCAGACACTGTTTAGACAGACAGGTTGAGGCCCAGAACCAAAAGATCCAGGACAATCAATCAGTGTTTTATGACGTTTCAGTTAGCCAGAATCACATTCAAGGTCTTGAACAGTTGGTGACAACATGGCCCACATTCAAACTAAGTTAACCAAACTCACACCTACAGAATGTCTAACCCCCAGAGCCCCCTACCCTAACCCCCAGCCCTAACCCCCAGAGCCCCCAGCCCTAACCCCCAGAGCCCCCTACCCTAACCCCCCAGAGCCCCTTCCTAAGCCCCCAGCCCTAACCCCCAGCCCTAACCCCCAGCCCTAACCCCCAGAGCCCCCAGCCCTAACCCCCAGAGCCCCCGCCTAAACCAGTTCAACACAGCGTCTTCCTAACAGCTGCGACCATTTCTCCCCGGAACAACAGATCGCACCGCTGCAGCTCATCATATCTGCCCGAACGGAGGAAACAGACGATGGTGGTCTTGCAGGCATCTATACAGGGCTCCGACACGTGGCCTTTATGTCGGAGGTACCAGAACCGCTGAAACACACGGTCGTCCCGGAGGAAGGTCCTGATCAGCCCGTCCCAGTCCGACGGGAACAGGGAGGAGACGCCGTAGGCTTCAGAAGCGCGGTAGAGGAGGGTCCATTTGGGGTTTGGGTCAGGGCGGAAGACGGGGAGTTGTGAGGCGGTGTGGAGCAGGGAGGAGACTCCTTCAGGCTGTCGGTTAGCCTCGGTAAGGTTTAAGATGTACGTCTCGTGGTCCAGAACAAACCGAGAACTGCCCTTGTAGTTGCCGTCGACCAGGTAGACCCGGTAACCTGGCAAGCGGAAAAACAACATTTTAAGAGAAGCGCCAGGATTTGTTTTCCGTCTCTACTACATGACTATACAACAGTTTGAGGTCTTGTCCTCTGACAGAGTAGAAGAGACATTCTGATTGGGAAGCAACAAATTCAAGTGTGGGAGACGGATGTTGGGGTCTGGCAATCGGTGGGTATAGTCTGTCTGACCTCGGTTGAGGTGTGTGTGTACCTGGGTTGAGGTGTGTGTGTACGTACCTGGGTTGAGGTTGACATAGGTGGTGGCGGAGGGAGCGATGAAAGCCACGCCCACAGCCCTAGTCATCGTCGCTCCGTCATAAAACATCTGGAACTCATCCATGTGCGTGTGGCCAAAGAACTGACCCGTGATTGTACCCTCATACCTGGACACAGACCGACACACACACACACACACACACACATTAAAACCTGCCACAGCAGAACAAATCTGATCCCATCCTGAACTACAGTCCAGAAAGAACCAGGTTTTAAAACCTCTCCTCAGGAAAGAATTTCTACTATTTTTTGTTGAAGCCCTGAACCGATCTCAACTGGATGAATCTAGTCAAGGGCTTGCTGGCTAGTTGAATCAGATGTTAGCTCTGGGATATATGGAACACGTGTAAAGGGGTCCCCGAGGAGAGGTGAATGTAGTCTGGAGTCCACACGACTGTATAAAAAGAAACGAACTGACAGATTGGTACCAGTCTGGGATTATATAGACGCCACAGTAGATTATATAAATAAAAAATAACAGGCTGGAACACACTGAAGAAAAATATAAAAAAAAAACATGAAGTGTTGGTCCCATGTCGAAATAAAAAAAAACATATCCCAGAAATGATCCATACACACAAAAAGCTTATTTCTCTTACAATTTGTTGCACAAATGTGTTTTACATCCCTGTTAGTGAGCGTTTCTCCTTTGCCAAGATAATGCATCCACCTGACAGGTGTGGCATATCAAGAAGCTGATTAAATAGCAGGATCATTACACAGGTGCACCTTGTGCTGGGGACAATAAAAGGCCACTCTAAAAATGTGCAGTTTTGTCACACAACACAATGCCACAGATGTCTCAAGTTTTGAAGGAGCGTGCAATTGGCATGCTGACTGCAGGAATGTCCACCAGAGCGGTTGCCAGAATTTCTCTACCATAAGCCAAGTCAAACGTCATTTTAGAGAATTTCAACTGGCCTCACAACCACAGACCACGTGTAACCACGCAAGCCCAGGACCTCCACATCCAGCTTCTTCAGACCAGCCACCCTGACAGCTGATGAAACTGAGGAATACTTCTGTCTGTAAGAAAAGTCCTTTTGTGGGGTAAAAAAAAAAACAAATTCTGATTGGCTTCCCCCAGTAGGTGGGCTTATGCCCTCCCAGGCCCACCCATGGCGGTGCCTCTGCATGCAGTGGCTACCAAGGATAGGGGGACTGTTACATGAACACATGTAGACAGTGATGCCAACTGGTGATGGTCGTTTCCACTCTCCCGCTCTTTCCAGAGCGCGCGCTGAAGCTGTAGTTGGTTGTCTCTGTTGTCATGTGAACGATTGGCTGAGCCTTGGATACAGCCAGGATTGGTCCAAACGCACAGCACTCATTCACTTCCAGCCAGTCGGGATCCAAAGGCCCGACCCCACCCACCCCACCTTTTCTCAGCGGAGCTACACAAATCACTTTAGGTCACCTATTGTGGATTGGATTCAAAAACGGCGAATTTAGCCGAAAGGTGACAAGTTTGGATCCCTGACTACCTCTTCTTACCGGTTGATGACGACGTGGTAGTAGTTATCGGTTACATTAAACACACGTAGACACTATCCCTTCCTACCGGTTGACGATGTGGTAGTAGTTCCAACTCCAGCTGCTCAAACAGAGACCAGGGGGGATGTGACCGATGATGTGGACCTGAGACAGATGGACAGGAGTGACAGAGACATGGGGGGAGAAAGGCGGGGGAGACAGCCATGAGAGGAAAAAAGATACGATGGTTATATTACAGCCAGCAAAGCAAATGACTCCCCCAAAATCAATACTTTAAACATTTTTTTATTCATATAACAAGTTTCACAAATCCCATCCCCCTGTTATTTTCTGCAGCATATCCCCTACTAAAAGACTCATACCGGACTTCCACCTTTAACATTAGCCAGAAGCTCCCTTCTCCTCACTGGCCTGCAGTATATTGACCAGACACTGGAGCAGGTTAGTTCCCCTCCCTCCCTCCCTCCCTCCCATCACTCTCCTCACCCTCTCTCCCTTCTCCTCACTGGCCTGCAGTATATTGACCAGACACTGGAGCAGGTTAGTTCCCCTCCCTCCCTCCCATCACTCTCCTCACCTTCTCTCCCTTCTCTTCACTGGCCTGTAGTATGTGGATCAGCCACTGGAGCTGGTTAGCAGGGTCAGTAGAGTTGACCATCAGCCAGTAATTTTCCCTGGCACAGAAGTTCATGTTCAGAGACGCCACTCGAAGACCTGGCTGGACCTCTGCTGTGTAGAACCCACCATGCCTAGAGAGAGACAGAGACAGACAGACAGACAGACGAGACAGAGAGGAAATCGATTTTAGAATAAGGCTGTAACGTAACATGTTGAAGGGAGTCTGAATACTATGTACGTGTTCAGCTGATCCAGGGATTGTGAGATCTGGCATCCGTCTGCAGTGCAGTCTGGGAGGGGAAGGGGATAGAGCTAGTCAGTTGTACAACTAGATGCTTTCAACTGAAATGTGTCTTCCACAGTTCCCACAACATCGTATGATAGAACAATCTGATACCTGGATAGGTGTTTAACATGTAACTACATCAATCTGGTGCCCAAATGCAGTCATTGGCGTGGCACACAACCATTGGTTGACCCATGAGCAGAGGAATACAACCGCCGGCTCGGCAGAACTACCTCACCACTACAGAGGACTGTCTGGATCCTACCAACCACAGTGTCCCCCTCTCCCCATCTGGGATCAGTTTCCGCTAGGTACAAATCTGGGATCAGATTTAGTAGCGGAAATGCTAAACTGAACCAAGATCAGCATCTGGGGGGGGGGGGACACGACACTTACTACCCTACTCTATCCAACCCTGCAGGCCCATTGGTCCTAAATCTAGTCTAGTTAAAAATCATAATTATCATACCTAAGAGTCTTCAGGGCCTGTTCTGGTAACCACGGCGCCCACTCCTCGGCCATGGTGTCATAGAGCCAGCGTGACGACCGGTTGCCGTGGACGAACGGCGGGGGGAAACTGTTGACCGGGGTGCTCTCGTGGTTACCGATTGCCGGGTACACCTTCAAGTTACCTAGGTGACTATGGAGAGAAAAATACAAGTGGTCAGTTACCATGCAACGTGTGTGTGGTGTGTGTGTGTGTAGTGTGTTATTGTGTACCTGTGTATCAGTCTGGTGATAACGGTGAGTTCAGACAGTTGCTGCTTCCTGGTTTGAGACCAGACGTTATGAGCGGGTATATCTCCTGTCCAGTAGACCCAGTCCCATGGACCGGTTCTAGCTGCGTTCTCCAACATGTTCTCCACGGTTCTCAGGGGCAGGTCACATTTACTGTAGGAGCCCCAGAACCCAGCCCCTCTCTGACGCCAGCTGGGAGGTCCAGACTCATTACGACAACACAGCGGGTCCTTACAGTCAGCAGAGCTGCCCACTGCATACTCCTGTTCACAAATAACACCAGGATGGACATTAAGCGTTGTATTTGGTATTTTATGTTGCTGACGCAGCAGCTACTCTTCCTGGGGTCCACACAAAGCATGACCTATTACAGAACATGAATAACGATTGCCACAATGAATGACGCTTGAAGCTAAACTTATTTCTGAAACAATGTTTTAAAGTTTTAGATGTATTTAAAAAAAGGACCAGTTTATTATTGATCGGCCGTTCTGATATTGACTGGAACTCCTTGTTTAGGATTTCAGTGAGCTCACTGGCTTTGGGTGCTGACATGTAGACTGTGGAATCAGCAGCCGACTGTGGAATCAGCAGCCGACTGTGGAATCAGCAGCCGACACAGTCGTTTCTAGCTTCTTGTAAGACCAGTGGCAAATCATTAGTAAAAAATAAAGAGTGCAAGGCAACTGCATGTCCTTTTGGTCATGTAGTGTAATGTAGACACCCGCTTGTCCAACATCAATGGGCATTGATATGGAGTTGGTCCTCCCCTTTGCTGCTATAACAGCCTCCACTCTTCTGGGAAGGCTTTCCACTAGATGTTGGAACATTGCTGCGGGGGACTTACTTCCGTTCAGCCACAAGAGCATTAGTGAGGTCGGGCACTGATGTTGGGCGATTAGACCTCCTGGTTCGCAGTCGCCGTTCCAATTCATCCCAAAGGTGTTCGATGGGGTTGAGGTCAGGGCTCGGTGCAGGCCAGTCAAGTTCTTCCACACCGATCTCGACAAACCATTTCTGTATGGACCTCGCTTTGTACACGGGGGCATTGTCATGCTGAAACAGGAAAGGGCCTTCCCCAACTGTTGCCACAAAGTTGGAAGCACAGAATCGTCTAGAATGTCATTGTATGCTGTAGCGTTAAGATTTCCCTTCACTAGAACTAAGGGGCCTAACCATGAAAAACAGCCCCATAACATTATTCCTCCTCCACCAAACTTTACAGTTGCCACTATGCAGTCGGGCAGGTAGCGTTCGCCTGGCATCCACCAAACCCAGATTAGTCTGTCGGACTGCCAGATGGTGATGTGTGATTCATCACTCCAGAGAACGCGTTTCCACTGCTCCAGAGTCCAATGGTGACTAGCTTTACACCAGTCCAGCCGACGCTTGGCATTGTGATCTTAGGCTTGTGTGCGGCTGCTCGGACATGGAAACCCATTTCATGAAGCGCCCGACTAACAGGGAGTGGAATTACTATACCTCCTTCCAGACCCGTGGACATATTCCGAAGAGCAATCCGTTCATTAGAATTGTAATTTTTTTAAAGAATATACGGTTCACTATACACTTGGGCATGAAATAGCCACGAAATGTTTTCAATACCATTGAAACTACTCATATTTGTAGCTACTGAATTAAATACCTGCAGTCAACTTGTGCAATACCTTAGGAAATAAAGATTGAGTTAATTTCACTGGCCGCATTAAGCGTAGTTCCACAGAACAGTTGAGCCAGTCATGCGTTTGTAAATAGCACAATAGGAGTCCAGCTATGTGTTGACAGGAGCCGTGTTTTATACTTAATCATGAAACAAGTTGGTCCCATGTTTCATGAGCTGAAATAAAAAGATCCCAGAAATGTTCCATACGCAGACAAAGCTTTTTTCCCCCTCTCAAATGTGTTTACGGCCCTGTTAGTGAGCGTTTCTCCTTTGCCAAGATAATCCATCCACCTGACAGGTGTGGAATATCAAGAAGCTGATTAAACAGCAGGATCATTACACAGGTGCACCTCAATGTGCTGTTGTCAAAATACAATAACAAGTCTCAAGTCAAGGGAGCGCAATTGGCACACTGACTGCGGACTTCTGGAATGTCTACCAGATCTGTTGCCAGAGAAATTTAACGTTACATTTCCGTTACACCAAAAGGCACCTTTAAGTTACAGTTAAGTGGTCAAGTAGGCTACTGTGGCTATTTGATCATAATACCAGAGCGGCCTACCATCAAAAACAAAATGGAGAAAATGCATCCCATAACATTTTAACACGGAAATAGCTGTTCTATCATTCCGCAGCTAATGTGTGGTGTTCCATGTAGGCCCACATTCCAGGAGACGTTTGGGAAGAAAAATAAATAATTAAAATGGGTGTGACAACCCGTTTATCCTCCAGACAAGGTGACTGAAAAATGTGTTGATGCAAGAAACCACTTTACAAAATAAAATGCATTATTCCCATAGCATTATTACATAGCATTGGTCTGATTCTACTACTTTCTGCCTATTTTCGCTTATTCAAGCCTGTCTCAAAAATACAACAACCGAGAGCATCCTGTCGGGCTGTATCGTCGCCTGGAAAGGCAACTGCTCCGCCCACCTTTGAGTCCGCCTTGGAGATCAACCTGCTGGAAATGTTTGGCGATCGACTAGGAACACCTTGGAGATCAACCTGTTGGTGACCACCGAGTTAGAAAATTGAGTGTAGTTGAATCTCGTCGGCGGATATTTCTGAGCAGCATTCCCGGAGGAGCTCCACTGAAGTCTCGGGCTACTCTGGGCACGCGAGCAGTTTCTAATCCACCGCACCTACTTGTTTGTTTTATTTTTAAAAGTATCTGTGACCAACAGATGCATATCTTTATTCCCAGTCATGTGAAATCCATAGATATAAGGCCTAATGAAATGTATTGCAATTGACTGATTTCCATATAGGAATATTTTTGTCCAGTCTACACAGCCGAGCAGAAAATACAATAAGCAATTAGATCTGTGTTTACAAAACACAGCGAGATATTTCTTACGCTGCACATTTTTTCCCTGCACGACCCCAAGTTTAACTTGCTAGTTATCTAAGTAAGTGGCTGAATATAAGGTGACGGACGGGGCATCAAATAGTGCTTTCTGCCCTGTTTGAGAAGCTCTTTGGATGAGTTCTGGAGGCTTAATGTCCTTGGGTTTTTTTCTCCTCTCGGTTCTCAGCCCAGCCAGTCTGCTCCTCTCGCTCTCTCCTGAACAGAGCAAGTGGGCCCGTTGCCATAGTGACTCCAAACAAACAGTGTAGACATGCTACTCCAGAGACAGTACTGTTCTTCATTCAGACTCCAGACTCCACACAGACACAGGGTGTTGACATGCTGCTACAGAGACAGTACTGTTCTTCATTCAGACTCCACACAGACACAGGGTGTTGACATGCTACTCTAGAGACAGTACTGTCCTTCCTTCAGACTCCACAGACACAGGGTGTTGACATGCTGCTCCAGAGACAGTACTGTTCTTCATTCAGACTCCAGACTCCACACAGACACAGGGTGTAGACATGCTACTCCAGAGACAGTACTGTTCTTCCTTCAGACTCCACACAGACAGGTTGTTGACATGCTGCTACAGAGACAGTACTGTTCTTCATTCAGACTCCACACAGACACAGGCTGTTGACATGCTGCTACAGAGACAGTACTGTTCTTCATTCAGACTCCAGACTCCACACAGACACAGGGTGTAGACATGCTACTCCAGAGACAGTACTGTTCTTCCTTCAGACTCCACACAGACACAGGCTGTTGACATGCTGCTCCAGAGACAGTACTGTTCTTCCGTCAGACTCCACACAGACACAGGCTGTTGACATGCTGCTACAGAGACAGTACTGTTCTTCATTCAGACTCCAGACTCCACACAGACACAGGGTGTAGACATGCTACTCCAGAGACAGTACTGTTCTTCCTTCAGACTCCACACAGACAGGTTGTTGACATGCTGCTACAGAGACAGTACTGTTCTTCATTCAGACTCCACACAGACACAGGCTGTTGACATGCTGCTACAGAGACAGTACTGTTCTTCATTCAGACTCCAGACTCCACACAGACACAGGGTGTAGACATGCTACTCCAGAGACAGTACTGTTCTTCCTTCAGACTCCACACAGACACAGGCTGTTGACATGCTGCTCCAGAGACAGTACTGTTCTTCCGTCAGACTCCACACAGACACAGGCTGTTGACATGCTGCTACAGAGACAGTACTGTTCTTCATTCAGACTCCACAGACACAGGGTGTAGACATGCTACTCCAGAGACAGTACTGTTCTTCCGTCAGACTCCACACAGACACAGGCTGTTGACATGCTGCTACAGAGACAGTACTGTTCTTCATTCAGACTCCAGACTCCACACAGACACAGGGTGTAGACATGCTACTCCAGAGACAGTACTGTTCTTCCTTCAGACTCCACACAGACAGGTTGTTGACATGCTGCTACAGAGACAGTACTGTTCTTCCGTCAGACTCCACACAGACACAGGCTGTTGACATGCTGCTACAGAGACAGTACTGTTCTTCATTCAGACTCCACACAGACACAGGCTGTTGACATGCTGCTACAGAGACAGTACTGTTCTTCATTACAGACTGTTCTTCATTCAGACTCCAGACTCCACACAGACACAGGGTGTAGACATGCTACTCCAGAGACAGTACTGTTCTTCCTTCCAGACTCCACAGACACAGGGTGTAGACATGCTACTCCAGAGACAGTACTGTTCTTCCGTCAGACTCCACACAGACACAGGCTGTTGACATGCTGCTACAGAGACAGTACTGTTCTTCATTCAGACTCCAGACTCCACACAGACACAGGGTGTAGACATGCTACTCCAGAGACAGTACTGTTCTTCCTTCAGACTCCACAGACACAGGGTGTAGACATGCTACTCCAGAGACAGTACTGTTCTTCCGTCAGACTCCACACAGACACAGGCTGTTGACATGCTGCTACAGAGACAGTACTGTTCTTCATTCAGACTCCAGACTCCACACAGACACAGGGTGTAGACATGCTACTCCAGAGACAGTACTGTTCTTCCTTCAGACTCCACACAGACAGGTTGTTGACATGCTGCTACAGAGACAGTACTGTTCTTCCGTCAGACTCCACACAGACACAGGCTGTTGACATGCTGCTACAGAGACAGTACTGTTCTTCATTCAGACTCCACACAGACACAGGCTGTTGACATGCTGCTCCAGAGACAGTACTGTTCTTCCGTCAGACTCCACACAGACACAGGCTGTTGACATGCTGCTACAGAGACAGTACTGTTCTTCATTCAGACTCCAGACTCCACACAGACACAGGGTGTAGACATGCTACTCCAGAGACAGTACTGTTCTTCCTTCAGACTCCACAGACACAGGGTGTAGACATGCTACTCCAGAGACAGTACTGTTCTTCCGTCAGACTCCACACAGACACAGGCTGTTGACATGCTGCTACAGAGACAGTACTGTTCTTCATTCAGACTCCAGACTCCACACAGACACAGGGTGTAGACATGCTACTCCAGAGACAGTACTGTTCTTCCTTCAGACTCCACACAGACACAGGCTGTTGACATGCTGCTCCAGAGACAGTACTGTTCTTCCGTCAGACTCCACACAGACACAGGCTGTTGACATGCTGCTACAGAGACAGTACTGTTCTTCATTCAGACTCAAGACTCCACACAGACACAGGGTGTAGACATGCTACTCCAGAGACAGTACTGTTCTTCCTTCAGACTCCACAGACACAGGCTGTTGACATGCTGCTACAGAGACAGTACTGTTCTTCATTCAGACTCCAGACTCCACACAGACACAGGGTGTAGACATGCTACTCCAGAGACAGTACTGTTCTTCCTTCAGACTCCACAGACACAGGCTGTTGACATGCTGCTACAGAGACAGTACTGTTCTTCATTCAGACTCCAGACTCCACACAGACACAGGGTGTAGACATGCTACTACAGAGACAGTACTGTCCTTCCTTCAGACAAGAATGCGTAAAAACTGTTCATTTGCACAATGTCTCATTCACATTCGCTTGTAAAAATGTCCAAACTCACCAAAAATGACATTCGTTAGTGCCTACACACAAAACACAAAAACATAACTTTATGAGCTGGATTGCAAAGTTTGTGCTCGTTAGCTTTGTGTTCTTTGTGCTCGTTAGCATATTTAGCTAGCAGCCTCCATTGAAATTCAGTATTACTGGTAACAGATACCCCATGGGCTTTTTGGAATGTTTTGGCGCCCCCTTGTGTACTAAACCGGTAACTGTAAATCCTAGGACGAGACAGACGTTATGATAATCTGAATACCACCCAAGCCTAGTTCACTGTTGACATTTCACTGAGTTGGTCAACTTTTAGTTAAAGTCATTGAAATTATTGTCAAGGTTGAAAGTATGTTATTAAAATGACCCATTAACTTCCAATGAACGACAGATTGAGTTTTCTGCCCATGATATCATTTAAGGTTCTCCAAGGTATTTTCCCCCCCATTGTGTTTTATGTCATTCATCTTGGTTAAATCATTTCTTATTTTTGTTAAGTTTAAATCACAACATCTCAATGTACAGTATGTCACCCAATCAGCTGAGGAGCCGGACTTGTTTGACACCTCATAACATTTCAATCCATCTCGACTCCGGAGGGCTCGAAAAAAAGTTAATTTCTAAACCGGTAAGTGGCAACGCTCGTCAACTGGCATGAATCCTGTTTACAAATGCTTCAAGTGGTGAATCTGGATTTGACCGATTATACGAAGAGACCAACAGAAATGTTTTACATCTTAAAAACAACAAGAGTCCTGAGAGAATATTGTGTATGATCTCTTATAAATTACTTCGGGCCCAATCTTATGGTCACTACAGCCAATGGGAACTGATATTACATTGGCGCAAAGCTCTGGCACATTAGTGAAGACATAATCAATACAAGTGGTCCATCACCACTGGTACACACTTGAGTTGGTTGAGTGATAACCTGGGTCATATTACAAGCATTGGTCACAGTTAGAAGTTTCCTCTTTGTTAGGACAACTAGCTTACTAACCAGTCAATGTTCAGGTCACCCATAAAAAAAATAAAAAAAGACCTATTAACATCAAGCATTGAACACATTATCCAAATACTGATTGTTAACACTTGGTGGCCTACAGCAGCCCCCCCTAAAATTAAGATGTTTTAGATGAGGCAGGTGAACATTTAACGTAAGCTTCACAGGAATATGGCTCTGAACATATACAGCGTCCCCTCCCCCCATGGGCAGTCCTGTCTTTTCTGCACACACGATATATCGTTGTACAGCCATTGCTTTATCAAAAGGAAATGATCTAGGTGAGTTGATACCCCACTCCTACAGAGCACATCCGAATGAACTGGTCAACAAATTAATGATTCAGTGAATTAGATGAGCTAGTACTCCTCAGTCTTCCCTGAGGAGAGGTCTGGAAAAAACGGCCCTACCACATTTGACTAACCTGATCCCAGTGTATGTCTGTGAGGAAGAGGACCCTGCTCTGTGGCGCTCCAGGCTTGGGGGGTGTGGGCGGTGTGACTGGGGGTTTGGGGATCCGGGGTAGGGTTACATTCCAGGGGGCGTAGATATCGAAGCGTCCGCATGACCTCCCCACCAGCAGAGCACAGGCCTCCGACGGCCACAACAGAGACTGCTGCAAGGCCCTGAAAACAGGAGGAAGGACATAACCATGACTTACACCTGCCCATCTCCACGGAAACAAAGGTGTGTGTGTGGTCCAGACGCAGCGAGCACGTCACCTCCTTAAATAAATGCCGGCGACAGCATCTCTTCAGAGGCTAAGTGCATTCACGCACTGTCCTATCATGCACTGCAGCAGACTTAACGATAGAACATCAGGAAAAAACAGGAATTATTCATGAAAAGATGATGTCAGATAATCAGGACCAATACGAAAGCTCACCTGATGAAGTCGTCTCTGAACAGCTCTGTGATTTGACGACAGACCCGCTCTTCTGCCAGGTGGAGACGGATACAGGCCTCGCCCACGACCCGCGCAACACGCTCCTCATTAACGTCACTCTACATGGGACAGGGAGTGGAGAGAGGTTAGACAGACTGATTACGGGCCTCTCCCACAGGCCGCTCAACAGTCACATCACTGTACATGGGAGAGGAGAGAACCAGCAATTTACTCAGATACGAGATATACAAGTTAGACTAGGGTTGTAAATTTTTTTTTAACACAAAATCCTGATGGGAGGAGTCCAGATTCTCTGCTTATTCCCTCATGATCTCCTAACCAGGTTTTTTGGAAGGTTGGAAGGTTGACAGACGATAGAGACATTTAATTGGCTCCTTTTTTCTGGTTCATCCACAGCCAATGAACTAAGCAGACCGGACCCAGCTGCCATCTCATTGGTGTCTAAGCAGACCGGACCCAGCTGCCATCTCATTGGTGTCTAAGCAGACCGGACCCAGCTGCCATCTCATTGGTGTCTAAGCAGACCGGACCCAGCTGCCATCTCATTGGTGTCTAAGCAGACCGGACCCAGCTGCCATCTCATTGGTGTCTAAGCAGACCGGACCCAGCTGCCATCTCATTGGTGTCTAAGCAGACCGGAAATGTTACCCTTTCACAACCATCCTTGGTTGTTATGGGGAAGAAGCATGACGTTGAGATCGGACTTCCTGCAGTACCAACCAAAAGCACACTGTTCGCCTCAGTGATGTTGACTCACCACCGGGCCTAACCACAGAGCCGTCTTCCAGTCAGGCCTCTGATCTGTTACTTTCAGTTTGTCTTAAAGACAAGAGATCACCTTACACCCTGGTTAAAAGATTATATATAGTGTGATCTTGGTTGCTCGTAGGTTCAGCTACCTTAGTCGAAAGACAGATGAATAGGCCTGGAGTGCTTGCTACTAGGATGAAGTATTATGGAACATCCATGTCCCAAATGGCCCCCTATTCCCTATGGGCCCTGGTCTAAAGTAGTGCACTAGGGCTCTGGTCTAAAGTAGTGCACTATATAGGGCCCTGGTCTAAAGTAGTACACTATATAGGGAATAGGGTGCCACAGGGCTCTGGTCTAAAGTAGTGCACTATATAGGGAATAGGGTGCCATAGGGTTCTGGTCTATAGTAGTGCACTATATAGGGAATAGGGTGCCATTTGGAACACAGCCAGGTTGGCTGACGTCACTAAATTGATGCGCGCATATTGATGTGGCCGGAAGGTGTGGGTTACGATTTTGACTGGTCAGCTAGCCAGCAACAGTGACAGGAAGCTGCCTTGAGGGGAATCGTTGGTGGCTCGTTTTATCTTGTTGTTGACACCAGGTCTTGAGCGGTTTAGACTGATTTCATGTCGAAGATAATATGGATTAAATTCTCTAGCTAGCTTAGGATTCATTTGAGTGTTCATTCTGAAAATTATTTGTGTTTTAAATAAGCATGGAGACAAAATGTACACTCGTATCAGTTTCGTTGCTAATCAACCAACCCATCTATTCTGCCCTACCAAGCAAAAAGGCAGTGACTGATCATAGCGTGGAACTGAGAAAAATGGCTTTTAAATTACCTTGGTTTCACAGTAACTATATGCAGTTAACTTTTAACATTACTCCCATTTCCTCCAAAACACAAGAGGCAGGATACTGGTCCACATGATTAAGCATCTATTAATGTAGCACTATACTACACACCGTATATTAACGTAGCACTATACACCGTGTATTAACGTAGCACTATACTATACACCGTGTATTAACGTAGCACTATACACCGTGTATTAACGTAGCACTATACACCGTGTGTTAACGTAGCACTATACTATACACCGTGTATTAACGTAGCACTATACTATACACCGTGTATTAACGTAGCACTATACTATACACCGTGTATTAACGTAGCACTATACACCGTGTGTTAACGTAGCACTATACACCGTGTGTTAACGTAGCACTATACACCGTGTGTTAACGTAGCACTATACACCGTGTGTTAACGTAGCACTATACACCGTGTGTTAACGTAGCACTATACACCGTGTGTTAACGTAGCACTATACACCGTGTGTTAACGTAGCACTATACACCGTGTGTTAACGTAGCACTATACACCGTGTATTAACGTAGCACTATACACCGTGTATTAACGTAGCACTATACACCGTGTATTAACGTAGCACTATACACCGTGTATTAACGTAGCACTATACACCGCGGTATTAACGTAGCACTATACACCGTGTATTAACGTAGCACTATACAATCGCGTGTATTAACGTAGCACTATACAATCGCGGTATTAACGTAGCACTATACACCGTGTATTAACGTAGCACTATACACCGTGTATTAACGTAGCACTATACACCGTGTATTAACGTAGCACTATACACCGTGTATTAACGTAGCACTATACACCGTGTATTAATGTAGCACTATACTATACACCGTGTATTAACGTAGCACTATACTATACACCGTGTATTAACGTAGCACTATACACCGTGTATTAACGTAGCACTATACACCGTGTATTAATGCAGTATTGCTTGGTAGGCCAGTATTGCTTGGTAGGCCAGTATTGCTTGGTAGGCCAGTATTGCTTGCCCATTGGCATTGCTAGTTTGATAAAGCTCTGTCAACTCAAGGTCACATGGATGAACAGTATGGTTTACAGAACCAGGTCAAGGCTAGGTGCTGCACCAAGTCACATGATCAGCTGCACCAAGTCACATGATCAGCTGTAATTGCCAAGACCTTTGTGACTTCTGGAACATGGATGTCTGAAAACAGAGTCATGGTTTTACGAAGACAACTTCCCTGGCACGTTGCTTTGTTTGAACTCCCTGGCACGCTGCTTTGTTTGAACTCCCTGGCACGCTGCTTTGTTTGAACTCCCTGAAAAGTCCGTTCCGCAGATTCTTTCCCCTTCCCTTTTAGATCAGGGACCAAAATCAGATGTGGGAAACCAGGTGGGTGATTAATGAGTTAATGATCAGGTAGAACAGAAAACCAGCAGTGGTCCGGAATTCGCTGGCCAAGCGTTGAACACCCCCGTCCTACTGGTTTCAGACAAGCTGTCGTTCTCCCTGTCCTGTGTGTTGGTATTGACAAGCTGTCGTTCTCCCCTTGTCCTGTGTGTTGGTATTGACAAGCTGTCGTTCTCCCCGTCCTGTGTGTTGGTATTGACAAGCTGTCGTTCTCCCTGCCCTGTGTGTTGGTATTGACAAGCTGTCGTTCTCCCTGTCCTGTGTGTTGGTATTGACAAGCTGTCGTTCTCCCCCTGTCCTGTGTGTTGGTATTGACAAGCTGTCGTTCTCCCCTGTCCTGTGTGTTGGTATTGACAAGCTGTCGCTCTCCCGTCCTGTGTGTTGGTATTGACAAGCTGTCGTTCTCCCCTGTCCTGTGTGTTGGTATTGACAAGCTGTCGTTCTCCCCCTGTCCTGTGTGTTGGTATTGACAAGCTGTCGTTCTCCCCCTGTCCTGTGTGTTGGTATTGACAAGCTGTCGTTCTCCCCCTGTCCTGTGTGTTGGTATTGACAAGCTGTCGTTCTCCCCCTGTCCTGTGTGTTGGTATTGACAAGCTGTCGTTCTCCCCTGTCCTGTGTGTTGGTATTGACAAGCTGTCGTTCTCCCCTGTCCTGTGTGTTGGTATTGACAAGCTGTCGTTCTCCCCTGTCCTGTGTGTTGGTATTGACAAGCTGTCGCTCTCCCCTGTCCTGTGTGTTGGTATTGACAAGCTGTCGCTCTCCCCTGTCCTGTGTGTTGGTATTGACAAGCTGTCGTTCTCCCCTGTCCTGTGTGTTGGTATTGACAAGCTGTCGCTCTCCCCTGTCCTGTGTGTTGGTATTGACAAGCTGTCGCTCTCCCCTGTCCTGTGTGTTGGTATTGACAAGCTGTCGCTCTCCCCTGTCCTGTGTGTTGGTATTGACAAGCTGTCGTTCTCCCCCTGTCCTGTGTGTTGGTATTGACAAGCTGTCGTTCTCCCTGTCCTGTGTGTTGGTATTGACAAGCTGTCGTTCTCCCTGTCCTGTGTGTTGGTATTGACAAGCTGTCGTTCTCCCTGTCCTGCGTGTTGGTATTGACAAGCTGTCGCTCTCTCCTGTCCCGCGTGTTGGTATTGACAAGCTGTCGCTCTCCTGTCCTGCGTGTTGGTATTGACAAGCTGTCGCTCTCCCTGTCCCGCGTGTTGGTATTGACAAGCTGTCGCTCTCCTGTCCCGCGTGGTTGGTATTGACAAGCTGTCGTTCTCCCTGTCCTGCGTGTTGGTATTGACAAGCTGTCGTTCTCCCTGTCCTGCGTGTTGGTATTGACAAGCTGTCGTTCTCCCTGTCCTGCGTGTTGGTATTGACAAGCTGTCGTTCTCCCTGTCCTGCGTGTTGGTATTGACAAGCTGTCGTTCTCCCTGTCCTGCGTGTTGGTATTGACAAGCTGTCGCTCTCCCTGTCCCGCGTGTTGGTATTGACAAGCTGTCGCTCTCCCTGTCCCGCGTGTTGGTATTGACAAGCTGTCGCTCTCCTGTCCCGCGTGTTGGTATTGACAAGCTGTCGCTCTCCCTGTCCCGCGTGTTGGTATTGACAAGCTGTCGTTCTCCCTGTCCTGCGTGTTGGTATTGACAAGCTGTCGTTCTCCCTGTCCTGCGTGTTGGTATTGACAAGCTGTCGTTCTCCCTGTCCTGCGTGTTGGTATTGACAAGCTGTCGTTCTCCCCTGTCCTGCGTGTTGGTATTGACAAGCTGTCGTTCTCCCCCTGTCCTGCGTGTTGGTATTGACAAGCTGTCGTTCTCCCTGTCCTGTGTGTTGGTATTGACAAGCTGTCGTTCTCCCCCTGTCCTGTGTGTTGGTATTGACAAGCTGTCGTTCTCCCCCTGTCCTGTGTGTTGGTATTGACAAGCTGTCGTTCTCCCTGCCCTATATACCCTACATGTACCAAGCGCTCCAGGCTTTTACAGCGTACTAATCCCATTAGCACAGGTTGTTAGTTCAAGAGCCCTCAGGCTGCCCTGAGAGAATAGGGTGCCAGGGCCCATTAGGTTCTGGTCAAAAGTAGTGCACTATATAGGGAATAGGGTACCATAGGGCTCTGGTCTAAAGTAGTACACTATATAGGGAATAGGGTGCCATAGGGCTCTGGTCTTAAGTAGTACACTATATAGGGATTAGGGTGCCATAGGGCTCTGGTCTAAAGTAGTGCACTAAATAGGGAATAGGGTGCCAGGGTGTATAGGGCTCTGGTCAAAAGTAGTGTACTATATAGGGATTAGGGTGCCATAGGGCTCTGGTCTATAGCAGTGCACTATATAGGGATTAGGGTGCCATAGGGCTCTGGTCTAAAGTAGTGCACTATATAGGGAATAAGGTGCCAGGTCCCATTAGTGTACTACTTTTAATCAGAACCTACGTAGAGAATAGGGTGCCAGGGCCCATTAGGCTCCGTAGATCAAAAGTACTGCACTGCATAGTGAATAGGGTCCCATTTGTTAACTCTTACCAGTAGAGCGATATCCAGTACGGCGAAGAGGACTTTGCACACCGGACAGGTCAGGTTCCGCCAGTTGAACCCGACGCGGAGACGCCCGACCTCTTCCAGAAACGTTATGCCCGGTTTCCCCTGGTCCTGGACGGGGGACGAGGTCCCCAATGGCACCGAGCACAACACCAGAAGACAGCACAGCAACCCCACGGCGCAGGGGATAGGAGCGGAGCGCATTGTTCTGGTCAACGGCGAAGTTTAGCTCGCCGAAACAGGACTCAAAACAAGGTTTCACTCCAATGTTAAAGATAAGTAAGCTACAGAAAGAACGACCTTTGTCTAAACCCCTCTAGTCGCTCAGCTAGATAGTCCGCGATCACGCAATAACCACGTTAACCTCCGCAGCTGTTGTGTTTCTGTTCGGTTGCGACACTGATAAAACCCAGGAAGCGCTGTGATGACAGCTTTCTTTCCTTCTTTGTAAAAAAACCAAAAAAACTCTACAGCGCAACAATAAATATCATCGATTTGTGACCAACTCGAGTGCTGCTGAACCGAGAGAGAGAAACCTTCTGTGTTAACAGGCCAACAGTGCTGAACAACGACCGACCGACCGATGCCTGTCTCGTCTTATGATCCAGGCCAGGGACCAGCTGACGGATCACGTGACTGAACCCGGGGCGATGTCTATCTGGCTTCTCTGGTTCAGATTGGAACCAATCAATTGGTTAATTACTACTGATCAGTGATTGGATAGTTTTTTACGTCAACATTACATACCTTAAATAAAAAAATGAGGAGGATTTAAAATACAATAAAGCCTGAAGGATTCTTTCCATTGTGGTCCTGGTGGTATTTTATATGTTATGATATGCGTGATATGGGATATGGTTAGTAAAGTCGACTTTTCCCATCAATAAGAAAAGTATTATTATTTTTTTTTCAAACCTGATTAAATTTAGCATTTTTCCAACATGCAGCGTTTACTATTTAAATCCAAAATGAACTTGATCAACCTCACTACTCCTCTTCAGAAACACAAAACAATTTGAGGGGTCACAGAGGCAACTGATAAGCATGATGCCAAAACCTCAAGTTTGTTCTTTTACTTTTGTTGTCCTAGGTTGTGTTCCAAATTGAACCCTATTCCGTATATATATATATATATATATATATATATAGTGCACTAGGGAATAGGGTGCCCTTTGGGATGCATACACAGTCACCCACTGGACTGAAGGATATCATGGTTTAAATGTAATAGTATGGAGACACTAGATTTCAACTGTCAGCAAAAAACGACTTTATGGTTCAAGTCATGTGTCCTACATTCCAGATTGCACCCTACTCCCTTTATAGTGTGATACTTTTGACCACGGGCCCAAAAGTAGTGCACTACGTGGGGAATATTATTTGGGACTCGTAGGTTTGTTAAACATTACAAAGTTATATAAAGTTTGATGTAGAGCATTGTTAACGTCATAATAAACAACACAAAGACCTCTATTTCAGTTCATGATTACTGATCTGTATAACTAACCCACTGATCTGTATCACCAACCCACTGATCTGTATCACCAACCCACTGATCTGTATCACTAACCCACTGATCTGTATCACCAACCCACTGATCTGTATCACTAACCCACTGATCTGTATCACCAACCCACTGATCTGTATCACTAACCCACTAATCTGTATCACTAACCCACTGATCTGTATCACTAACCCACTGATCTGTATAACCAACCCACTGATCTGTATAACTAACCCACTGATCTGTATAACCAACCCACTGATCTGTATAACCAACCCACTGATCTGTATAACTAACCCACTGATCTGTATAACCAACCCACTGATCTGTATAACCAACCCACTGATCTGTATCACTAACCCACTGATCTGTATAACCAACCCACTGATCTGTATAACCAACCCACTGATCTGTATAACTAACCCACTGATCTGTATCACTAACCCACTGATCTGTATCACTAACCCACTGATCTGTATAACCAACCCACTGATCTGTATCACCAACCCACTGATCTGTATCACCAACCCACTGATCTGTATAACTAACCCACTGATCTGTATCACTAACCCACTGATCTGTATAACTAACCCACTGATCTGTATAACCAACCCACTGATCTGTATAACCAACCCACTGATCTGTATCACTAACCCACTGATCTGTATAACCAACCCACTGATCTGTATAACCAACCCATTGATCTGTATAACTAACCCACTGATCTGTATAACCAACCCACTGATCTGTATAACCAACTCACTGATCTGTATAACTAACCCACTGATCTGTATCACTAGCCCACTGATCTGTATCACCAACCCACTGATCTGTATAACCAACCCACTGATCTGTATAACCAACCCACTGATCTGTATAACTAACCCACTGATCTGTATCACCAACCCACTGATCTGTATAACTAACCCACTGATCTGTATCACTAACCCACTGATCTGTATCACTAGCCCACTGATCTGTATAACAGTCCTTAGTCTTGGTATGTTGAACATATACCAGAACAGTCCTTAGTCTTGGTATGTTGAACATATAGCAGAACAGTCCTTAGTCTTGGTATGTTGAACATATCACACACACCCTCTGGCCTTATTGATTACAGTTTTTTTTTACAATCGCTAGGACCCATTTCTCAATATTTACGTCACTCTTTTCAAAACTCTTCACACAGTTCTCCTAACCAACTTTTAGCTTTGCACAGCAGTTAATTTCATATCCAAAACGCACTAAAACTACCAAAACCCTTCGTACCATTGTCTCAAATCAACTCGTTCTTCCATAACACTGGCAGAGGTTGTCACCCGACAAGCACACTTTGTCACTCGTAAAACAATGACCTAAATTGTTTTGTCTTTACAAAACAAGAATGACACCTCTCTACTGTTTAGAGTTCACTGCAGCATATGGTACAGGAATGAATCAGACATGGTGCAGTATGCTTCAGTATGTTATATGTCATTTTTTTGGCATTGAGTGATTCCAAAATACAATAATTTGTATATACACCATCTACCGATACAGATACAGTAGCAATGCTCGTCAACCCTGTCTTCTGCATTTGGCCACAGGTTCTCATCCACATCACATTTTATGTAATCTTTGGGCAATACACTTAGGAAAGAATCTTTTTGGCATGCCTGGTCCATCCCTGGCAATCTTCTGCAGATATGTCCAGGCATCCAGCATGCATTGCGTCCAGGAGGGGACATTTGATCATGTGGATGGTGGTCATGAATCTTCCACCTCCATGAGGAAAATAATTCCTCTATGGGGTTGAGGAATGGAGAGTAAGGTGGGAGGAAAAGTGACACCGTCCTGGGATGGGCTGCATACCGGACGGGAGTGGTCTAATTGTTTTGATAGTATTTTCATTTTTTAGATATGGAACATATTTCATTACGGTATTACTGTATTCAATATTGTGTTATGTTAGGTTTTGAACTTAAGTTTACAGTATTTCTCAGTCGCTTTGGTGCATTTCTTAGATCAAAAGTGCAATTCTTGATACTACTTGCACAAATTCCAAATCGTCTAGTCACTTGTGCACATCATTAAAGCAATTTCTTATTCCTTTGAACAAATTGCAATTGCTTTTGTACATATTGCAATTGATAAATGTACAAGTGTCAGCTTTCTTCCACATTTTCAATTGCTCATGTCATGTTGATCAAAATATAGTAGATGGTTCTCTGTTGAATAGTCTTACCCCTCAAAACATCTAGGCATTAGAGTTCCTTGCATAAGCCATTACATGCAAAATTGTTGAACTATTTGTCATAAACTGTCAAGCATAATTTTACACATTTCTATTAGACCTTTTGTACAAAAACGTGAATTGATGAATCGTGCGGGTGAAATTGACCCTCACTCATGAAGGAATGTAAAGTGTTCAACCAACAATCAACCAGTTGTCTAAACTGCTCAAAAGGTGCATCTCATGAAGAATCAATGGGCAAGCATATATAGACAGACCACAACACAATTTTCCAATAATGGATGGACCAGGAAACGAACAGGGTCAACAGCCAAGAGGAGGAAGAAGAGGAGCAAGGATGCGTGGTGGAAGGCAAAACAGAGGAAGAGGCAGAAGAGGACATAGGCGCATATCTGATGACATAAGAGACCATGTTGTCAATCATGGCCTTACAATGGCTGAGGCGGGTCGAAGGGTGCAGCCCGAATATTGGGCGATCAACCCGTGTCCTCAATAGTTCAAACGTTTCGAAGAGAGAACAGGTATGTCCACCAATGTACAGTGCACTGTTACTGTATATAAGCAGTATACTGTGTACTTCCGACAATGCTTCATATTACAGTAGTCCACTTGTATTTCACAGCATACAGAAATATACTCTATACAGATGCATACTGCACCTTACATCATGCACCCACCTGTATGTTTTACAGTAAAATGTGTTTTTGTCTATGTGAAAGTGTGCGATGCATCACTGCATTTTTCCCCACATAGGACTGCAAGATTACCTCAAACTGGTGGCAGAGGACGCCTTTTCACACCTCAACAAGAGGACACCTTTTCACACCTCAACAGGAGGAGGCTATTTGCACCATGGTCCGAGCAAACAATGCCATGAGACTCAGGGAAATACAAAGGACCATTTATAGAAGACAACGATGTCTTTGAAAACATCCGTACGGTTAGCATCTCAACCATCGACAGGGTGCTGCGTAGAAACCAGATGAGTATGAAACAGTTGTACCGTGTACCATTCCAAAGGAATGAGGACGGAGTTTAAGGAGCTACGGTACCAGTACGTACAGGTAAAACATATATCTATGTAACTACTTTACAGCAACATGTTATAGTGATACATAGTACAGTAAGCATATACTGCACACTTTTCCATTGCTGTGGAAGGAACATGCAATATACAGTGGGGGAAAAAAGTATTTAGTCAGCCACCAATTGTGCAAGTTCTCTCACTTAAAAAGATGAGAGAGGCCTGTAATTTTCATCATAGGTACACTTCAACTATGACAGACAAAATGAGGAAAAAAAATCCAGAAAATCACATTGTAGGATTTTTTATGAATTTACTTGCAAATTATGGTGGAAAATAAGTATTTGGTCAATAACAAAAGTTTATCTCAATACTTTGTTATATACCCTTTGTTGGCAATGACAGAGGTCAAACGTTTTCTGTAAGTCTTCACAAGTAGGTATGGTGTTCTTTGGATGCAACTCAGCATTCTTTGTCCTCCAAACACAACGAGTTGAGTTTTTACCAAAAAGTTCTATTTTGGTTTCATCTGACATTCTCCCAGTCCTCATCTGGATCATACAAATGCTCTCTAGCAAACTTTAGACGGGCCTGAACATGTACTGGCTTAAGCAGGGGGACACGTCTGGCACTGCAGGATTTGAGTCCCTGGCGGCGTAGTGTGTTACTGATGGTAGGCTTTGTTACTTTGGTCCCAGCTCTCTGCAGGTCATTCACTAGGTCCCCGTGTGGTTCTGGGATTTTTGCTCACCGTTCTTGTGATCATTTTGACCCCACGGGGTGAGATCTTGCGTGGAGCCCCAGATCAAGGAAGATTATCAGTGGTCTTGTATGTCTTCCATTTCCTAATAATTGCTCCCACAGTTGATTTCTTCAAACCAAGCTGCTTACCTATTGCAGATTCAGTCTTCCCAACCTGGTGCAGGTCTACAATTTTTGTTTCTGGTGTCCTTTGACAGTTCTTTGGTCTTGGCCATAGTGGAGTTTGGAGTGTGACTGTTTGAGGTTGTGGACAGGTGTCTTTTATACTGATAACAAGTTCAAACAGGTGCCATTAATACAGGTAATGAGTGGAGGACAGAGGAGCCTCTTAAAGAAGAAGTTACAGGTCTGTAAGAGCCAGAAATCTTGCTTGTTTGTATGTGACCAAATACTTATTTTCCACCATAATTTGCAAATAAATTCATAAAAAATCCTACAATGTGATTTTCTGAATTTTTTCCCCTCATTTTGTCTGTCATAGTTGAAGTGTACCTATGATGAAAATTACAGGCCTCTCTCATCTTTTTAAGTGAGAGAACTTGCACAATTGGTGGCTGACTAAATACTTTTTTTCCCCCACTGTATGTACATTTTTATGTCACTCTTCCTTACCAAAACAAATTCAACTGTGTTCTGGGATATATAGCGTTTAATGGAGTTGGAATCAAGTGAACCCTCTCACAACTTTGTATACGTGGATGAGGCTGGCTTCAACCTGACCAAATGCAGAAGGCGGGGTCGCAATATCATCGGTCACAGAGCTACTGTGGATTTGCCAGGCCAACGGGGTAGGAAATATCACCATGTGTGCTGCTATTTCGGAGCATGGTGTCCTAACCCATATCCCCCTTATAGGGCCATACAACACCCAGCATCTACTCAACTTTTTAGAGACTCTCTACAGAGCTCTCATCCCTGATGATGAGAGGGGTCTGTTTATAGAGAGGATTTGCCAAAGTATGTGGTCATTTGTGATAATGTGAGTTTCCATCGATCAAACATCATAAAAGGCAATGGTTTGTGACCCACCCGAGGATGCTCATAGAATTCCTCCCACCTTATTCACCATTCCTTAACCCAATTGAGGAGTTCTTTTCAGCATGGAGGTGGAAGGTTTACGATCGTCAGCCACACACACAGATGACCCTGCTGGCTGCAATGGATGCAAGCATGTGAGGACATCACAGTAGACGCCTGCAGAGGATGGATAAGGCTATTCCAAAAGATTCTTTCCACGTTGCATTGGAAGGGGAAATATCCTGTGTGATGTGGATGAGAATATGTGGGCCGACAGACAGGAACGTCTGGATGTGTAGAGACAGCACTAGAACAGTGCTGCGGGCAAAGTTGTGCCTTAGGGGTGGTTTCCTGTGTTTCTTTCTAATTTAGTTTTTTTTGTCCTTTGTGCCCCTTGGGTTGTCCAGTCTCTTTCAATCAATAACCCACATACAGTAATATGTAAATAGTACTGTTGAAATTGATATATGCCATAGAAGTGCGGCCTTGTGCATTTTCAATACAGTAACTGTCATCCAAACTGTAGCCTAAGTTTACAGCAGGCAATACTGTCAAAGTACACAGTTACATTGACAACATGCCTACACATTTTGACGACCTTGTTCGTGAACAATGACTCAATGGCTTATCATTCTGATGACACTGACATGATCATTGGCATGAATATTTACTTTTGAGAGATGTACTAAGGATTTTTAGTGACTGACTAGCTTTAGAAACATATCTATTGTATATTGCAGTTTGTACAAATTGTTCTGAGAAATCCACTTATTATTTTGCACACGTTAGGGATGATGTGAAAAATGCACCAAAGCCACTGAGGAAAAACTGTAACAGTTTTGTATGTAGATGTGCACATTGGCCTGTAGGTAAATAGAGTTTGGGCCGTGGGTGAGAAAAGAATTCATGAAATTTGAAAGATAGTCATTGAATGCATTTTGTGCCAAAGCAATGAAAAATGACCCACAGTTCAGCCCACAGAGACTGCTATTGGGCTCACTGTGTGAAGAGGTTTGAAAAAGTGACTTAAGTATTGAGAAATGGGTCCCAGCGATTGTAAACAAATGTAATTATAGGATGTCTGGGAGTGTGTGTGAGTGAGAGTTTTACCCTCCACTGCACCCCTGGTCTGTGTGTGTGTGAGTGTGTGTGTGTGTGCATGTGTCTGTGTGTCTGTATGTGTGTGTGTGTGTGCATGTGTGCATGTGTCTGTCTGTGAATGCCTGTCTGTGTGTGTGTCTGTGTGCGTGTGTCTGTGTGCGTGTGTCTGTATGTGTGTGTATGTCTGTGTGTGTGTGTGCGTGTGTCTGTATGTGTGTGTATGTCTGTGTATGCCGGACCCGTTTCCTGAGCTCTTCACCCTGAGCCGTTTCCTGAGCTCTTCACCCTGAGCCGTTTCCTGAGCTCTTCACCCTGAGCCGTTTCCTGACCCGTTTCAAAAACACAAGTAAAAAAAAAAAAAAAAAACCTGTCCAAAATAATTCAGGTAAGATTATATATGGTTTCATGCATAAGCTAAGGGTAAAGATTAGGGAAAGACTGTTCACACCCGGTCCTTCCAATACGAGGTGAAGCCTGGTTCAGAAGCCCCAGAGGTAGCGCCCTTCCATCTCAATTCCTGAGAGAGAGAGAGAGAGAGAGAGAGAGAGAGAGAGAGAGAGAGAGAGATGGAGAGAGAGAGAGAGAGAGAGAGAGAGAGAGAGAGAGAGAGAGAGAGAGATGGAGAGAGAGAGAGAGATGGAGAGAGAGAGAGAGAGAGAGAGAGAGAGAGAGAGAGAGAGAGAGAGAGAGAGAGAGAGAGAGAGAGAGAACCGAATTATGTTGTTGGAAATAAATTGCTATTGTATCTGTATGAAGAATGTGCTATTTACAGAGATGGCAGTGTTATCACATTATATATACGGACCATGACTCTGGTTGCAACTCTGTAAAACAACACATACAATTATTATTATTATTTTCATTGCTAAATCTTACAAAGGTGGTTATGCAATGTGACGATGCAATCCCTCCAACACCACTATTGTCTTGCTTAAATAAATGTTAAAATTAAGAATTGGTCAGTTGAATCATGTTTAATTGGAAAAGTGTGTACACACTGGAGATATCTAGGTATCCCTTTTCCGTTGCACTGTCATGACATCACACGTGCGGCACGTACGAGTGATACGACACCGAAGGTTCAAAGGTCATATAATAACAAATAAAAAATAATCAATCCCAAAAGGTCAATATCACAGTGTATCTTGGTTAAAGCTAATATGCTAACAAGAACACATTCCTAGTCTTGTTACCAGTGTTTGGCACACACACACACACTTGCATACTTAAGAGCAGAAACTACTGTGCCTGCGTGAATTAAATACGGCCAACCGTATTCCTTATCATATGAAAGGTATTACCACTAGCTAGGCTCTGCTAGCTACATAACTGTAGATTAGACTCAATCCTGTCACATAGGCCGCAGAACAGGTTCTCAAGTCCAAGTCATCTCGTTTTAATTTTGTACCATATCACTGAATTGAATTAATATCACAAGTTGCCCAGAAAGAAACTTAATTAGGGTTGATTTGATAAAAGCTGTTCAAAACAGGACCAGCTTCAAACGCAATAGGATTTTAACAAATTTGTTTCTATTGAACATGCCATACAAATAAAGGCATTTCAATTAATTATATGAAGAGCACCTTGGTCCTTCTCTCTTTCTGATGATCAATTCACCCCGTTTACCAAAGAGCACCTTCTGTCTACCAGAACCTACTGTTGTGGACCTCAGCACCTTCTGTCTACCAGAACCTACGGTTGTGGACCTCAGCACCTTCTGTCTGCCAGAACCTACTGTTGTGGACCTCAACACCTTCTGTCTGCCAGAACCTACTGTTGTGGACCTCAGCACCTTCTGTCTGCCAGAACCTACTGTTGTGGACCTCAGCACCTTCTGTCTACCAGAACCTACTGTTGTGGACCTCAGCACCTTCTGTCTGCCAGAACCTACTGTTGTGGACCTCAACACCTTCTGTCTGCCAGAACCTACTGTTGTGGACCTCAGCACCTTCTGTCTACCAGAACCTACTGTTGTGGACCTCAGCACCTTCTGTCTGCCAGAACCTACTGTTGTGGACCTCAACACCTTCTGTCTGCCAGAACCTACTGTTGTGGACCTCAGCACCTTCTGTCTACCAGAACCTACTGTTGTGGACCTCAGCACCTTCTGTCTGCCAGAACCTACTGTTGTGGACCTCAGCACCTTCTGTCTGCCAGAACCTACTGTTGTGGACCTCAACACCTTCTGTCTGCCAGAACCTACTGTTGTGGACCTCAGCACCTTCTGTCTACCAGAACCTACTGTTGTGGACCTCAGCACCTTCTGTCTGCCAGAACCTACTGTTGTGGACCTCAGCACCTTCTGTCTGCCAGAACCTACTGTTGCGGACCTCAGCACCTTCTGTCTACCAGAACCTACTGTTGTGGACCTCAGCACCTTCTGTCTGCCAGAACCTACTGTTGTGGACCTCAGCACCTTCTGTCTACCAGAACCTACTGTTGTGGACCTCAGCACCTTCTGTCTACCAGAACCTACTGTTGTGGACCTCAGCACCTTCTGTCTGCCAGAACCTACTGTTGTGGACCTCAGCACCTTCTGTCTGCCAGAACCTACTGTTGTGGACCTCAACACCTTCTGTCTGCCAGAACCTACTGTTGTGGACCTCAGCACCTTCTGTCTGCCAGAACCTACTGTTGCGGACCTCAGCACCTTCTGTCTGCCAGAACCTACTGTTGTGGACCTCAGCACCTTCTGTCTGCCAGAACCTACTGTTGTGGACCTTAGCACCTTCTGTCTGCCAGAACCTACTGTTGCGGACCTTAGCAGCGCTTCCCTTCCTTTTCCTTCAGGAAAAGTTATTCGAAAGTTTTTGGTTTTCCTAATTGCAGCCAATCATTTGTAAAAACCAAGACCATAAAACACAAATCATTTCTAGGCCTTGACGGTCGCCAGTTTTGTAGTCTTTGTCTAGGTCATGTTTACAGAGTGGAGCGTCCGGTTGAGTCGTCACACAACCTACAACTGCAGCTGCAAAGGGTTTTATTTGGTATTTTATGACTTAGTATATCCAACAACATACCAATGGGGGTTTTGATGCGTTTCCTCTTTTATATCCGTAAGCAACTTTTAAGCTAACTAGCTGGAACAACGTAATCAGGCTACAATGACGAGAGATGTACAATGTCACTTTGCTTCTTGTTCCAAGGATCTTTTAGTGTCGAAGTCCACTTATTAATAACCCACACGACAACAACAATAAAATAATTCAACGTTTCTTAGGTAATATAACTTTTCGACGTTCTTAACTTGTTTCACGTGTGTATACAGTACTTGGGGTCAATTCCATTTCAAATTCCAGTCAGAATTCAGAAAGTAAACCAAATTCAAAATATTAAAACGACAAAATGTTCCTAATTAATACGCGTTGAAGAGAATTGGAATTTCAACGTACCTCCTAAATGGACTGGAATTTAAATTGAATTGACCCCAACCCTGAAGTGTACAAGTTATAATAATTTTCCCTTCTGTCCACTAGATGGGGCTCACTCAACATGTAATCCTCTCACTTTAGACCAGGGATTCTTAAACTAAGGGCCAAAACCCAAAGTGGGCCATGGGTATGTTCGATGTGGGTCGTGAAGTTTTCAAATGCTCTAATCACTCACTATGTCTTCTCAGAGGTGGGTCGTGAAGTTTACAATGCTCTAATCACTCACTATGTCTTCTCAGAGGTGGGCCGTGAAGTTTACAATGCTCTAATCACTCACTATGTCTTCTCAGAGGTGGGCCGTGAAGTTTACAATGCTCTAATCACTCACTATGTCTTCTTCATTTGGGTCGTTGGAGGATGATTTAGGTCATGGGAAAATGGTAAATTTCTCCTTTGGGTCTTCAGATGAAAGGTTTAAGAACCCCTCTGTAGAGTAAAATGGTGGTATTAAAGTAAACGAACAAAACACCTGGTTTCCTGGGCAACAGTACAGATATACAGTCCAAACTTCAACCTGGTACAGCTGCTTGCTCTTTGGGGGTGTAGGCGGGGTTACCTGTCAAGTATTTCTGTGACAAATATTGTTAAAAGTGACTACTATAAAAAAAAAAATTGCATTGATTTGATAGGGTTGAGTTGCTCGTCTGATCTGTAGGTCTTTCAAATGAAAGTGTCCACGTGTCTTGTCCTTAGTGTCTTTTCCATGATGTGGATGGATGATCTTGAGGTTTCCAGCTGAGAAACGTGCTACCTGACTGCATTAGGGTGTATGCACTCACACAAACCCACACAGACCCAACGACAGGTTTCAGTGGTGTGCTATTTTTCCATTGTCATCTTATCAGCTGAGAAATGTACCTGACCACATCCCGTGTGCACTGCACATCGTTCACAGGTTTCACTGATGTGTTAATTTCTGTTGCAGACAAAATTCAGCCCTGGCACTCAGTCCTGACGTTTTAACCAGCTCATGACAAATACAACTCACCAATGTAGACGTGTCTCTGTTACCTCCCTGTTGTGCAGGAGGTCTGTCTCTGTAGCGTTTCTGCTGTCACTCAGTCAGTCTCTCTATACCTTCTCTGAAGTCAGTATGTCTCCATATTTTTTATTTTATTTTACCTTTATTTAACTAGGCAAGTCAGTTAAGAACAAATTCTTATTTACAATGGCGTCCTACCCCGGCCAAACCCTAACCCGGACGACTCTACGCCACTTGGGAGCCCAAGTCTGCTGTCACTCTGTCTATGTCTGTCTGTCTGTCAGCTTTATACTACCCTGTACTGCCATCAGCTTTACACTACCCTGTACTGCCATCAGCTTTACACTACCCTGCACTACCATCAGCTTTACACTACCCTGCACTACCATCAGCTTTACACTACCCTCTAATACCATCAGCTTTACACTACCCTCTAATACCATCAGCTTTACACTACCCTGCACTACCATCAGCTGTACACTACCCTGCACTACCATCAGCTTTACACTACCCTGCACTACCATCAGCTTTACACTACCCTCTAATACCATCAGCTTTACACTACCCTGTACTACCATCAGCTTTACACTACCCTGTACTACCATCAGCTTTACACTACCCTCTAATACCACCAGCTTTACACTACCCTGTAATACCATCAGCTTTACACTACCCTGCACTACCATCAGCTTTTTTTACACTACCCTCTAATACCATCAGCTTTACACTACCCTCTAATACCATCAGCTTTACACTACCCTGCACTACCATCAGCTTTACACTACCCTCTAATACCATCAGCTTTACACTACCCTGTAATACCATCAGCTTTACCCTACCCTGTAATACCATCAGCTTTACACTACCCTCTAATACCATCAGCTTTACACTACCCTGCACTACCATCAGCTTTACACTACCCTCTAATACCATCAGCTGTACACTACCCTCTAATACCATCAGCTTTACACTACCCTGCACTACCATCAGCTTTACACTACCCTCTAATACCATCAGCTTTACACTACCCTGCACTACCATCAGCTTTACACTACCCTGCACTACCATCAGCTTTACACTACCCTCTAATACCATCAGTTATACTGTTTAGTGAATAGGGTGGCTTTTGGGACACAGTCTGCCTGTTGTATTTGTATTTTTTAGGAATCCCCATTAGCTGCTGCCAACAATTAAGAACATTACATTTCATATTTCTGTATTTTTAAAGTTACGGTTTTGGATGGAATTTTCCTTTAGGGGCGCTTCGTCAGGCTGCTCCTCTACTACAATACAAAATGAATGTGTACGTGTGTGTGTGTGTCATGCGTAAGTGTGCGTCTGTGTCTCTTCACAGCCCCCCTGCTGTTCCATAAGGTGTATTTTCATAATTTTATCTGCTTGCATGTGTAACCGATGCAGTCGCTGTACCTCTGCATTGTGTGTGTGTGTGTGTGGTCGATTGAGACTACACACGTGGACTTTAGAGATGAGGTTGTTTTAATGAAGCAGAATTCACTCTCTGCATCTCTCATAGTGCATCAAAAGGATTTCTAGAATACAAAAAAACATTTGTACAGCCTCTCCTTATTATGCATCAACACATAACATATGTTTTACACAGATAAAACCACATACCTGCATCCAAAAGAAAAGAAAACATTTGTAGAGCGTGTATGTTCTGCGAATCGGCACCTCTTTCTACAACAGATGGACAATACAAGGGACTGGGATCATTGGAGGAGCCATTGTTGACACATACAATAGCCTGCTAATACCTTAGCCAGCTATTAAACACATGTTGAATTCAGAATGTTGATATCATCCTAAAAAGTACAGTGCATCTTAACAATACCATCCACTTAAGAATAACCTCTAAATATACAACATTATTCATGAACAAAATACTGTGTCATGACTTTGTGCTTAAAATAATTAAACTTTTCCGAAGATGACAGAAAAAGCGTGCCTACCTCTCATAGTGCATCAGAATGATTTGGGCACGAGCACACAGGGCAGAACGTCAGTACAGACTCCCCTACTCCCAGGATGCAGGCATGCAGAATAATAAATCAACATGCCATATTAATATATGAACCTGGTGAAATTCACACAGTACTGTTACACATGAGTTACTTGATGTGGACTAGAGTGCCATGTAGTCCTGAGCCCTACCGTGTCTACTGTAAACCATTTCTCCATCCCATTCCCCCTGTCTACTGTAAACCATTTCTCCATCCCATTCCCCTAGTTACTGTAAACCATTTCTCCATCCCATTCCCCCAGTTACTGTAAACCATTTCTCCATCCCATTCCCCTAGTTACTGTAAACCATTTCTCCATCCCATTCCCCTAGTTACTGTAAACCATTTCTCCATCCCATTCCCTAGTTACTGTAAACCATTTCTCCATCCCATTCCCCCAGTTACTGTAAACCATTTCTCCATCCCATTCCCCCTGTCTACTGTAAACCATTTCTCCATCCCATTCCCCCTGTCTACTGTAAACCATTTCTCCATCCCATTCCCCTAGTTACTGTAAACCATTTCTCCATCCCATTCCCCCAGTTACTGTAAACCATTTCTCCATCCCATTCCCCCAGTTACTGTAAACCATTTCTCCATCCCATTCCCCAGTTACTGTAAACCATTTCTCCATCCCATTCCCCAGTTACTGTAAACCATTTCTCCATCCCATTCCCCCAGTTACTGTAAACCATTTCTCCATCCCATTCCCCCAGTTACTGTAAACCATTTCTCCATCCCATTGCCCCAGTTACTGTAAACCATTTCTCCATCCCATTCCCCCAGTTACTGTAAACCATTTCTCCATCCCATTCCCCTAGTTACTGTAAACCATTTATCCGTCCCATTCCCCCAGTTACTGTAAACCATTTCTCCATCCCATTCCCCCAGTTACTGTAAACCATTTCTCCATCCCATTCCCCCAGTTACTGTAAACCATTTCTCCATCCCATTCCCCCAGTTACTGTAAACCATTTTTCCATCCCATTCCCCCAGTTACTGTAAACCCTTTCTCCATCCCATTCCCCTAGTTACTGTAAACCATTTCTCCATCCCATTCCCCTAGTTACTGTAAACCATTTCTCCATCCCATTCCCCCAGTTACTGTAAACCATTTCTCCATCCCATTCCCCCTGTCTACTGTAAACCATTTCTCCATCCCATTCCCCCTGTCTACTGTAAACCATTTCTCCATCCCTTTCCCCTAGTTACTGTAAACCATTTCTCCATCCCATTCCCCTAGTTACTGTAAACCATTTCTCCATCCCATTCCCCTAGTTACTGTAAACCATTTCTCCATCCCATTCCCCCTGTCTACTGTAAACCATTTCTCCTGTCTACTGTAAACCATTTCTCCATCCCATTCCCCCAGTTAAGCAAACGAAGGGGAGAGGCTGTGATTGTATTTGATGTAGTGATTTACTTTTCCTGGCAATGACTTTATTTTATAAACTTAATTTATTGTGTATGGGTGTACCTTTTTAAAGGTTTAATAAAAACTTAATTCAACCAAGATTTTTTTTTTTTAAATTTGGTGAAATATTCAACAGACTGAACAGTCGTGTACCAATGAGATGAACGAGTTGCATTGCAGTTGTGTGTGGTGTTGTTGCCATTCAGCCCCATCTAGCGTTGGCATGGAATAGCTTCGCTTTAGGGAAATCACTGGGGGAAACAAGTCACATTTCCTGTTTGCACTAATCTCTATTTGATTTGCTTGTAATGCAAAAGGTACTGACCGTGTAAAAAAACATACATTCAATCTAACAATGTTTTCGTTGTGTTTTAATGGAAAATTAAAGCATAGTTTTTCTTTATTCGCCATTTTAATAAGGAAATAGCAGAATTAATGACCAGCAGGCTCAGACATTATTTATAATGACTATAGAGAAGGTACTCACACTTCAAGACCCTGTAGACAGAAGCTCAGACATTATCCATAATGACTATTGAGAAGGTACTCACACTTCAAGACCCTATGGACAAACGGCTTTTCATAAAGTCCTATGGAAAGTAATGGAATACAAGTTTCTGGGTGTGTGGGTAGCGGGTCAGTGACTTGAGATGGAGAAAGAACCAGTTCGAGCCAACAACAGGCTGGTTGAGGGGGGACAGGTGGGATTGGGCAAGGCACGTCCAGGTGTCAGGCCAGGGTGTCCTCAGTTGAGGTCCAAGAGCCTCAGGCCCTCCGGAAGGGGAGACAGAGAAAGAAAAGATGTGTTTGTGTGCGTATGCTATCATGGGTATGTGTACAGCACACAAGACCATAGTACACTACATACAATGGGGGGTAGAGAATAATCACTAGTGTTGCTGTGGACGCTGGGTAATCTGACTGACACATACACCTGTTTGACCTCTCTGTGGGTCAAATCAGGTAGCATGCAATGTCCTGTTTGCGTTCACCATGGCAACCAGCGTTGTAAATAAAGAGATGCAGAAAGAAGATCAGCCTGTGTGTCTGAGGATCCTTTCCCCTTAACGGATTTTTCATGTCAGCCACGCCCATCTTTTCAAAGAAACCCAATTTAGTTAAATCTCTATTTGAATAAAATAAGTTGTTTTGTTGTGATCACAAGGATATCATGAAGTGAGAACAATTCTTTTCGCTGGCTGATATGGTTTCTACTCAGATCCCTACACAGACCCCTACACAGATCCCTATACAGATCCCTATACAGATCCCTACTCAGATCCCTACTCAGATCACTACAAAGATCCATAAGCAGATCCCTACACAGATCCCTACTCAGATCCCTACACAGATCCCTACACAGATCCCTACTCAGATCCATACTCTAAACTATATTTTTAGTTAACCTAGGCAGCTATCTAAACTAGATTGGTAGTTAAGCTAGCCAGCAATCTAAACTAGATTTTTAGTTAACCTAGCCAGTTATCTAAACAGGATTGGCTGTTAGTCTAGTCTGCTATCTAAACTAGATTGGCTGTTAGTCTAGCCAGCTATCTAAACTGGATTAGCAGTTACTCTAGCCAGCTATCTAAACTAGATTGGTAGTTAACCTAGGCAGCTATCCAAACTAGATTGGTAGTTAACCTAGCCAGCTACATAAACTAGATTGGTAGTTAACCTAGCCAGCTATCTAAACTAGATTGGTAGTTAACCTAGCCAGCTATCTAAACTTGTAGCAGTCATGAACGAATATATTCTCACTCAGATATCTTATTAACATGGCATAAGTCATGGCCTTAATGTGTAGAATTGTAGCTCTAAAGGCCCACGACAGAGGGCAAGGCCGCCACTATTTCTACCTAATTCCTGTCTTATAGTGAAAACCTCCTTTAGGTTCACCGTCTGAAGAATGCTGCAGGGGGCTAATACATATTCAGGAATTTGGCGTGGGAACGTTGTGGTGATTTCCACGTGGAGTCAAGAAATAACAACAGGTAAGGAACTGATAGCGGTCAGGGTAGCTAGCTAGCATGCTAACCTTATCTAGCTAAGGTTATCTTTTGTTGCTACACCATATTCAAAAGATTAGCCAGCGTGCTGTCAATGGCTGGTTCTGGAGCTGGGTTTCTCATAAGCATTTATGGAAAACTTTCACACAGAAGGAAACCAGTATATTTTACTTTTCCACCTATTGTTGTCTCCAAAGTTTCTGCAAATTCACAATAGAAATAGAAAGAATAAGATGAAACTCCTGTAATTTGGATAGCCTAGCTATTGAATGGTCTGGTAATATGGATAGCCTAGCTATTGAATGGTTTGGTAATATGGATAGCTTAGCTATTGAATGGTTTGGTAATATGGATAGCCTAGCTATTGAATGGTTTGGTAATATGGTAGCCTAGCTATTGAATGGTTTGGTAATATGGTAGCCTAGCTATTGAATGGTTTGGTAATATGGATAGCCTAGCTATTGAATGGTTTGGTAATATGGTAGCCTAGCTATTGAATGGTTTGGTAATATGGTAGCCTAGCTATTGAATGGTTTGGTAATATGGATAGCCTAACTATTGAATGGTTTGGTAATATGGATAGCCTAGCTATTGAATGGTTTGGTAATATGGATAGCCTAGCTATTGAATGGTTTGGTAATATGGATAGCCTAGCTATTGAATGGTTTGGTAATATGGTAGCCTAACTATTGAATAGTTTGGTAATATGTATAGCCTAGCTATTGAATGGTTGGTAATATGGATAGCCTAGCTATTGAATGGTTGGTAATATGGATAGCCTAGCTATTGAATGGTTTGGTAATATGGATAGCCTAGCTTTTGAATGGTTTGGTAATATGGACAGCCTAGCTATTGAATAGTTTGGTATAATGGATAGCCTAGCTATTGAACGGTTTGGTAGTATGGATAGCCTAGCCCACTTGTTTTCCACTGTCATTTTAGCGGTCTTTATCCAACCTTTATCCTTCCAGTATTCTTTTCCATTTCTCTCATGTCTGCTAGTGCCATCAGACTCAAATTCAACATCCGCTTCCGCCATTTCCTTGTGGCCAAAGTCGTAAAATAATTCTCTCAACTCTCATTGGCCTGGAGAGACCCAGACACGCTGGATGTGTAGCATCCTCTTCATAAACTTGACCTTGAAATCAATGTATTTGGTTGAATAACATTGTACACAAACTATTGAAACAAAAATAAATGCCTAAATGAATTGTGCACACATAGAGACGTTATAATTTATAATTGTATTATTGATTCAGGCAGAAACATAATTAATTGTTGGGTACTTTACTGTCAGCAAAAGTACACAGTGTTGTTGTCTCAGCCTGTAATGGATAAATAAACATCAATTATATTATATTCAATTCTGTTAGGTCCTGCAACAGTTTAGCCACAGCAGTAATATTCAGTCTTTTGTTGAACTTTTCACACTATATTTTTTTATGTCATGAAAAAAAACACAAAACAAAACAGCATCATCAAGAAATCTCTGCCAAATTTGCATTCACACCCCCCTAGCAGTTAATTAAGTTAGAAACAGAGAGTCAGTCAGTTAGTCCATGTGAATGTATTGCCTACCCGCCCCCTGCATGAGCTTTGAGAGGTACAGTGCGTTCAGAAATGATTCATACCCCTTTGACAAAATCCAAATGTTGTTGTGTTACAGCCTGAATTCAAAATGGATTACCCATCTACACACAATACCCCATAATGACATCACAATACCCCCCATAATGACATCACAATACCCCCATAATGACATCACAATACCCCCGATAACGACATCCCAATACCCCCCATAATGACAAAGTAAAACATGTTTTTAGACATTTTTTGCACATCTATTGAAAATAAAATACAGAAATATCTAATTTACATAAGTATTCACATGTAGGTGTTTGTGTGTGTGTGTGTGTGAGCTCAAGCCAAGTGACTTGAGCCTTTGATGACGTCTACATCACCTCTCATAATAAACTCACAGTGTTCCACACCGCAACCATTCACCTTTAAATGTCACATGACATTTACATCAAAGTTCTCTTATTCCAAGTAGGTTTCACTTTTACACTTATTTTCCACGTATAATATATATATATACACACATATACAGTGGGGCAAAAAAGTATTTAGTCAGCCACCAATTGTGCAAGTTCTCTCACTTAAAAAGATGAGAGAGGCCTGTAATTGTCATCATAGGTACACTTCAACTATGACAGACAAAATGAGGAAAGAAAATCCAGAAAAACACATTGTAGGATTTTTAATGAATTTATTTGAAAATTATGGTGGAAAATAAGTATTTGGTCACATACAAACAAGCAAGATTTCTGGCTCTCACAGACCTGTAACTTCTTCTTTAAGAGGCTCCTCTGTCCTCCACTCGTTACCTGTATTAATGGCACCTGTTTGAACTTGTTATCAGTATAAAAGACACCTGTCCACAACCTCAAACAGTCACACTCCAAACTCCACTATGGCCAAGACCAAAGAGCTGTCAAAGGACACCAGAAACAAAATTGTAGACCTGCACCAGGTTGGGAAGACTGAATCTGCAATAGGTAAGCAGCTTGGTTTGAAGAAATCAACTGTGGGAGCAATTATTAGGAAATGGAAGACATACAAGACCACTGATAATCTTCCTCGATCTGGGGCTCCACGCAAGATCTCACCCGTGGGGTCAAAATGATCACAAGAACGGTGAGCAAAAATCCCAGAACCACACGGGGGACCTAGTGAATGACCTGCAGAGAGCTGGGACCAAAGTAACAAAGCCTACCATCAGTAACACACTACGCCGCCAGGGACTCAAATCCTGCAGTGCCAGGACGTGTCCCCGGCTTAAGCCAGTACATGTTCAGGCCCGTCTGAAGTTTGCTAGAGAGCATTTGGATGATCCAGATGAGGATTGGGAGAATGTCATATGGTCAGATGAAACCAAAATAGAACTTTTTGGTAAAAACTCAACTCGTCGTGTTTGGAGGACAAAGAATGCTGAGTTGCATCCAAAGAACACCATACCTACTGTGAAGCATGGGGTGGAAACATCATGCTTTGGGGCTGTTTTTCTGCAAAGGGACCAGGACGACTGATCCGTGTAAAGGAAAGAATGAATGGGGCCATGTATCGTGAGATTATGAGTGAAAACCTCCTTCCATCAGCAAGGGCATTGAAGATGAAACGTGGCTGGGTCTTTCAGCATGACAATGATCCCAAACACACCGCCGCAACGAAGGAGTGGCTTTCAGAAGAAGCATTTCAAGGTCCTGGAGTGGCCTAGCCAGTCTCCAGATCTCAACCCCATAGAAAATCTTTGGAGGGAGTTGAAAGTCCGTGTTGCCCAGCGACAGCCCCAAAACATCACTGCTCTAGAGGAGATCTGCATGGAGGAATGGGCCAAAATACCAGCAACAGTGTGTGAAAACCTTACAGAAAACGTTTGACCTCTGTCATTGCCAACAAAGGGTATATAACAAAGTATTGAGATAAACTTTTGTTATTGACCAAATACTTATTTTCCACCATAATTTGCAAATAAATAAATAAAAAATCCTACAATGTGATTTTCTGGATTTCTTTTTCTCATTTTGTCTGTCATAGTTGAAGTGTACCTATGATGAAAATTACAGGCCTCTTTCATCTTTTTAAGTTGGAGAACTTGCACAATTGGTGGCTGACTAAACTTTTTTGCCCCACTGTATGTATATAATGTTATATAATACTAACAATAATAATAATATACAGTACCAGTTTGGACACACCTACTAATTCAAGGGTTTTTGAAGACATTATAACTATGAAATAACACATATGGAATCAAGTAGTAACCATCAAAGTGTTAAACAAATATATTTGTATTTGAGATTCTTCAAAGTAGACACTCTTTACCTTGATGACAGCTCTGAACACTATTGGCATTCTCTCAACCAGCTTCATGAGGTAGTCACCTGGAACGCATTTCAATTAACAGGTGTGCCTTGTTAAAAGTTAGTTTGTGGAATTTATTTACTTCTTAATGGGTTTGAGCCAATCGGGGGGGGGTTAACAGAAGATAGGCCTATTTGGTAAAAAACCAAGTCCACATTATGGCCAGAACAGCTCAAATAAGCAAAGAGAAACGACAGTCCATCATTACTTTAAGACATGAAGGTCAGTCAATACGGAAAATTTCAAGAACTTTGAAAGTTTCTTCAAGTGCAGTCGCAAAAACTATAATAAAACTGGCTCTCATGAGGACCGCCACAGGAAAGGAAGGCCCAGAATTACCTCTGCTGTGGAGCAGGGGTGGGCAACTCCAGTCCTCAAGGGCCTGATTGGTATCACATTTTTTCTCTATCCCTAGCTAACACAGCTGATTAATCACATTGCATTCTAATACTGAAGATCATGATTAGGTGATTATTGGAGTCAGGTGTGTTAGCTGGGGCAAAACTTTGACATCAGTCAGGCCCTCGAGGACTGGAATTGCCCACCCCTGCTGTAGAGGATAAGTTCATTAGAGTTAACTGTAACAGACACATCTCAACATCAACTGTTCAGAGGAGACTGCGTGAATCAGGCCTTCATGGTTGAATTGCTGCAAAGAAACCACTACTAAAGGACACCAATAAGTCCAAATTCTAGATTTTTGGTTCCATCCGCTGTGACTTTGTGAAACGCAGAGTAGGTGAATGGATGATCTCCACATGTGTGGTTCCCACCGTGAAGCATGGAGGAGGTTTGATGGTGTGGGGGTACTTTGCTGGTGACTGTCACTGATTTATTTAGAATTCAAGGCACACTTAACCAGCATAGCTATCACAGCATTCTGCAGTGATACGCCATCTCATCTGGTTTGCACTTAGTGGGACTATCATTTTGTTTTTCAACAGGACAATGACCCAACACACATCCAGGCTGTGAAAGGGCTATTTAACCAAGGAGAGTGAGGGAGTGCTGCATCAGATGACCTGGCCTCCACAATCACCCGACCTCAACCCAATTGAGATGGTTTGGGATGAGTTGGATCGCAGAGTGAAGGAAAAGCAGCCAACAAGTACTCAGCATGTGGGAACTCCTTCAAGACTGTTGGAAAAGCATTCCAGGTGAAGCTGGTTGAGAGAATGCGAATAGTGGGCAAAGCTGTCATCAAGGCAAAGGGTGGCTATTTGAAGAATCTCAAATATGAAATATATTTTGATTTGTTTAACACTTGTTTGGTAACTACATGATTCCATATGTGTTATTTCATAGTGTTGATGTCTTCACTATTATTCTATGCAGAAAATAGTCAAAATAAAGAAAAACACTTGAATGAGTAGGTGTCCAAACTTTTGACTGGTACTGTGTATATATATACAGTGCATTCAGAAAAGTCTTCAGACCACTTCCCTTTTTCAACATTTTGTTACATTACAAAATCCATTTTTAGAATAAGGCTGTAACAAAACAAAATGTGGAAAGTCTAGGGGTCTGAATACTTTCCGAATGCACTGCATCCTGTATATATACGAATACTAATAATAATATATAATAATAAGAAGAATATATAATAATAATAATAATAATAATAATATATACATATATGCAGTTTATGCAGTGGGAGCCCCAAGTCTGATTGTAACATATTGACTAGAGGTTAAAGTAGTTCAGTGTGATGTCTCTGTAGCTGTACTTGCCTTGTTAAATTGAGGTTGAATAAAAAAACAATGTCTCTCTCCGTCTCTTTCTCTCTCTCTCTCTCTCTCTCTCTGCCTAATTGAGCTTGAGTTCACATTTAGGACCTTTGGTCTTCCTCTCTGACCTCTAACCCCAGTCACATGTTACAGGCAGCAGACCCCAGGACCAGCTCATTTGTCATACCCCCCATCTCCAGCTCTATCTCCATCCCTCCATCACAACCTACTGTATCTTTCTGCCCCTCTCCTCACTCCAGCCTCCTCACTCCCTGTCGCCATCCCACTCTCTATCCTCCTCCTCCATTTCCCTCCCCCTCTCCTTGGCTCTCTCTTATTCCATCTCCTCTGTCTCTAGTGCCATCTGTAGACTGTTGAGGTAGATGCTGTTTCTGGAGGCCAGAGGGCTGCTACTCCGTGAGGGGAGGGAGGCCTCCACCTCTGCATCTACTTCCAGGAAACCCCCACCCATCTGGGTCTCGGGCAGGGTCTGGGCCTGGTTCTGCTGGTAGCGACGCTTCCTCTGCTTGGGTTTCTGTCCCAAGTTCAGGTCCAGAGAAGCATAGTTCAGGTCGGGTTGGTGGGGCTGGGGCTGAAGAGGAGGAACAGTAGAATAATAATTTATATATATATAACTATATATGAACCCTGTTAGTATACTATATATGAACCCTGTTAGTATATTATATATGAACCCTGTTAGTATACTATATATGAACCCTGTTAGTATATTATATATGAACACTGTTAGTATACTATATATGAACACTGTTAGTATATTATATATGAACACTGTTAGTACATCATATTATAAGAGGTCCCAAGGTAAGAATGTCACTCTACTGTTTTACACTTGTATTCTGTGCACGTGGCAAATAAAGTTTGAAACTTGAAAGTCGGATAGCTTCCTGTCCTTGGTAACTTCTCATGCATTCAGAAAAATGGTACTAAATATAGCCTATAGAGCAGATATTGGCTGCCTTGTACACTGTGTGGTCTAGAGAACTAGAGACGGCATTGACCACAGCAGATGACTGTGAACTACTTAAGAAACAGACTAAGTTAACGTGGTGTGCTTCTCAATATAGTGCACTACTTCGACCAGAACCCCATGGCACCCTATTCCCTATATAGTGCACTACTTTGACCAGAACCCCATGGCACCCTATTCCATATATAGTGCACTAGTTTTTGGTCAGAAGTGGTTAACTATAAAGGGAACATGGTGCTATTTGGATTGCAACTTAATATGAGCTGTGTGGTCTCCGCGATGTGTGGTCTAAGCGATGTGTGGTCTAAGCGATATAATTTCAATATATGTAGGCCTATTTAAACATTTTGTTGTTAGCACGACTACTGAGTATAGACGTAGTTCATTTCCTCTCAGAGTGAAAATAATAATAACATATATATATATATATATATATAGCGGACCGTCGTTTTAAATTATGACCATTATGTGATGGGATGATGGTGTGCATTCAATTTTTGTTTTACGTGGGCATTGGCAGTCAATTTAAGTAATCAAAATATGTCCTCTATATATTTTTGTTTTTTAATTTACACAGTACAGTTTAAATAAAATATTCCAAAAGCAAATATTATTGTAATGGCCAGTAGTATGTGAATAATAATAAACAAGAAACATTTTGGGCCCGATGTACGTACCTTTCTGTCGTCTCTGGAACGTTGCTTGGTCATGGGTTCATAGCACAAGTCTTTACAGGACACACACACACACAGACACACACACACACACACACATGATTTAGTCATAAACACACACGTTTCCATTTAACTCAGGAAACTAGAACACAATCATGATCATATCTAAATGGAAAAAAATGAAGCTTGATGTAGACAAGTTAGTGTGTCAGGTGGCGTAAGACAAATAATGACTTGCCGATGAACTTTGCCGATTTATTTACAGATACTATCTGTCAAAACACAACGGTTATTCTGCCCACTTCTATTGCAGCCGTTAGTAGGCAGTAAGATAGCTGACTTGTTAAAACGTTATTCTTATCGTTCAGCGCTGTTTACAACCGTAAATCAAACTGTCCGCGTTTCGTTGCGAAGGCTAGAATTTATAGACACTTTGCCTAGAATAAAAAAAAACTGTCTGTACATTTTTTTTGTCAACATCCATGTAAAGAAATGTGAGATGATACTTTTGGCGGGGGGAGAAGAAAAAAATAAAGAATGATACAGATAATTTTATGGGACAATAATAATACAAAACGTTTTTGAGAAAGATCATTTAAAAAAAATGAAATTGTATTGAGTAAATTGGTAACATTTTCATTTTTGATAAGAGGTGTAAACGCAATGAATTAAAGGTTATTTGTTGATGTCAAAAACCTAAATTGACCGATGTTAATGTTGTGTCATTAGGGGGAGTAATGGTTATTTATATTGTGGAGGTGGTAACGGCATCCTACTGCAACACTGTATACTCATGTTAAAAAGGTGGTAACTGAGCCCGTATAGTGCTTCAGGGTTCATTGTCATAGTGAAAACTGTAAATACTACTTCAATGTAGGCTACATGCAGTCTAATGCTAAATATAACAGAGCAACTCGTATTTAAATTGAATGTCGAAAATAAACAACAAACGCTGTTTGGTCGGCGCATCTTTTACATCATGCTATTGCTTTCCTCGTTGCTTTTAACAAAAAAAAGTATATTTATTTAACCTTTATTTAACTGGGCAATTCAATTAAGAACAAATTCGTATTTACAATGACGGCCTACAGTTTCTCAAGTGGTTTTGCAAGTTATTTCCATTTTTGTAACGGATGTCAATTCGTTTGGATATTATTTTTCACTGTGCTCATCTCTGTCTGTCATGTGCAGCCATTTAATAATCAGTCCATCTATGTTATCATCTCTGTCATGTGCAACCATTTAATAATCAGTCCATCTATGTTATCATCTCTGTCTGTCATGTGCAGCCATTTAATAATCAGTCCATCTATGTTATCATCTCTGTCTGTCATGTGCAGCCATTTAATAATCAGTCCATCTATGTTATCATCTCTGTCATGTGCAGCCATTTAATAATCAGTCCATCTATGTTATCATCTCTGTCTGTCATGTGCAGCCATTTAATAATCAGTCCATCTATGTTATCATCTCTGTCTGTCATGTGCAGCCATTTAATAATCCGTACATCTATGTTATCATCTCTGTCATGTGCAGCCATTTAATAATCAGTCCATCTATGTTATCATCTCTGTCTGTCATGTGCAACCATTTAATAATCTGTCCATCTATGTTATCATCTCTGTCATGTGCAGCCATTTAATAATCAGTCCATCTATGTTATCATCTCTGTCATGTGCAACCATTTAATAATCAGTCCATCTATGTTATCATCTCTGTCTGCCATGTGCAGCCATTTAATAATCAGTCCATCTATGTTATCATCTCTGTCTGTCATGTGCAGCCATTTAATAATCAGTCCATCTATGTTATCATCTCTGTCTGCCATGTGCAACCATTTAATCATCAGTCCATCTATGTTATCATCTCTGTCTGTCATGTGCAGCCATTTAATAATCAGTCCATCTATGTTATCATCTCTGTCTGCCATGTGCAACCATTTAATCATCAGTCCATCTATGTTATCATCTCTGTCTGTCATGTGCAACCATTTAATAATCAGTCCAACTATGTTATCATCTCTGTCTGTCATGTGCAACCATTTAATAATCAGTCCATCTATGTTATCATCTCTGTCATGTGCAGCCATTTAATAATCAGTCCATCTATGTTATCATCTCTGTCATGTGCAGCCATTTAATAATCAGTCCAACTATGTTATCATTTCTGTCATGTGCAACCATTTAATAATCAGTCCATCTATGTTATCATCTCTGTCATGTGCAGCCATTTAATAATCAGTCCATCTATGTTATCATCTCTGTCTGTCATGTGCAGCCATTTAATAATCAGTCCATCTATGTTATCATCTCTGTCATGTGCAGCCATTTAATAATCAGTCCATCTATGTTATCATCTCTGTCATGTGCAGCCATTTAATAATCAGTCCATCTATGTTATCATCTCTGTCTGTCATGTGCAGCCATTTAATAATCAGTCCATCTATGTTATCATCTCTGTCATGTGCAACCATTTAATAATCAGTCCATCTATGTTATCATCTCTGTCTGTCATGTGCAGCCATTTAATAATCAGTCCATCTATGTTATCATCTCTGTCTGTCATGTGCAGCCATTTAATAATCAGTCCATCTATGTTATCATCTCTGTCATGTGCAGCCATTTAATAATCAGTCCATCTATGTTATCATCTCTGTCTGTCATGTGCAGCCATTTAATAATCAGTCCATCTATGTTATCATCTCTGTCTGTCATGTGCAGCCATTTAATAATCCGTACATCTATGTTATCATCTCTGTCATGTGCAGCCATTTAATAATCAGTCCATCTATGTTATCATCTCTGTCTGTCATGTGCAACCATTTAATAATCTGTCCATCTATGTTATCATCTCTGTCATGTGCAGCCATTTAATAATCAGTCCATCTATGTTATCATCTCTGTCATGTGCAACCATTTAATAATCAGTCCATCTATGTTATCATCTCTGTCTGCCATGTGCAGCCATTTAATAATCAGTCCATCTATGTTATCATCTCTGTCTGTCATGTGCAGCCATTTAATAATCAGTCCATCTATGTTATCATCTCTGTCTGCCATGTGCAACCATTTAATCATCAGTCCATCTATGTTATCATCTCTGTCTGTCATGTGCAGCCATTTAATAATCAGTCCATCTATGTTATCATCTCTGTCTGCCATGTGCAACCATTTAATCATCAGTCCATCTATGTTATCATCTCTGTCTGTCATGTGCAACCATTTAATAATCAGTCCAACTATGTTATCATCTCTGTCTGTCATGTGCAACCATTTAATAATCAGTCCATCTATGTTATCATCTCTGTCATGTGCAGCCATTTAATAATCAGTCCATCTATGTTATCATCTCTGTCATGTGCAGCCATTTAATAATCAGTCCAACTATGTTATCATTTCTGTCATGTGCAACCATTTAATAATCAGTCCATCTATGTTATCATCTCTGTCATGTGCAGCCATTTAATAATCAGTCCATCTATGTTATCATCTCTGTCTGTCATGTGCAGCCATTTAATAATCAGTCCATCTATGTTATCATCTCTGTCATGTGCAGCCATTTAATAATCAGTCCATCTATGTTATCATCTCTGTCATGTGCAGCCATTTAATAATCAGTCCATCTATGTTATCATCTCTGTCTGTCATGTGCAGCCATTTAATAATCAGTCCATCTATGTTATCATCTCTGCCATGTGCAACCATTTAATAATCAGTCCATCTATGTTATCATCTCTGTCATGTGCAGCCATTTAATAATCCGACGATCTATGTTATCATCTCTGTCATGTGCAGCCATTTAATAATCAGTCCATCTATGTTATCATCTCTGTCATGTGCAGCCATTTAATAATCCGACGATCTATGTTATCATCTCTGTCATGTGCAGCCATTTAATAATCAGTCCATCTATGTTATCATCTCTGTCTGTCATGTGCAGCCATTTAATAATCCGTCCATCTATGTTATCATCTCTGTCATGTGCAGCCATTTAATAATCAGTCCATCTATGTTATCATCTCTGTCTGTCATGTGCAGCCATTTAATAATCAGTCCATCTATGTTATCATCTCTGTCTGCCATGTGCAGCCATTTAATAATCAGTCCATCTATGTTATCATCTCTGTCATGTGCAGCCATTTAATAATCAGTCCATCTATGTTATCATCTCTGTCATGTGCAACCATTTAATAATCAGTCCATCTATGTTATCATCTCTGTCATGTGCAGCCATTTAATAATCAGTCCATCTATGTTATCATCTCTGTCATGTGCAGCCATTTAATAATCAGTCCAACTATGTTATCATCTCTGTCATGTGCAGCCATTTAATAATCAGTCCATCTATGTTATCATCTCTGTCTGTCATGTGCAGCCATTTAATAATCAGTCCATCTATGTTATCATCTCTGTCATGTGCAACCATTTAATAATCAGTCCATCTATGTTATCATCTCTGTCTGCCATGTGCAACCATTTAATCATCAGTCCATCTATGTTATCATCTCTGTCTGTCATGTGCAGCCATTTAATAATCAGTCCATCTATGTTATCATCTCTGTCTGCCATGTGCAACCATTTAATCATCAGTCCATCTATGTTATCATCTCTGTCTGTCATGTGCAACCATTTAATAATCAGTCCAACTATGTTATCATCTCTGTCTGTCATGTGCAACCATTTAATAATCAGTCCATCTATGTTATCATCTCTGTCATGTGCAGCCATTTAATAATCAGTCCATCTATGTTATCATCTCTGTCATGTGCAGCCATTTAATAATCAGTCCAACTATATTTATCATCTCTGTCATGTGCAGCCATTTAATAATCAGTCCATCTATGTTATCATCTCTGTCATGTGCAGCCATTTAATAATCAGTCCATCTATGTTATCATCTCTGTCTGTCATGTGCAGCCATTTAATAATCAGTCCATCTATGTTATCATCTCTGTCATGTGCAGCCATTTAATAATCAGTCCAACTATGTTATCATCTCTGTCATGTGCAGCCATTTAATAATCAGTCCATCTATGTTATCATCTCTGTCATGTGCAGCCATTTAATAATCAGTCCATCTATGTTATCATCTCTGTCTGTCATGTGCAACCATTTAATAATCAGTCCATCTATGTTATCATCTCTGTCTGTCATGTGCAGCCATTTAATAATCAGTCCATCTATGTTATCATCTCTGTCTGTCATGTGCAACCATTTAATAATCAGTCCATCTATGTTATCATCTCTGTCATGTGCAGCCATTTAATAATCAGTCCATCTATGTTATCATCTCTGTCATGTGCAGCCATTTAATAATCAGTCCATCTATGTTATCATCTCTGTCTGTCATGTGCAGCCATTTAATAATCAGTCCATCTATGTTATCATCTCTGTCTGTCATGTGCAGCCATTTAATAATCAGTCCATCTATGTTATCATCTCTGTCTGTCATGTGCAACCATTTAATAATCAGTCCATCTATGTTATCATCTCTGTCATGTGCAGCCATTTAATAATCAGTCCATCTATGTTATCATCTCTGTCATGTGCAGCCATTTAATAATCAGTCCATCTATGTTATCATCTCTGTCTGTCATGTGCAGCCATTTAATAATCAGTCCATCTATGTTATCATCTCTGTCATGTGCAGCCATTTAATAATCAGTCCATCTATGTTATCATCTCTGTCATGTGCAACCATTTAATAATCAGTCCATCTATGTTATCATCTCTGTCATGTGCAGCCATTTAATAATCAGTCCATCTATGTTATCATCTCTGTCTGTCATGTGCAACCATTTAATAATCAGTCCATCTATGTTATCATCTCTGTCATGTGCAACCATTTAATAATCAGTCCAACTATGTTATCATCTCTGTCTGTCATGTGCAACCATTTAATAATCAGTCCATCTATGTTATCATCTCTGTCATGTGCAGCCATTTAATAATCAGTCCATCTATGTTATCATCTCTGTCATGTGCAACCATTTAATAATCAGTCCATCTATGTTATCGTCTCTGTCATGTGCAACCATTTAATAATCAGTCCATCTATGTTATCATCTCTGTCTGTCATGTGCAACCATTTAATAATCAGTCCATCTATGTTATCATCTCTGTCATTTGCAACCATTTAATAATCAGTCCATCTATGTTATCATCTCTGTCTGTCATGTGCAACCATTTAATAATCAGTCCATCTATGTTATCATCTCTGTCTGTCATGTGCAACCATTTAATAATCAGTCCATCTATGTTATCATCTCTGTCTGCCATGTGCAGCCATTTAATAATCCGTCCATCTATGTTATCATCTCTGTCATGTGCAACCATTTAATAATCAGTCCATCTATGTTATCATCTCTGTCATGTGCAGCCATTTAATAATCAGTCCATCTATGTTATCATCTCTGTCATGTGCAACCATTTAATAATCAGTCCAACTATGTTATCATCTCTGTCATGTGCAGCCATTTAATAATCAGTCCATCTATGTTATCATCTCTGGCCAGTGATGCACTCAATGCAATATACATTTCAATTCAAGTTAAGGGGCTTTATTGGCATGGGAAACATATGTTTACATTGCCAGGCAAGTGAAATAGATAATAAATAATAAACTCTCTCTTTGCAACTTTCCCAAACAGTTCATTTGGCCTATACAATTAGCAAGAGCAAGCATGCTTCTCTCCACGAAAAGCCTATGAGGCCTAGTATAAAAATGTATACAACAATGTCCAAATAGTTTTTGTAGACTAAAGTTTTTCCTGGGATCTCACGACAAGAGGAATAGCGGAGAGGCTTGCGTCCGTGGCCTATGGCCCACTGCGCACGGGAATAGCTGGAAGAGTGAAGCTAGAGTTGTCTAGCCCCTCCCCCGGCACGCAAAGCTCCACTATTGATTAGGCTTACGCCTACGTTTTTAGGGAGTGACATTATTCCACTCAGGCTACAACAACACAATGCAATGAGCAATGTATCACTGTTATCAAGTGAATACACAATTATTGGCTATATGGCTGTATAAATGTAGCCACGTAGGATAATATATATATTTGAAAAACGGAAAAACAGCTTCTACCTCAAGGCCATCAGACTGTAAAACAGCCATCACTAACATTGAGTGGCTGCTGCCAACATACTGACTTAAATCTCTAGCCACTTTATACATAGGAATTGGATGTAACAAATGTATCACTAGCCACTTTAAACAATTTTGCATATAATGTTTACGTATCCGACATACTCATATCAAATGTATACACTGTACTCTAAACCATCTACTGTATCTTGCCTATGCCGTTCGGCCATCGACCCAAATCTCTAGCCACTTTAATAATTATAACTGGATGAAATAATGTATCACTAGCCACTTTAAACAATGCCATTTATATAATGTTTACATATCCTACATTACTCATCTCATATATATATATGTGTATATACTGTACTCCATACCATCTACTGCATCTTGCCTATGCCGGTCAGCCATCGCTCATCCATATATTTATATGTACATACTCGTATTCATTCCTTTACTCTTGTGTGTATAAGGTAGTTGTTGTGAATTTGTTAGATTACTTGTTAGATACTACTGCATGGTCGGAACTAGAAGCACAAGCATTTCGCTACACTCGCATTAACATCTGCTAACCATGTGTATGTGACAAATAAAATTGGATTTGATTTGATTTGATATTTTTAATAATAATAAAGTGTTTTATTAGGATCCCCATTAGCTGTGGCGATTGCAGCAGCTACTCTACCTGGGGTCCAACACAAAACATGAAACATGACATAATACAGAACATTAAAAGACATGGACAGCTCCACAACAGAACTAAACACATGTAAAACGTCCCACATAGCTGGTGAGGTAAGTTTGTGTGGTAGTGCTGCTCTGTGTAAGTTGACTATGCAAACAATTTAGAATTTTCAACACATTAATGCTTCTTCTAAAAACTAAAACTGATGCAGTCAGGTCTCTCCTTTACTTTTAGCCAACAGAGACTGGCATGCATATTATTGCTATTAGCCCTCTGATTACAGTAAAGAACAAGACAATAACCGCTTAAAAGTCCTGTTTTAAGTGCTTCGTGCCGAAATAACTGCATCCAATCAAATTGTATTGATTCATGCGCCGAACACAACTGCTGTAGACTTTACCGTGAAATGCTTGCTTATACCAACCCTTCCAAGAGGAATAGCATCAAATCCACATGGACTGTTGTCCTTCTCCATTCCGTAGCAACTCCTCCAACACCCGATTGAATCAATTTAGTAGTTTGAGGAACCATCTCTTTTCGACTTCAGAATTCCATTTAACTTTTCTAGACTCCTCGGCCTAAACATCAGCGCCACAAGTTAACTTCCACAAAGCCGTGAACGATCTGCGAGACAAGGCAAAGAAGGACCTTCTATGCCACCAAAAAGGAACATTAAAATTCGGATTTGGCAACAACAACAAAAAATCGAATCAGTTATAGAACACATTGCCCTTTATGGTTGTGAGAAGAACTTACAAAACGGGACAAACACCAAATTGAGATTCTGCGAAAATATCCTCACGTGTACAACGTTAAACACCAAATAACGCATGCAGACCAGAATTATGCCGATACCTGCTAATTATCAAAATCCAGGAAAAAAAAGGCGTTAAAGTCTACAGCCACCTTAAAGGAAGCGATTCCCAAACCTTCTTTAGGTCCCGGGGCTCTGTTCACAAACACAAACAGACCCCACAGAGCCCCAGAACAGTAACATAATTAGACCCAACCAAATCATGAGAAAACAAAAAGGTAATTACTTGACACATTGGAAATAATTAACAAAAAAACAGAGCAAACTAGAATGCTATTTGGCTCTAAACAGAGAGTACACAGTGGCAGAATACCTGACCACTGTGACTGACCCAAACTTAAGGAAATCTTTGACTATGTACAGACTCAGTGAGCATAATCTTGCTATTGAGAAAGGCCGCCGTAGGCAGACCTGGCTCTCAAGAGAAAACAGGCTATGTGCACACTGGCCACAAAATGAGGTGGAAACTGAGCTGCACTTCCTAACCTCCTGCCCAATGTATGACCATATTGGAGAAACATATTTCCCTCAGATTACACATATCCACAAAGATTTCAAAAACAAATCCAATTTGGATAAACTCCCATATCTACTGGGTGAAATACCACAGTGTTCCATCACAGCAGCAAGATGTGTGACCTGTTGCCACAAGAAAAGGGCAACCAGTGAAGAACAAACACCATTGTAAATACAACCCATATTTATGTTTATTTATTTTCACTTTTGTACTTTTACTATTTGCACATCGTTACAACACGGTATATAGACATAATATGACATTTAAAAAATCTATCTCTTTTGAAACTTGTGTAATGTTTACTGTTCATTTTTAAAGTTTATTTCACTTTTGTTTATTGTCTATTTCACTTGCTTTGGCTCCCATGTAAACATGTTTTCCATGCCAATAAAGGAGAGAGAGAGAGAGAGAGAGAGAGAGAGAGAGAGAGAGAGAGAGAGAGAGAGAGAGAGAGAGCGAGAGCGAGAGAGAAGGGTTGTACACTGAAGTTACGCTAGAACACATACTTTAAAAAATACTAACATTTAATTGATTACAAATTACACAACCCTCCCCTGGACTAAAAAAAGGACTACCCCTGACTGAAATCTAAAAAAACATGACCCTCCCGACATTTTCCTCCGGGTAACTATTGCCAACATCCCTTAGATTTGGGGTGGCCCAGAAATGAAAAAAAAATGGGGATGTTTCCATAGATATTATGTTATGTGATGTCACCTGTAGTGATGTTTACATATATATTATGTTATGTTATGTTATGTCACCTGTAGTGATGTTTACATAGATATTATGTTATGTGATGTGATGTCACCTGTAGTGATGTTTACATAGATATTATGTTATGTGATGTGATGTCACCTGTAGTGATGTTTCCATAGATATTAAGTTATGTGATGTGATGTCACCTGTAGTGATGTTTACATAGATATTATGTTATGTGATGTCACCTGTAGTGATGTTTACATAGATATTATGTTATGTGATGTGATGTCACCTGTAGTGATGTTTACATATATATTATGTTATGTGATGTGATGTCACCTGTAGTGATGTTTCCATAGATATTATGTTATGTGATGTGATGTCACCTGTAGTGATGTTTACATAGATATTATGTTATGTGATGTCACCTGTAGTGATGTTTACATAGATATTATGTTATGTGATGTGATGTCACCTGTAGTGATGTTTACATATATATTATGTTATGTGATGTGATGTCACCTGTAGTGATGTTTCCATAGATATTATGTTATGTGATGTCACCTGTAGTGATGTTTCCATAGATATTATGTTATGTGATGTCACCTGTAGTGATGTTTCCATAGATATTATGTTATGTCACCTGTAGTGATGTTTACATATATATTATGTTATGTGATGTGATGTCACCTGTAGTGATGTTTCCATAGATATTATGTTATGTGATGTCACCTGTAGTGATGTTTCCATAGATATTATGTTATGTGATGTGATGTCTGTCGCCTGTAGTGATGTTTCCATAGATATTATGTTATGTTATGTGATGTGATGTCACCTGTAGTGATGTTTCCATAGATATTATGTTATGTGATGTCACCTGTAGTGATGTTTACATAGATATTATGTTATGTGATGTGATGTCACCTGTAGTGATGTTTACATATATATTATGTTATGTGATGTGATGTCACCTGTAGTGATGTTTCCATAGATATTATGTTATGTGATGTCACCTGTAGTGATGTTTCCATAGATATTATGTTATGTGATGTCACCTGTAGTGATGTTTCCATAGATATTATGTTATGTCACCTGTAGTGATGTTTACATATATATTATGTTATGTGATGTGATGTCACCTGTAGTGATGTTTCCATAGATATTATGTTATGTGATGTCACCTGTAGTGATGTTTCCATAGATATTATGTTATGTGATGTCACCTGTAGTGATGTTTCCATAGATATTATGTTATGTGATGTGATGTCTGTCGCCTGTAGTGATGTTTCCATAGATATTATGTTATGTGATGTGATGTCACCTGTAGTGATGTTTCCATAGATATTATGTTATGTGACGTGATGTGATGTCACCTTTAGTGATGTTTCCATAGATGGGATTATCCTGCTGCTGATTCTCCTCTTCCTCCTCTTCCTCCTCCAATCTACTAATTCTGGAGACACAGCCAATTCCACATGAATCAGATACATCAATATACATCAACATACATCAATATACAGCAAAGTACATCAATATACATCAATATACATCACATACATCAATATACGTCAATATACATCAATATACATCAATATACATCAATATACATCAATATACATCAATATACGTCAACATACGTCAACATACGTCAATATACGTCAATATACATCAATATACATCAATATACATCAATATACGTCAACATACATCAATATACGTCAATATACATCAATATACATCAATATACATCAATATATATCACATACATCAATATACATCAATATACATCACATACATCAATATACATCAATATACATCAATATATATCAATATATATCAATATACATCAATATACGTCAATATACATCAATATACATCAATATATATCAATATATATCAATATACATCAATATACATCAATATACATCAATATATATCAATATACATCAATATACATCAATATATATCAATATATATCAATATACATCAATATATATAAATATACATCAATATACATCAATATACGTCAATATACATCAATATACATCAATATATATCACATACATCAATATACATCACATACAGCAAAGTACATCAATATACATCACATACATCAATATACATAGCATACATCAATATACATCACATACATCAATATACATAAAATACGTCAATATACATCAATATACATCAATATACATAAAATACATCACATACATCAATATACATAAAATACATCAAAATACATCACATACATCAATATACATCAATATACATCACATACAGCAATATACATCACATACATCAATATACATCACATACAGCAATATACATCATATACATCAATATTCATCACATACAGCAATATACATCACATACATCACATACATCACATACAACAATATACATCACATACATTATTATACATCACATACATCAATATACTTCAATATACATCAATATACATCACATACATCAACATACATCAATAAACATCACATACATACGGACAATTCCTTCGACCTCATGGCTTGGTCTTTGCTCTGACATGCACTGTCAACTGTGGGACCTTATATAGAGAGGTGTGTGCCTTCCCAAATCATGTCCAATCAATAGAATTTACCACAGGTGGACTCCAATCCAATTGTAGAAACATCTCAATGGATGATCAATGGAAACAGGATGCACCTGAGCTCAATTTCGAGTCACATAGCAAAGGGTCTGAATACTTATTTAAATATGTTTATTAGTATTTTTTATGAATTTGAAAAAAAATGTTTTTGCTTTGTCATTATTGGGGTATTGTGTGTAGATTGATGAGGGGGGAAAAAAAATAATTGAATCCATTTTAGAACAAGGCTGTAACGTAACAACATGCGGAAAAAGGTCAAGGGGTCTGAATACTTTCCATTTGAGAATGAGTGATTCATGTCAGATCACTGACTAGACATGTACTGTGTACACACACACACACACACACACACACACACACACACACACACACACACACACACACACACACACACACACACACACACACACACACACACACACACACACACACACACACACACACACACACACACACATTGTAGAAAAGACATAAGACACACATCCATATGTAGGTGAAACACATTACTGGAGTATGATGATAAACTCGTACCTCTCTGTTGGATAATGTGGTTGGTAGAGAAAAGCCTCATTGTCTGTCAAAACAAAATGGTGGCCAATCACTTTTCTATGAGGCGATGAGACTGACAAAGTTAAATTAAGCAATGCTGATGAACAAAATAGTGCTCTGTGTCAGTGCTCTGTATCAGTGTCAGTGCTCTGTGACAGTGCTCTGTATCAGTGTCAGTGCTCTGTGTCAGTGTCAGTGCTCTGTGTCAGTGTCAGTGCTCTGTGTCAGTGCTCTGTATCAGTGTCAGTGCTCTGTGTCAGTGTCAGTTTCAGTGCTCTGTGTCAGTGCTCTGTATCAGTGTCAGTGCTCTGTGTCAGTGCTCTGTGACAGTGCTCTGTGTCAGTGTCAAGGCTCTGTGTCAGTGTCAGTGTCAGTGCTCTGTATCAGTGTCAGTGCTCTGTGTCAGTGTCAGTGCTCAGTGTCAGTGCTCTGTGTCAGTGTCAGTGCTCTGTGTCAGTGCTCTGTATCAGTGTCAGTGCTCTGTGTCAGTGTCAGTGTCAGTGCTCTGTGTCAGTGCTCTGTATCAGTGTCAGTGCTCTGTGTCAGTGCTCTGTGTCAGTGTCAGTGTCAGTGCTCTGTGTCAGTGCTCTGTATCTGTGTCAGTGCTCTGTGACAGTGCTCTGTATCAGTGTCAGTGCTCTGTGTCAGTGTCAGTGCTCTGTGTCAGTGCTCTGTATCAGTGTCAGTGTCAGTGTCAGTGCTCTGTGTCAGTGCTCTGTATCAGTGTCAGTGCTCTGTGACAGTGCTCTGTATCAGTGTCAGTGCTCTGTGTCAGTGTCAGTGCTCTGTGTCAGTGTCAGTGCTCTGTGTCAGTGCTCTGTATCAGTGTCAGTGCTCTGTGTCAGTGTCAGTTTCAGTGCTCTGTGTCAGTGCTCTGTATCAGTGTCAGTGCTCTGTGTCAGTGCTCTGTGACAGTGCTCTGTATCAGTGTCAGTGCTCTGTGTCAGTGTCAAGGCTCTGTGTCAGTGTCAGTGTCAGTGCTCTGTGTCAGTGTCAGTGCTCTGTGTCAGTGTCAGTGCTCTGTGTCAGTGCTCTGTGTCAGTTCTCTGTGTCAGTGCTCTGTGTCAGTGCTCTGTGTCAGTGCTCTGTGTCAGTTCTCTGTGTCAGTGCTCTGTGTCAGTGCTCTGTGTCAGTGCTCTGTGTCAGTGCTCTGTGTGTGCCTGGTGTCTGATGTTATTGTTTGTGTGGACGTATACCCTACACATTCTGGTCCATGATTATTATTATGTTATTATGTGTCAGTGTCAGTGCTCTGTGTCAGTGCTTTGTGTCAGTGCTCTGTGTCAGTTCTCTGTGTCAGTGCTCTGTGTCAGTGCTCTGTGTCAGTGTCAGTGCTCTGTGTCAGTGCTCTGTGTCAGTGTCAGTGCTCTGTGTCAGTGCTCTGTGTCAGTGTCAGTGCTCTGTGTCAGTGCTCTGTGTCAGTGTCAGTGCTCTGTGTCAGTGTCAGTGCTTTATGTCAGTGCTCTGTGTCAGTGCTCTGTGTCAGTGTCAGTGCTCTGTGTCAGTGTCAGTGCTCTGTGTCAGTGCTCTGTGTCAGTGTCAGTGCTCTGTGTCAGTGTCAGTGCTCTGTTACAGTGCTCTGTGTCAGTGTCAGTGCTCTGTGTCAGTGTCAGTGCTCTGTGTCAGTGCTCTGTGTCAGTGTCAGTGCTCTGTTACAGTGCTCTGTGTCAGTGTCAGTGCTCTGTATCAGTGCTCTGTGTCAGTTCTCTGTGTCAGTGCTCTGTGTCAGTTCTCTGTGTCAGTGCTCTGTGTCAGTGCTCTGTGTCAGTGTCAGTGCTCTGTGTCAGTGCTCTGTGTCAGTGTCAGTGCTCTGTGTCAGTGTCAGTGCTCTGTGTCAGTGCTCTGTGTCAGTGTCAGTGCTCTGTGTCAGTGTCAGTGCTTTGTGTCAGTGCTCTGTGTCAGTGCTCTGTGTCAGTGTCAGTGCTCTGTGTCAGTGTCAGTGTTCTGTGTCAGTGCTCTGTATCAGTGTCAGTGCTCTGTGTCAGTGTCAGTGCTCTGTGTCAGTGCTCTGTATCAGTGTCAGTGTCAGTGTCAGTGTCAGTGCTCTGTGTCAGTGCTCTGTATCAGTGTCAGTGCTCTGTGACAGTGCTCTGTATCAGTGTCAGTGCTCTGTGTCAGTGTCAGTGCTCTGTGTCAGTGTCAGTGCTCTGTGTCAGTGCTCTGTATCAGTGTCAGTGCTCTGTGTCAGTGTCAGTTTCAGTGCTCTGTGTCAGTGCTCTGTATCAGTGTCAGTGCTCTGTGTCAGTGCTCTGTGACAGTGCTCTGTATCAGTGTCAGTGCTCTGTGTCAGTGTCAAGGCTCTGTGTCAGTGTCAGTGTCAGTGCTCTGTGTCAGTGCTCTGTGTCAGTGTCAGTGTCAGTGCTCTGTGTCAGTGTCAGTGCTCTGTGTCAGTGCTCTGTGTCAGTTCTCTGTGTCAGTGCTCTGTGTCAGTGCTCTGTGTCAGTGCTCTGTGTCAGTTATCTGTGTCAGTGCTCTGTGTCAGTGCTCTGTGTCAGTGCTCTGTGTCAGTGCTCTGTGTGTGCCTGGTGTCTGATGTTATTGTTTGTGTGGACGTATACCCTACACATTCTGGTCCATGATTATTATTATGTTATTATGTGTCAGTGTCAGTGCTCTGTGTCAGTGCTTTGTGTCAGTGCTCTGTGTCAGTTCTCTGTGTCAGTGCTCTGTGTCAGTGCTCTGTGTCAGTGTCAGTGCTCTGTGTCAGTGCTCTGTGTCAGTGTCAGTGCTCTGTGTCAGTGCTCTGTGTCAGTGTCAGTGCTCTGTGTCAGTGCTCTGTGTCAGTGTCAGTGCTCTGTGTCAGTGTCAGTGCTTTGTGTCAGTGCTCTGTGTCAGTGCTCTGTGTCAGTGTCAGTGCTCTGTGTCAGTGTCAGTGCTCTGTGTCAGTGCTCTGTGTCAGTGTCAGTGCTCTGTGTCAGTGTCAGTGCTCTGTTACAGTGCTCTGTGTCAGTGTCAGTGCTCTGTGTCAGTGTCAGTGCTCTGTGTCAGTGCTCTGTGTCAGTGTCAGTGCTCTGTGTCAGTGTCAGTGCTCTGTTACAGTGCTCTGTGTCAGTGTCAGTGCTCTGTATCAGTGCTCTGTGTCAGTTCTCTGTGTCAGTGCTCTGTGTCAGTTCTCTGTGTCAGTGCTCTGTGTCAGTGCTCTGTGTCAGTGTCAGTGCTCTGTGTCAGTGCTCTGTGTCAGTGTCAGTGCTCTGTGTCAGTGCTCTGTGTCAGTGTCAGTGCTCTGTGTCAGTGCTCTGTATCAGTGTCAGTGCTCTGTGTCAGTGTCAGTGCTCTGTGTCAGTGCTCTGTATCAGTGTCAGTGTCAGTGCTCTGTGTCAGTGCTCTGTATCAGTGTCAGTGCTCTGTGACAGTGCTCTGTATCAGTGTCAGTGCTCTGTGTCAGTGTCAGTGCTCTGTGTCAGTGTCAGTGCTCTGTGTCAGTGCTCTGTATCAGTGTCAGTGCTCTGTGTCAGTGTCAGTTTCAGTGCTCTGTGTCAGTGCTCTGTATCAGTGTCAGTGCTCTGTGTCAGTGCTCTGTGACAGTGCTCTGTATCAGTGTCAGTGCTCTGTGTCAGTGTCAAGGCTCTGTGTCAGTGTCAGTGTCAGTGCTCTGTGTCAGTGCTCTGTGTCAGTGTCAGTGCTCTGTGTCAGTGTCAGTGTCAGTGCTCTGTGTCAGTGCTCTGTGTCAGTGTCAGTGCTCTGTGTCAGTGTCAGTGCTCTGTGTCAGTGCTCTGTGTCAGTTCTCTGTGTCAGTGCTCTGTGTCAGTGCTCTGTGTCAGTGCTCTGTGTCAGTTCTCTGTGTCAGTGCTCTGTGTCAGTGCTCTGTGTCAGTGCTCTGTGTGTGCCTGGTGTCTGATGTTATTGTTTGTGTGGACGTATACCCTACACATTCTGGTCCATGATTATTATTATGTTATTATGTGTCAGTGTCAGTGCTCTGTGTCAGTGCTTTGTGTCAGTGCTCTGTGTCAGTTCTCTGTGTCAGTGCTCTGTGTCAGTGCTCTGTGTCAGTGTCAGTGCTCTGTGTCAGTGCTCTGTGTCAGTGTCAGTGCTCTGTGTCAGTGCTCTGTGTCAGTGTCAGTGCTCTGTGTCAGTGCTCTGTGTCAGTGTCAGTGCTCTGTGTCAGTGTCAGTGCTTTGTGTCAGTGCTCTGTGTCAGTGTCAGTGCTCTGTGTCAGTGTCAGTGCTCTGTGTCAGTGCTCTGTGTCAGTGTCAGTGCTCTGTGTCAGTGTCAGTGCTCTGTTACAGTGCTCTGTGTCAGTGTCAGTGCTCTGTGTCAGTGTCAGTGCTCTGTGTCAGTGCTCTGTGTCAGTGTCAGTGCTCTGTGTCAGTGTCAGTGCTCTGTTACAGTGCTCTGTGTCAGTGTCAGTGCTCTGTATCAGTGCTCTGTGTCAGTTCTCTGTGTCAGTGCTCTGTGTCAGTTCTCTGTGTCAGTGCTCTGTGTCAGTGCTCTGTGTCAGTGTCAGTGCTCTGTGTCAGTGCTCTGTGTCAGTGTCAGTGCTCTGTGTCAGTGTCAGTGCTCTGTGTCAGTGCTCTGTGTCAGTGTCAGTGCTCTGTGTCAGTGTCAGTGCTTTGTGTCAGTGCTCTGTGTCAGTGCTCTGTGTCAGTGTCAGTGCTCTGTGTCAGTGTCAGTGCTCTGTGTCAGTGCTCTGTGTCAGTGTCAGTGCTCTGTGTCAGTGTCAGTGCTCTGTTACAGTGCTCTGTGTCAGTGTCAGTGCTCTGTGTCAGTGTCAGTGCTCTGTGTCAGTGCTCTGTGTCAGTGTCAGTGCTCTGTTACAGTGCTCTGTGTCAGTGTCAGTGCTCTGTGTCAGTGTCAGTGCTCTGTGTCAGTGCTCTGTGTCAGTGTCAGTGCTCTGTGTCAGTGTCAGTGCTTTGTGTCAGTGCTTTGTGTCAGTGCTCTGTGTCAGTGCTCTGTATCAGTGCTCTGTGTCAGTTCTCTGTGTCAGTGCTCTGTGTCAGTGCTCTGTGTCAGTGCTCTGTGTGTGCCTGGTGTCTGATGTTATTGTTTGTGTGGACGTATACCCTACACATTCTGGTCCATGATTATTATTATGTTTTTATAATTACTATATATTATTTTTCTCATTCACATCATTATTATTATTATCGATAAAGATAAATAAATATAAAAAAATATAAATAATACTATATTGAGCCATCTTCTATGCTATAAAAACAAGTAGTAATTTACCTGCTTTGTGTCTGGTGTCCCTGCGTCTCAGAAAGCAGAGGGTGAGATTGAGACAGACAGAGATGAAGAGAAGCAGGCAGATTAAAGGCAGAACTACTGCGACCCAATGACAGTCTATAAAAACAAAGAAACCAGAGAGAACGGGTTAGTTATGGGTCAGAGATGGATCCACCCGGTCTGGATACAGTCAGTCTGGACAAATAGAGGGTGTTTATTGTTTTAAACACGTCTCTCATTCTGCTGTTATCCTTTTTTTTTCACAGGATAATATTTGAAACCTCTCTGCACAGACGAAAGTTCAACCAGTGCAGTAAACTTTGTGTGTGAATCCAGCATTACGGACATTACATCTAAACAACTTCATGTCTCACAGAACGGACAAACAAAAAAATGGAATTGAAACTTTTGATGTTTGTCTATAGTAACACTTAGGAGGAGTTGATGTGTGTCTATGGTAACACTTAGGAGGAGTTGATGTGTGTCTATGGTAACACTTAGGAGGAGTTGATGTGTGTCTATGGTAACACTTAGGAGGAGTTGATGTGTGTCTATGGTAACACTTAGGAGGAGTTGATGTGTGTCTATGGTAACACTTAGGAGGAGTTGATGTGTGTCTATGGTAACACTTAGGAGGAGTTGATGTGTGTCTATGGTAACACTTAGGAGGAGTTGATGTGTGTCTATGGTAACACTTAGGAGGAGTTGATGTGTGTCTATGGTAACACTTAGGAGGAGTTGATGTGTGTCTATGGTAACACTTAGGAGGAGTTGATGTGTGTCTATGGTAACACTTAGGAGGAGTTGATGTGTGTCTATGGTAACACTTAGGAGGAGTTGATGTGTGTCTATAGTAACACTTAGGAGGAGTTGATGTGTGTCTATGGTAACACTCAGGAGGAGTTGATGTGTGTCTATGGTAACACTTAGGAGGAGTTGATGTGTGTCTATGGTAACACTTAGGAGGAGTTGATGTGTGTCTATGGTAACACTTAGGAGGAGTTGATGTGTGTCTATGGTAACACTTAGGAGGAGTTGATGTGTGTCTATGGTAACACTTAGGAGGAGTTGATGTGTGTCTATGGTAACACTTAGGAGGAGTTGATGTGTGTCTATGGTAACACTTAGGAGGAGTTGATGTGTGTCTATGGTAACACTTAGGAGGAGTTGATGTGTGTCTATAGTAACACTTAGGAGGAGTTGATGTGTGTCTATGGTAACACTTAGGAGGAGTTGATGTGTGTCTATGATAACACTTAGGAGGAGTTGATGTGTGTCTATGGTAACACTTAGGAGGAGTTGATGTGTGTCTATGGTAACACTTAGGAGGAGTTGATGTGTGTCTATGGTAACACTTAGGAGGAGTTGATGTGTGTCTATAGTAACACTTAGGAGGAGTTGATGTGTGTCTATGGTAACACTTAGGAGGAGTTGATGTGTGTCTATAGTAACACTTAGGGTGAGTGTACATACCCCAAAAAGTAGACTCGTAAATATTGGCATAACCCGCAAAACACCAGTCTCAACGTCAACAGTGAAGAGGCGACTCCGGGATGCCGGCCTTCTAGGCAGAGTTGCAAACAAAAAGCCATATCTCAGACTGGCCAATAAAAAGAAAAGATTAAGATGGGCAAAAGAACACAGACACTGGACAGAGGAACTCTGCCTAGAAGGCCAGCATCCCGGAGTCGCCTCTTCACTGTTGACGTTGAGACTGGTGTTTTGTGGGTACTATTTAATGAAGCTGCCAGTTGAGGACTTGTGAGGCGTCTGTTTCTCAAACTAGACACTCGAATGTACTTGTCCTCTTGCTCAGTTGTGCACCGGGGCTTCCTACTCCTCTTTCTATTCTGGTTAGAGCCAGTTTACGCTGTTCTGTTAAGGGAGTTGTACACAGCGCTGTACGAGATCTTCAGTTTCTTGCCAATTTCTCGCATTGGAATAGCCTTCATTTCTCAGAACAAGAACAGACTGACGAGTTTCAGAAAAAAGTGCTTTGTTTCTGGCCATTTTGAGCCTGTAATCGAACCCACAAATGCTGATGCTCCAGATACTCAACTAGTCTAAAGAAGGCCAGTTTTATTGCTTCTTTAATCAGAACAACAGTTTTCAGCTGTGCTAACATAATTGCAAAAGGGTTTTCTAATGATCAATTAGCCTTTTAAAATGATAAACTTGGATTAGCTAACACAACGTGCCATTGGAACACAGGAGTGATGGTTGCTGATAATGGGCCTCTGTACGCCTATGTAGATATTCTATTAAAAATCAGCCGTTTCCAGCTACAATAGTCATTTACAACATTAACAATGCCTACACTGTATGTCTGATCAATTTGATGTTATTTTAATGGACAAAAAAAATAGCTTTTCTTTAAAAAAAACAAGGACATTTCTGAGTGACACCTAAACTTTTGAACGGTAGTGTAAATTAACCTTTAACGGTTGAATGTAGACCAAAAATATACGATTTTCTGTATTACAGTTTTTATGAAATATTGTAACGAAATATGCACGTGAGACTATATACATGTGCTACTGCCAATCCACTTTTTTCTGGACAGTGGATGAAGTCAGTATATTTAGGGGCTTTTCATTTGGAAAAGCTCTTCTCATCTTTCTATCTAAAAAAAAAGTATATTTATGAGAAATGCATTTCAGCATATATTTTCCATCACAATCTTAACTAGAACACATATTTTTTCAACAATTGCTCGAGTCAAAGCCTGAAGAATTTACACGCCTGAACAAGCGCACAGAACGCGGTGAATGAACAGGCTCCTGACGCTACGATACGCTACATTATATGATGTGATACAACCGTTATGGATGTTGCAGATATCATAAAGCTGACAGTGAAAAGACAGGAATCTATTTTAGACCCGTATAATAACCTCGATGATAGTTCGCTTTACAGAGAAAGTTTCAAGATGATCCCATGTTAAAGGTGCATGTTGTACAACAACAAAAAACATTTCCTATAATACGTTATGGATGTCACATTTCATATTCATAATTAACCCTGGGAAGGCTGTGAGTGGAGAAACAAGCTCTGTGAGCCCTTTCTCAAAAAGACATGAAATATAATTGACTGCAAAGCCTTTTTAAGAGACTTGGCATTTACCTCTTTAAAGGTCACAATTCATACCATTTCTTACTTAAACTTTTCAAATAAAGCCTGAACTCCAACGTATAGACCTTAAGGGTAATTATGAACGTGGTTTCATTTGTAAATTATTTTATTTCTTTAGAAAAAAAAGTTAATCTTTGGTCTTACCTGTCATCATTAGAATAATATTGGAGTTACGGAGTAAATAATAGTCCTTCTCTCTCTCTCTCTCTCTCTCTCTCTCTCTCTCTCTCTCTCTCTCTCTCTCTCTCTCTCTCTCTCTCTCTCTCTCTCTCTCTCTCTCTCTCTCTCTCTCTCTCTCTCTCTCTCTCTCTCTCTCTCTCTCTCTCTCTCTCTCTCTCTCTATCTCTCCTCTCTCTCCTCTCTCTCTCTCTCCTTCACACTCTCTCTCTATCTCTCTCTCCTTCACTCTCTCTCTCTGTATATATCTCTTTCTCTCTGTCTCTCTCTCTGTGGTGTTTCACAACAGTCTATATTTAACATCTTCAGTTATTTTTACCTTCTCTCTCTCTCTCTCTCTCTCTCTTGCTCTCTCTCTCTTTTCTCTCGTAGGTATATTTTTCGGTTGCAAACAGGAAATGTTGTGACCTCATTTGTAATTTTAGGTTACAATAGACTAACTTTAGAAAAGTCTCCTTTAGTTAGTGTAATAAACTTTAGTACTGGAGACCTATGACCAGTTATCAGTTATTTTTTATTTTTTTATATTAATTTTTTTTTGCATATTGTGAAGGACTTGCACAACTGAAACAACCCAAATTTTGGTTTCATTCTATTTAATTGTATTCTAAGAATTTACATGTTCTATGGCATTGCACAGATGATGATTTTCTTGGTAATTTATGCATAGTTTATGGAGAGTATATTGGAAATGTATTCTACGTATTTTTTTTTCCAGCGAGAGAGACAACAGGAAGTGTGTGTGTAAACTGCTGTTATTTCTGACAAACATTAACCACACACACACGCACGCACACACGCACACACACACACGCACACACACACGCACACACACAGACACACACACACAGACACACACACACGCACACACGCATACGCACACACACACACACACACACACACACACACACACACACACACACACACACACACACACACACACACACGCACAGATTACTTTAAAACGTTTATTTTTCTGAGAGTGTTTATCAATAGCCAATATAATCCCTACCATTGTGTCGCTGAGCTGCTGTAGTGCTGCTGTCATAATGTCACCTAATAAAGTCACCTAAGTCATGTTCCTCTTGTTCCCATGACAGCTGTTGTCTTGTCAGCAGGAACCACGTGCCTGTGAACCAGAGTTATACTGTTAGCACTGAGACGGTGTGCCCTAGGTGGGGTCATCAGGGGTCGGCAAGGTAGCCTAGTGGTTAGGGAGTTGGACTAGTAACCGTAAAGGTTGTAAGTTCAATTCCCCCGAGCTGACAAGGTAAAAATCTGTCGTTCTGCCCCCTGAACAAGGCAGTTAACCCACTGTTCCTTGGCCGTCAATGAAAATAAGTATGTGTTCTTAACTGACTTGCCTGGTTAAATGAAGGTTCAATAGGAGGAAGTCCACTGTGTGTAAATATCACTGTCATGTCTAATTCTGATAAGCTCAGTAAAGCATTCAAACCGATCAAGCAACTCAGAAAAGCGCTAAAAATAGCCCACATGTACACGAGCAGCCTGAGAAAAAAAGGTTCATGAAGTCAATAACTTATTAGCAACAGAAAGCATTCATATACTGGCTATCTCCGAAACTCACTTAGATAATTCCTTTGATACAGTGGTAAGCAATGTGTAAAGGGGGGGAGTAATGTGGCGCCTAGTGACAACACAGCAGATCAGCGAACATTGAGGGAAACTACGTAACTGAACTAAACAAAAGCAAGAAGATACTATGGAACATTGACACATGATGGTAAAACAGTTCTGGAGTACCTTGAATGAAATTGTAGGCAGAAAACTCAGCTCCATCCTTAATTGAGACTAATGTCTTGTTCATAACAAAAAACCTATTTAAAAAAAAAAAAATCATGTTCGACCAAATGCAATGCATGTTGCCGACAACCGAGGTACGAGGCGCCTGAGCGCTAAGCACACCGTCAGAAGTTTCCCGGTAATTGATATGCTAGGCATTCTCTGACACGGTCCTTACTCCGTCCATACCGAATTGAGTAACCCTCATAATATTTTGCCCCACCCTTGGGGGATGCATCTGCCATGGTCACCTTGATGGACCACACCTGGTTCATGAGAACCCCCTTGCAACAGCAGCCAGGGATCCCTAACCCTCACACAGCAGGCGGACACGTCTGTCATGGACACCTTGCGGAACCACACCTGGCCCCATTGGGCCAGTGCCCGAAGGCATGTCGGGGACACCTGAATTGACCAGCTCAGGTGGCAAGGTGCATCCAAGTGCGTTGCTAGCACCCAGCGCTGGAACAGCCACATCATTAATAGTCCCAGGGGAATGACCACTAGCATCCTCAATAAGCACAGGAACTGGCAAAAAAAAACGTACTGTGCGCCTCAACCAAAAATTGGGCCAAGCAGAGATGGAACCTGGATAGAAAAGAATGATTAAAGCATGAGTCTGACTCGAGACCCAGGAATGGAATTCACTACAATGGGGTTAGACAGCTCCTTTCTCTGGTTTACAATAAAACCTAGAGAATGAACATGAGTCACCAGCTTGGATGTGTGTAACTGCTTGTTCCCATGACTCTGCTGCTATCAGCCAATCGTCCAGAGAAGCCAAAACCCTCAGCCCCTGGCCCCTCATGGGTGCCAGAACTGCCTCCACCACCTTTGAAAAGATGTGAGGCGAGAAGGACAAGCCGACCGGCAGTACCAAAAAGTCATAGGCTATTACCTCGTATTGGAACTGCCTGTGACTCGGGTGAATTAGCACATGTATGCACCCTTTAGGTTGATGGTGGTGAACCATTTGCTAGGATGCACGGACTGTAACAGCTGCTGATCTGTGAGCATCTTAAATTTGCGAATTCTGAGATGTTTTTTTTTTTCAAGGCACGAAAGCGCCCATCCTTTTTCGCCATCAACAAATTGCGGGCTGTTCCCATTCTTACCAACCTTGTAATCTAAGTACGGAGGAGGGACATGTTTTATTGAATTCACATGTGGAATATTCAACACTATTGAAACCCTGAAAACATTGGGGTTGAAACAATGTGTTTAGGTGCAAACGTTTGCTTGAAGCCTGGTCACCTTTGGGTTCATGGGCTTTTGCCATCCACGACGTACCCCGATTGGTCATGTTTTGGGTGATTAGCAAGGGAGGACCTGATCCCGAACCACCCACCCCCAGCCCCGAGATAGGATCGCGGGGGCTGTCTCCTTCTTTGCACTGTGGCACGACCATCTCTCGCCTCGCCCCTGGAAGCAGGGCGGCACTTGTACCAGGCGGTCTGGAATTGTGCCTTGGAACCAGACTGATCCAACCTGGTGCTAGACCCATCCCCCCTGGGGCAGCCCGCTTAGCAGGTGGATCTCCGCCCGCCGGCCTTCCGGAAGGTGCCCCACCGGCATCCCCAATTGACCTCAGAGGGAGAAAAGCGTGCACACCTCTTCATGGTTATTTTTGGCCATAAACTGGGCCTGCATAGCCTCCAGGGCCCAACCCTGTGGGAAAAATCAACTCATTGAGGTGTGTCTGTCTGTCCTTCTCTCCAGCATCTGCAAAAGCATCAACCCGTAGCAGCTCCCATGCTCTTCCAGAGTGCCAGAACAGTGCCCTGGGACATGGCAGAATGAAATCGTCCGTAACACAGATCTCAGCCAGCAGCTCTGCGTGGGGCTCTCCTGTGGCTAAAGCCATGCCCAGCTCCCTCTGTCTGGTAGACCTGCAGCAGAGTGACAGACAGGGATCAGTCTGCATGATAGACCTTCTCCATGCAGAGCAGCCAAACAAAGGCGACTGTTCTTGTTATGGAGCGTTGGATTCGTGTTAGCCATACCCTTGTTAGCCATCGGGGCTAGGTAGCCAGCTGACATGCTATCCACCAGATGTGTGTGCACCAGCCCTGCCTCCTTCATCAGTTCCAGATCCATGAAGGGGGCACATCCATGCAGCATCAGCTTTGCTGAATAATGGTTCGGACCAGGTTGTTGTTAAGTCTTTGACTAAACCTGGAAACAGGGGTAGGTGGTGCTTCACTATGGCAGCCACTGCGGCCAGGTACTTTCCATCGAACCTTGATGACTTCTGCCATGGGGGTAAAGACGGCCACTATGAACAATGAATTGGATACTAGGTTTCCCCCCGCTACTCCCGTAGCATGAGGAAGTGGCTGTCCAGGAACTAAGTCCTTTTCGTCCCCAGATAAACCCCTGGAGCCGTCCAGAGACACTAAGTCATCATCCGAACCTGGGCTCTGTATGTAACCAGCCGTCTCACTATCCCGCTGTTGGGATGCTAGTTCCGACCAAAGCCCCAAGACTCTCTCTGTTCCCTGCACCTCGGTCCCAGTCGCTATCGGTAACTCCAAGCTTTCCTCAAAAATGCAACGTCTCATTCCAGGCAGTTTGCTCGCTGTTCATGGCAATGTGCACAGTCAAGTGACCGAGCCGAGACAAACTACATATAAATCGTGAGTATCTTTCAGAGTAAAACTGTAACCATCATCGTCTCGGTCGCTTTCTCAGCCGTCTTACACATTTGCGCTAGAAAATTGGAGAATAACGAATTGGCACAACGTAAGACAGTCTTGTTTTCCAATTGTTTGTTCTAGTAGCGTGAATTGTTCCTGTTCATACCAAGGTGAAGAGCATAATGAAGGAATTCATCTGTGGAAGGTGGGGCATCCATCGAGGAGTGGATTTCATTGGCCTTGTCAGACATGATTTTAGATCCTTTAGCTGAAGTCACGAGACTCTTGGGCAACTCGCCAACTCGCCAACGTGTACCGAAGTTGACAGACTTAAAGAATTTAGGTGTTATGGATTAATATCCTCTGCTCAATCATGGATTGAGAGTTACCAATCTTTATTTAACATTTATTTTACCAGGAAAGTTGGCATTTTCTCATTTACAGCAACCACCTGGAGAATAGTTACAGGGGAGATGAATAACCAATTGAAAGCTGGGGAAGATTAGGTGGCCATGATAGTATGAGGGCAAGATGGGGAATTAAGCCAGGATACCAGGGTTAACAACCCCCTACTCTTACAATAAGGGCCAGGGGATCTTTAGTGAGAGTCAGCACACCTGTTTAACGTCCCATCCAGATGACAGCACCCTGCACAGGGTAATGCCTTGGGATATTTATTTTAGACCAGCGGAAAAAGTGCCTCCTACTGTCCTCCATCACCACTTCCAGCTGCATCTGGTCTCCCATCCAGGTTACACGTGATATGCACTTGTGAGGCCAGGTAGACGCAAAAAAACTGTAATATCTTATGTTTCACAATTTATGTGAATTTATATATATTTATTTATTCACAAACTAATGTAGCTGAACGACGACATGGATAATATACAGTTGGCTGGGTTTTCTGTTCAGACAGAACAGCTGCCTTCCGGTAAGACAAAGGGTGGCTAGTTGTCAGAACGTTCAGCATGCTTATAGAGAAGGGCACTCCACATGTGCTGCCCTGACACAAATTACTGATGATTGGCTGAGAGAAATAAGAAGATTATGGGGGCTGTACTGTTAGATTTCAGTACAGCCTTTGATATTATTGACCATAACCTGTTGTTGAAAAAACGTATGTGTTGTGGCTTTTCAACCTCTGCCAAACCCTGTGCCCAAGAACACCAAGGTAACCTGCATAAATGACTACCGACCCGTAGCACTCACGTCTGTAGCCATGAAGTGCTTTGAAAAGCTGTTTATGGCTCACATCAACACCATTATCCCAGAAACCCTAGACCCACTCGAATTTGCATACCGCCCAACAGATACACAGATGACGCAATCTCTATTGCACTCCACACTGCCCTTTCCCACCTGGACAAAAGGAACACCTATGTGAGAATGCTGTTCATTGACTACAGCTCAGTGTTCAACACCATAGTGCCCTCAAAGCTCATCACTAAGCTAAGGACCCTGAACACGTACCTCTGCAACTGGATCCTGGACTTCCTGACGGGCCACCCCCAGGTGGTAAGGGTAGGCAATAACACACCTCAACACGGGGTCCCCTCAAGGGTGCGTGCTTAGTCCTGTCTTGTACTCCCTGTTCACCCATGACTGCATGGCCAAGCACTGTAGGCCTGATGTCGTGGAAAAAATGAACTTCAAAATATGACACTCATACAAGAAACTTGTGAATTCAATAAGACCTTTAATTCAGAGTAATCAAAGGCCGAGCTGACCCGGGAAAACAGCTAGCTCTGACTGAACTCAGTTTAGCTTATATAGTGTTACCATAGGCAGCCTCTGACATGTGTTTCCACTTAAAAGTGGAACGTGTGGTACGAGGCCTACGTGCAGTATGTGCGGTTTTTCAACTGAGGCAACCCTTGACATGTGTTTCTACTTAAAAGATGTTCTATGCCTTCTATTCAGAAATGAGAAAATGTAACACAATGGTATTAAAATATCTCCAACACTGATTACTGTAGGTAGGCCTGATTACTGACAACGATGAGACAGCCTATTGGGAGGAGGTCAGAGACCTGGTAGTGTGGTGCCAGGACAACAACCTCTCCCTCAACGTGATCAAGACAAAGGAGATGATTGAGGACACAGGAAAGGGAGGTCCGAGCACACCCCTATTCTCATCGACGGGGCTGTAGTGGAGCAAGTTGAGAGCTTCAAGATCCATCACCAACAAACTATCGTGGTCCAAACACACCAAGACAGTCGTGAAGAGGGCACGACAAGGCCTATTACCCCTCAGGAGACTGAAAAGATTTGGCATGGGTCCTCAGATCCTCAAAAGGTTCTATAGCTGCACCATCGAGAGCATCCTAACTGGTTGCATCACCGCCTGGTATGGCAACTGCTCTGCCTCCGACCGCAAGGCACTACAGAGGGTAGTGCGTACGACCAAGTACATCACTGGGGCCAAGCTTCCTGCCATCCAGGACCTCTATACCAGGCGTTGTCAGTTCCTGCCAAGGCAGCAGCTACTCTTCCTGGGGTTTATTATGGATCCCCATTAGTTCCTGCCAAGGCTGCAGCTACTCTTCCTGGGGTTTATTATGGATCCCCATTAGTTCCTGCCAAGGCAGCAGCTACTCTTCCTGGGGTTTATTATGGATCCCCTTTAGTTCCCGCCAAGGCAGCAGCTACTCTTCCTGGGGTTATTATGGATCCCCATTAGTTCCCGCCAAGGCAGCAGCTACTCTTCCTGGGGTTATTATGGATCCCCATTAGTTCCTGCCAAGGCAGCAGCTACTCTTCCTGGGGTTTATTATGGATCCCCTTTAGTTCCTGCCAAGGCAGCAGCTACTCTTCCTGGGGTTATTATGGATCCCCATTAGTTCCCGCCAAGGCAGCAGCTACTGTTCCTGGGGTTTATTATGGATCCCCATTAGTTCCTGCCAAGGCAGCAGCTACTCTTCCTGGGGTTTATTATGGATCCCCTTTAGTTCCTGCCAAGGCAGCAGCTACTCTTCCTGGGGTTATTATGGATCCCCATTAGTTCCTGCCAAGGCAGCAGCTACTGTTCCTGGGGTTTATTATGGATCCCCATTAGTTCCTGCCAAGGCAGCAGCTACTCTTCCTGGGGTTTATTATGGATCCCCAGTAGTTCCTGCCAAGGCAGCAGCTACTCTTCCTGGGGTTTATTATGGATCCCCATTAGTTCCTGCCAAGACAGCAGCTACTCTTCCTGGGGTTTATTATGGATCCCCATTAGTTCCTGCCAAGGCAGCAGCTACTCCTCCTGGGGTTTATTATGGATCCCCATTAGTTCCTTCCAAGACAGCAGCTACTCTTCCTGGGGTTTATTATGGATCCCCATTAGTTCCTGCCAAGGCAGCAGCTACTCTTCCTGGGGTTTATTATGGATCCCCATTAGCTGATGCCAAGCAGCTACTCTTCCTGGGGTTTATTATGGATCCCCATTAGCTGATGCCAAGCAGCTACTCTTCCTGGGGTTTATTATGGATCCCCATTAGCTGATGCCAAGCAGCTACTCTTCCTGGGGTCCAGCAAAATTAAGGTAGTTATACATTAAAAAAAACATTGCAATACATTCACAACATGTTTTACAACATGTTTTACAACATGTTAAGGCCTCCGGCCTCTACTCTACTACCACATATCTACAACACTAAATCCATATGTGTGTGTTTAGTATGTATGTTATTGTGTGTTTGTATGCCTATGTCTTTGTGTTGCTTCACAGTCCCCGATGTTCCATAAGGTGTATTTTGTATCTTGTTTTTTTAATACAATTTTACTGCTTGCATGAATTACTTGATGTGGACTAGAGTTCCATTTAGTCATGGCTCTATGTAGTAATGTGCGCCTCCCATAGTCTGTTCTGGACTTGGGGACTGTGAAGAGACCTCTGGTGGCATGTCTTGTGGGGTATGCATGGGTGTCCGAGCTGTGTGCCAGTAGTTTAGACAGACAGCTCGGTGCATTCAACATGTCAATACCTCTCATAAATAAAAGTAGTGATGAAGTCAATCTCTCCTCCACTTTGAGCCAGGAGAGATTGACATGCATATTATTAATATTAGCTCTCTGTGTATATCAAAGGGCCAGCCGTGCTGCCCTGCTCAGAGCCAATTACAATTTTCCTAAGTCCTTTTTTGTGGCACCTGACCACACGACTGAACAGTAGTCCAGGTGTAACAAAACTAGGGCCTGTAGGACCTGCCTTGTTGATAGTGCTGTTAAGAATTCACAGCAGCACTTTATTAAAGACTTCTAGTGTAGAATCAATATTTACCAGTTTTACAATCCAGTTTAGTCTTATCAACTTGCTCAATTTCCACATTATTCATTACGAGATTTTGTTGAGGTTTAGGGTTTAGTGAATGATTTGTCCCAAATACAATGCTTTTAGTTAAAAAAATATATATTTAGGACTAACTTATTACTTGCCACCCATTCTAAAACTAACTGCAGCTCTTTGTTAAGTGTTGCTGTCATTTCAGTCGCTGTGGTAGTCAAAGCCAGTGGCATGTCATTAGATTGAAAAAGGTAAGGGGCCTAGACAGCTTCCCTGGGGAATTCCTGATTATACCTAGATTATGTTGGAGAGGCTTCCATTAAAGAACACCCTCTGAAATTCTTTTAGACAGGTAACTCTTTATCCACATTATAGCAGGGGGGTGTAAAGCCATAACACATATATTTTTCCAGTAGCAGACTATGATCAATAATGTCAAAAGCTGCACTGAAGTCTAACAAACAGCCCCCACAATATTTTTATCAATAATTCCTCTCAGCCAATCATCAGTCATTTGTGTAAGTGCTGTGCTTGTTGAATGTCCTTCCCTATAAGCGTGCTGGAAGTCTGTTTGTTGTCAAGTCTGTTGTTCACTGTAAAATAGCATTGAATCTGATCAAACTACATTTTTACAAAAGTTTACTAAGGGTTGGTAACAGACTGATTGGTCGGCTATATGAGACAGTTAGGGGGGCTTTACTATTCTTAGGTAGGGGAATGACTTTAGCTTCCCTCCAGGCCTGAGGGCACACGCTCTCTAGTAGGCTTAGATTAAAGATGTGGCAAATAGGAGTGGCAATATCATCCGCTGTTATCCTCAGTAATTTTCCATACAAGTTGTCAGACCTGGTGGCTTGTCATTGTTGATAAACAACAGTACTTTTTTCACCTCTTCCACACTCACTTTACTGAATTCAAAATTACAATGCTGGTCTTCCCTAATTTGGTCAGATACACTTTGATGTGTAGTGTCAGCGTTTGTTGCTGACATGTCATGCCTGAAGTTGCTAATTTTGCCAATGAAAAAAATCATTAAAAAGTATCAGTGAATGAGCCATCTGATTCAGGGAATGATGGGGCAGAGTTTGCCTTTTTACCCAAAACTTCATTTAAGGTGCTCCAAAGCATTTTACTATCATTCTTTATGTCATTTATCTTTGTTTCATAGTGTAGTTTCTTCTTTTATTCAGTTAAGTCACATGATTTCTCAATTTTCAATTTTCACCTAAAATGACATACCCAAATCTAACTGCCTGTAGCTCAGGCCCTGAAGCAAAGATATGCATATTCTTGGTACCATTTGAAAGGAAACACTTTGAAGTTTGTGGAAATGTGAATTGAATGTAGGAGAATATAACACAATAGATATGGTAGAAGAAAATACAAAGAATAAACCAACCGTTTTTTATTTTATTTTATTTCTACCACCTTTGAAATGCAACAGAAAGGTCCCACATCGAGCTATCACTCTGGTTGTTCACAAGATGGCAGCAGTGTATGTTCAGATGGACAATTTGAAGTATGAGCAAACTACATGACATTTAGTGTGAAGTCACCCAAGTACATTTGGGCAAATCGTGAAGGAGACATTTACATTCATATTACATTTTTCTGCAAGAATATCGTCAAATCGGTATACTTGGACTTTGATTTAGCTTTTCCAGTATTAGTAGCCATACTATAAGTTTAACATTTGCAAAACACCCAGTTTTCATAACTTCATAACTCTCCATATTTTTATAATTTTCGTCCAAAAGGAAAATGCTTGCTGTCGCACAATGTTAGCAGCTACATTTTACATCCGGATACTCCCGTAAAGCTCAGCTCATTGGCTATCTAGCTAGCTTTGTTTGAGCCCGACCCTTACTTGACAAATATACAGTCGATCAAGTGAAGACCGCCCGCGTCATCGGTGTGCTATGAAGGCGTCGCTCTCTGACCAAATTTGGTGTCCTACAGGATATACTACACCCCAAAAGATATAGCGAAGTCTGGTTACGTTCTAGGATCTCTGAGGAATGAATGCGAATGTGGTTTGACTGGTTGAAACAACGTTCAGGGTTACATTTTTCACTGATTCCTTTCTTTGCAAATTGAACAAGTGGAAATAAATTTTTTTATTGTGCATGCTACATGGACCTTTTAAGGATATGAAAAATTATTTTATCTAACAAAACAACACTTCATGTTATCTCTGGGACCCTTTGGATGATAAATCAGAGCAAGATATCAGAATGTAAGTACACATTTCACCTTTAGATGTGAATTTATCAAACCTGTCGTGGTGAAAAAAGTGTTTTGTTGTTAGGAGCTCTCCTCAAACAATAGCATGGCATTTCTTTGCAATAATAGCTACTGTAAATTGGACAGTGCAGTTATATTACAAATAATTTAAGCTTTCAGACGATATAAGACACTTATATGTACCGACATTTATTGTTTCTCTAAAATCTGCGATCGTGACACAAGGTGCTGCATGATTCACAACTGTCCCGCCGATCCCTAAGATTAATGTTGGCTTATTTTTAACACTTTTCTGGGATGCTTGCTTGTTTTCATTGCTTTACTGGGAAGTGTATCAGAAGTAGACATGCTCATGTTTTATTTTTTGGTATCTTAGTGCAGGGTGAGCTACACACAGTCGACTTCCTTCTAGGTCACACCGTCTCAGTGCTAACAGTATAACTCTGGTTCATAGACACATGATTACTGCATACAATAGCTGTAGGATCAACAGAGGCCTTCAGGGCAGTAAGAGGGACATACATTAGGTTACTTGTATTGTGTCTTCCAACAACCCCCGGGGATAATGTACATTTGCTAAAACATTTTGACAACTCAGCTACACAATGGTAGCGATTAAATGAGCTGGACTTGGGTCATTGATAATTTATGTTACACCCACAGAGGAGCAACAGTCTCGTAGCCAGTTACGGAGGGCTAGAAGTGAACCGTTCAATGCCACGATTTAGGGAGGGCAGAGGACCAGATATTATGGGGCGTTTGTTGCTGTCAAGCAGAGACCCAATCAGTTCTTTAAAATCCATCTTCAGATCTGCCCTTCATAATGTCATATGACCCAACATGAACCATGACTGACTCACAGCCTCGGGAAGCAATCTAGTGATATCCTGAACTTTTGCCCCAAGAAAACACCAAGTCTTTGTCCCGGGTACAGATATATGCCTCACCATCGAACTCACTATCACAATCCCTGGGGGGGGGGGGGTGATGTCTGGGTCGGTTATCAGTGGCAGGTTGTTCCTTGCTACGCACCGGCCCGGCTGTGTGTTAGCGTTTGGTGTAGCCTCTCAGAGCTGTGTGGGGCCGGTTCCCCAGTGTCTGGTGTAGCCTCTCAGAGCTGTGTGGGGCGTGTCCCCAGTGTCTGGTGTAGCCACTCAGAGCTGTGTGGGGCCGGTTCCCCAGTGTCTGGTGTAGCCTCTCAGAGCTGTGTGGGACCGGTTCCCCAGTGTCTGGTGTAGCCTCTCAGAGCTGTGTGGGACCGGTTCCCCAGTGTCTGGTGTAGCCTCTCAGAGCTGTGTGGGACCGGTTCCCCAGTGTCTGGTGTAGCCTCTCAGAGCTGTGTGGGGCGTGTCCCCAGTGTCTGGTGTAGCCACTCAGAGCTGTGTGGGGCCGGTTCCCCAGTGTCTGGTGTAGCCTCTCAGAGCTGTGTGGGGCGTGTCCCCAGTGTCTGGTGTAGCCTCTCAGAGCTGTGTGGGGCGTGTCCCCAGTGTCTGCTGTAGCCATTCAGAGCTGTGTGGGGCGTGTCCCCAGTGTCTGTAGTCATGGGGATACAGAACATACAGTTACAGTGTGTACTCGCCAACAACGCCCCCACTCGCTGGAAGTAAGGACTTTGCTTTAGTAGTTCTATAGTGAGCGTTGTCTGAGTTGAGCTCTTTGAATCCTGTATGGCTCTACTCAGCATAGAGGTGTGTAGGTGGTTCCTCACCAGTCAACATAGCAGTGTCTACAGTGGTGTACCAGAGTGGAGAGTAGAGGTGCGTAGGTGGTCTCAGTCTCACACCAGATGGCCGGATGGACAGCTGCGGTCTGTGGTTTTGTCTCCTGTTTCATCAAGGGGTTGCTGCACCTTTGTGACACAGTGGTTACTGTGGACATTAGGGCCCTTTGTAACATTGTGGTGAATGTGAACATTAGAGACCTTTGTTGTTGCAGTGCAAGCCAGTCAGGCAGACAGGCAGACAGGCAGGCAGGCAGGCAGGCAGACAGATAGACAGGCAAAAAGACAGGCAGACAGACATATTGTTCGGTAAAGCACACTCAAGTGATGAGTAACCTAGCCTGAAATCTGAAGATCTGCCTTAGCTTCCTGAGTTAAAGCTTAGGTTTCAGAAACAGTGGGCTAACACAGTGTCACACTAGCACAGTTCTGTGTGCCAGATTAGTACTCAGAGGCTTGGAGGACTGTTGACTTAGATTGTGTTCTGTCAGACATATTGCCTCTCATTGACCTTTGTATCTAGTTCAGAGGAGAGAATGTGACGGTTCTGTTCCGGAGTGGGATGGGAACTCTCTCTAGTTCAGAGGAGAGAACGTCACGGTTCTGTTCCGGAGTGGGATGGGAACTCTCTCTAGTTCAGAGGAGAGAATGTCACGGTTCTGTTCCGGAGTGGGATGGGAACTCTCTCTAGTTCAGAGGAGAGAACGTCACGGTTCTGTTCCGGAGTGGGATGGGAACTCTCTCTAGTTCAGAGGAGAGAACGTCACGGTTCTGTTCGGAGTGGGATGGGAACTCTCTCTAGTTCAGAGGAGAGAACGTCACGGTTCTGTTCCGGAGTGGGATGGGAACTCTCTCTAGTTCAGAGGAGTGAACGTCACGGTTCTGTTCCGGAGTGGGATGGGAACTCTCTCTAGTTCAGAGGAGAGAATGTCACGGTTCTGTTCCGGAGTGGGATGGGAACTCTCTCTAGTTCAGAGGAGAGAACGTCACGGTTCTGTTCCGAGTGGGATGGGAACTCTCTCTAGTTCAGAGGAGAGAACGTCACGGCTCTGTTCCGAGTGGGATGGGAACTCTCTCTAGTTCAGAGGAGAGAACGTCACGGCTCTGTTCCGGAGTGGGATGGGAACTCTCTCTAGTTCAGAGGAGAGAACGTCACGGTTCTGTTCCGGAGTGGGATGGGAACTCTCTCTAGTTCAGAGGAGAGAACGTCACGGTTCTGTTCCGGAGTGGGATGGGAACTCTCTCTAGTTCAGAGGAGAGAACGTCACGGCTCTGTTCCGGAGTGGGATGGGAACTCTCTCTCTCTGCTTTGCAGAATGTTTGTGTGCTGGTATAGTACATGACTTATTACCTGTCGTGGTGTGAATAACATCAACTCAAAACTTAATGATTATCTTAAACATCTTTATTTAAACTTTATTTAAACATTCAATTGCAATCTTAATTATTTCATAAAATATCTGGTAAAAAAAAAGTATAATATTTACAAATTTAATAAAGAACATTTTGATTTCCTTAATTTACACCAAAGTAAAACCATAAAGAAATTTCTGTAACAATGAATATCATACTCTTTGGTAAAAGGTCATTGACTTGAAAATGTAAAAACGCATAGCAGCATAACAGAAAAAAGGCTTCAAAGTCCAGCTTTGTAAAGGGATACCATTAAGCACATTAAGCATGACAATAAAATGAATGGGGACCAATGGAGCGTTTCATTTAACCATAAAACAAATACAACAGCTCCCCCTTCAGGTGAGGATGTCGGTCATGGGGACGTCATGAGCTCTCAAAGAGGAATACTTCACTGGAGGGGGAGGAGGCTTGAAGGGGGGAGGGAGGTCCATCCTGGAGAGAGAGAGAGGGGGGAGGGAGAGAGGGGAGGAAGAGGAAGGGAGAAGGGGAGGGGAAAGGGGGTGAGAGGAGGGAGGGAGAGAGGGAGGGAGTGGTAGAGGGGAGGGGAGAGGGGGTGAGAGGAGGGAGGGAGAGAGGGAGGGAGTGGTAGAGGGAGAGGGGGTGAGAGGAGGGAGGGAGTGGTAGAGGGAGGGGAGAGGGGGTGAGAGGAGGGAGGGAGTGGTAGAGGGAGGGGAGAGGGGGTGAGATGAGGGAGGGAGAGAGAGGTAGAGGGGAGGGAGAGGGGGTGAGAGGAGGGAGGGAGTGGTAGAGGGAGGGGAGAGGGGGTGAGAGGAGGGAGGGAGAGAGAGGTAGAGGGGAGGGGAGAGGGGGGTGAGAGGAGGGAGGGAGAGAGAGGTCGAGGGGAGGGGAGAGGGGGGTGAGAGGCAGGTAGAAAAGAGAGATAGATTGATGTGAGCAGCAGAACCAGGACAGGGAACATGCTCACCTCTTCTGGATGATGTATCGTCTGTAGAGGAACCCTACCAGGAGCAGCAGAACCAGGACAGGAAGCAAAATCCACCACACCACGTACCTCTGACCTGACAGGAATAATCATGATATTTCTTTAACCTTTATTTAACTAGGCGAGTCAGTTTAAGAACAAATTCTTATTTTCAATGATGGCCTAGGAACAGTGGGTTAACTGCCTTGTTCAGGGGGCAGAACGACATATTTTTACCTTGTCAGCTCGGGGATTCGATCTTGCAACCTCCTTAGATGGTTACCAGTCCAACGCTCTAACCACTAGGCTACCCTGCCTCCCCAGTACCAAGTAGAATGACAAGAAACCAATACAAACCAACCATCTCTGGCTGTGGTCCTACCTGTCTCAATTATCACATCATCCCCATGGGAGGCAGTGGAGGTGGAGGTGATAGTGTAATAGGTCCCCAGGTCTTCCTTCTCCCCAGCCAGGGTGCTCTTCTCTGGGTATAGCGTAGTGGACACTGGGCCCTCCTGACCACCACCACTGGAGGTCTCTGCTTCAGACTCGTTTCCCCGCCCACCATCTGATTGGACGCTCCATGGAGTGGGCTGATCTGATTGGACCTTGGGTGGATAGGTGGATCCTGATTGGACCGTGGATGGGACTCCGATTGGACTGTCGGTGGAGCTGTTGACCTCTGACCCCTTTGGTCGCGCCTCTGTGTTGACTGATCGGTGTGTACTGGAGTTGATTAGCTGGGCGACAGAGGTAGTCATGGCGATACTGGTGTTGACTTCCTGTACGGTAGAGGTGGTGAGGGTGTCTGCTGTGACGCTGAGGTTAGCTGTGGGGGTTGCCATCTCTCCTGGCTCTGTTTGGTCGCTTGTT